>CM041527.1:9389952-9707452 GCA_023091065.1 Dianthus caryophyllus | reverse complement strand
ACTCGTAAAGAGGTTTGGTGCTTTGCTTGACTCGTAAAGAGGTTTGGTGTTTTTGCTTGACTCCTAAAGAGGTTTGGTGTTTTTGCTTGACTCCTAAAGAGGTTTAGTGCTTGGCTTGACTCGTAAAAGAGGTTTAGGTGTTTTTGTGAGACTCGTAAAAGAGGCTTAGGTGTTTTTGTTTGACTCGTACCGTAAAGAGGCTTAGTGTTTTTGTTTGACTCGTAAAAGAGGTTTAGGTGTTTTTGTGAGACTCGTAAAAGAGGTTTGGGTGTTTTTGCTTGACTCGTAAAGAGGTTTAGGTGCTTTTGTGAGACTCGTAGAAGAGGTTTAGATGTTTTTGTGAGACTCGTAAAGAGGTTTAATGGTTTTTTGTTGTTTGACTTTTGCGGAAAAAGCAAAAATTGATCCTGGTTTTTGTGACTTTTGCGGGAAAAGCAAAAATTGATCCTGATTTTTGTGAATCTGTATTATATATGGTGTAGCCCCCAGTTTGACTTAGGTTTCAGTGTGAAACGTTAGTCAAATTTGTTGTAGTTGCTTTTGATTTTAGCCCCCAGTTTGACTTAGGTTTTAGAGTAAACCGTTAGTCAAACTTGTTGTAGCTGCTTTTGATTTTAGCCCCCAGTTTGACTTAGGTTTTAGAGTAAACCGTTAGTCAAACTTGTTGTAGCTGCTTTTGATTTTAGCCCCCAGTTTGACTTAGGTTTTAGGGTAAACCGTTGGTCAAACTTGTTGTAGCTGCTTTTGATTTTAGCCCCCAGTTTGACTTAGGTTTTAGGGTAAACCGTTGGTCAAACTTGCTGTAGCTGCTTTTGATTTTAGCCCCCAGTTTGACTTAGGTTTTAGAGTAAACCGTTAGTCAAACTTGTTGTAGCTGCTTTTGATTTTAGCCCCCCAGTTTGCTGATCTTTCGTTTTGACGGCCGAGGTGCAGGAGGAGACGGAGACCAGGTGACTACCGGGCCTACCTTGACACGTTGCGTGAGGAGTTGCGTCGTACAGTACAGGAAATGTCTTGTGTTAGCGTCTTTGCATGGATGCCGTTAGGTGGTTGTGGTCGTTGGCTGACCTTGCTTGTAGCTGTACTTTGAGACCTGCAATGTAATGTTAGTTGGGCGAGGATACGAGTCTCGATTGAGACTACGTGCCTCGAAATACATGAAAATGTTGTTTTGAGAAAATGCATCGTGCTTTATGTGAAAACATGCGTAAAACGTGTTTTGACAAAACGATGTGTGAAGTTTGCAAAAAGTGTTTTTATAAAAATGCAATGTAAAAGTTGTGCTTTTTGAAATATGAGTTGCGAAATGCGAGAATTGTAATTTGCGTAAAGCTGAAAGTGTGTATGAGGGTGACGGGTTTTTTGAATGTGAAAAACAAAAAAGACGTAAAGCAGGGGTGTAAAACGGGGTGATGTGATACACGGCTGCGTGCTTTTGAGTAAGGGGAGGTGTTTTTAGTGCAAGGAGGGTGTAACTGTCGTGATGGCGAGGGTTTGCGGTCGGGCGATGCGTTGTCTGGGAGGGTGGTGCTTGGTGTCGAAAGGTGGTTGCCTCCTCCTGTGATCTGTGGTTCATGGGATTGAAGGGATGCTGAGGGATGCCGAGATTAACATGTGCAGCTGACGGGTATAGCGTCGAAGGAACCGTGTTGTAGTTTGTTGCCAACTCTAAATCCTGGTGACGTTGTAGTTTGCTTTGCTATTCCTAAGACCTAAGGGGACATCAGAGGTCGTAGTTTTGTCTTTTGCTCTAGAGACGAAAAATCCAAAACGTAACTAGTTTTGACAATCGTTAATGAAATGAACGTTTTCGTTTACGTTTGCCTCGTTTGCTGTTTTTTAAAAAGAGTTATATCCTCGACTTTTTTAAGCTTTGGATCATGATCTTGCGTTTGTGTTGACTGAGCCTTCGACCTTTTTAAGCTTCAGGCGTGTCCTTTTTGTGTTGACTGTGCTCTCGACCTTTTTAAGCTTTGAGCGTGTCATTTTGTGAGTGTATTGCCTTTGACCATTTTTTAAGCTTAGGACGCATTGTTTTAGGTTGAATGTTGTCTTTCTAACCCACTGGGTTTTCAGACGGATGTTTTGTGTTGACTGTGCCCTCGACCCTTTTTAAGCTTTGGGCGTGTCGTTTTGTGTTGAATATTGGTCGCGCTTTTTGCAAAGCTGCCTACGTATCCACGTGAGTAGAATCAGACCGGCGTAGTTCAGAGTTGCATTTTGTATTGAATGTGCACGTTTAGGGGCATGTCGGCCCAGGAATTTGTTTTTGATTTTTGTACAGGGAGTGCACGTTTAAGGGCATGCCGGCCCGTGAAATGCCTTTTTTTGATTTTTGTGTAGAATGTGCACGTTTAAGGGCATGCCGGCCCAGGAGTTGTGTTTGAAAGTGCACGTTTAGGGGCATGCCGGCCCATGAGTTGTGTTTGTAAAAGGGGTGCACGTTTAAGGGCATGCCGGCCCGTGAAATGCTTTTTTGTGAGGGATGCACGTTTAAGGGCATGTTGGCCCGGGAATTTGTTTTTGCTTTTTCGTGGAAGAGTGCACGTTTAGGGGCATGCCGGCCCGTAGAATTGTGTTTGTAGAGGGTGCATGTTTAAGGGCATGCCGGCCCGAGAATTGTGTTTGTACACGTTTAAGGACATGTCGGTCCGTGAAGTGTGTCTTATAAATACACTGCAGAATGTTTCACGGGTGCTGGTTGTTTTGTAGTTGGGAATGGTTCGATACCAGGGTTTGGTATGTTCAGCCCCCAGTGTGGTTGGAAGCATGAGTATGTGTGGGTTTGTTGCGCTGTTTTGCGCCAGTGGGCAGTATCTGGGTGTGTAGGGGTTTGTTTATCTGGGATGAAGAGTCAGGTAGTGTGTCTGTGGATCCTTGTTGGTCGTAGACATGTGCTTTGTATGCTGCGGTGTCGGCTTTGGTGTTTTGAAAGAGAGGGGTGCGTGGTTGTCTTTTGTGATTAGTAGGAGTATTCCCGTATTATGATCGTGGTGGTTGGACACCTGACTGATTATGGGGTCCTTAGTGATTGTGTTTTCGGTGTTATCGACAAGGATGTCAATGTGTGAAAAGGTTGTCTCTTGGACATGCTTTGTTTAGGTTGCGGGGGCCAGTGTATACTGGGATTTTGCCGTTTTTCTTCGTGGCTGGGATTATGTTTGACATCCAGTTAGCGTTTTTGTTGGCTTGGATTATGCGTTGTGGCTTTTTGTTTGCTGGACTTGATGCCCTGCTTTTGTTGTTGTGGGGTGTTTGGTCAAAGACGGGTGTGTCTTTGCGAGACCAAATGAGGGTGCCGTTGATTTTTGTAAGTAGCTTGGAGGATGTATGTTTTTGTCTGTGCTTGGGGAAGGTCACAGTGGTAATTCTCTGGGTTCCTGGGGTGTTTTGGTGTTGACGGTTGTTACATGTTCAGGGATGAGAGGCTGTTTAGGTCTGGAAACAGTGCCTGCAATGTATTTATATGATGCAACGTCGTTTAATGCTATCGCAAATGTTAGAATATACGAGAGTGTAAACGTTAGAATGTGCAAAGAGAATGTGCAAGAGTAAAGAGGCAAAACGAGGCAAAGTGTAACCGAAAACATTCTTGTCATTAATGTTGTTAAAAGCAGTTACATTTGAAAATTGCTCAGACTATAGAGCTTGGGACAAACCTACAAACTCTAAAATCCTAAACTAGGTCTACTATTTAGGAATGTAATTGCGCGTCCTGGTTGACTTAGAAGACCTAGCGTCATGATGACGTGGGACCCTAAACCTTAGGCGTAAATGCTTGAGCTGAAACCACCTGCGTCATTGGTGGATTCGTCGATGCTTTCTCAAGTGTAGGAGGGTTGCTCGGAAGTTCGAGGCTTTGACGGTGATGATTTCGTTGTCCAGAGGTAGTTTAACCTTCTGATGCAGAGTTGATGCGACAGCTCGGGTAGCGTGAATCCAGGGCCTGCCCAGCAACATATTTGATAGGCTTAGTCGCGTCACCTAATCAAAAATAATCCAAACTCAACACTAGCGGGTAGCAAGGGTAAGTCGGGTCGAAATCCGCAGGGAGAAGGTCGTAATGTTGGTTATTTTTAGTGATTCTAGTCTTGGTTCGAAGGGTCGAGGTTACTAAAGCTATAGCGGAGAATAAGGGTTTAAAACTTAGAGGAAAAAGGTCTAGGGAATCGGGTTAGGCACGGGGAATGCTAGGTCAAAGGATGGTGACAGAAATGAGTAGGAAAACGCTCTCGCTAAGGGTAAGCTAGGCCTCTCGGTCTTAAGCTCCTTTAGGTCTCAAATGCGGGCTCGCATGAACTTACAAGTGAGGGTCCTAATGATTGGTCTCGTGTCCTACCCTAAACTAGGCTTTCGGTCTTAAGTTTAAGGGTGACAAACGCTCACAAATCCTTGGCCAAAGGATCAACAAACGCATACAAAACGAGACAATCAAAACGAGCGCGAAAACCTAACTCAAAACATCATCAAAAACAACCCAAGCATGCACCCATGATTCACCCTTCTTCCCTAGAATAAGAACTACTCAAGCATAGCGGAAATGATAACAAAAGCAATAGAGAAAGACGAAGACATGATTACAAACAATATAAAATGAAATCACAATGAAAATAGGAGAAGAAATTGATAATACCAATCAGAAATTTGATGAAACAAAGGATGAATTCGACAACAAAAACCAAATAGACGATAAAACTAGAGCAATCCGAGTCGGGAATTGAAAGTACAAGAGATCAAATTATTTAAACCTAAGTTTTCTTGAGAATAAACTTAAAAGTGTTGTAAAAAATGCTGGAGAAAGTGTGATCCGAAATTATAATGTTTAGGCCTTCAAATAGACGAAGTATTTTGAGCCAACGAGGAGTCACAGGGCCGTCCCGACCGGGACAAGGGTGGTCCCGTCCGGGACATAGTCATCCCGTCCGGGACAGGGTCATCCCGGAGGGTTCAGTCTTTTTCAGCTTCGTAACTCACTCGTTTCTTGGCGGAATTAAGCGTGTGACCTGCCGTTGGAAAGCTATCGAGACGAACTATCATCTCCACTTGGTCTTGCATCCATTTGAGGTCTAAAACTTGAGATATAACCATTTGAAGTTGACCTTGCGTCGGCTTTAGTTCACCTTGACTTGACTTTGACCTTGATCTTGGTCCTAACTTGTCGTATGTTGACCCAAGGCCTAGGGACAAGGCGTGGATCATCCCAAAGGGTAGGGACGAGGTCTAAAGTGAATAATTGAGCTCCGTGCTCCGTCCCATGGTCCCGGACGCCTTCAAACGCGTCAAACGCGGCTCGTCAGCGGCGAATCGGCACGAAACCAACTCGGAACTTCACGAAACTTTATGAAACTTCACGAAACCTCTCAACAAGCATCCTATACTCCAAATATGCGTGTGTACTGCAGAATGGACACAAAAACGCAGCGGTGCCAAAGCGGGAGAAATAGGAGCTAAAACGCGTATAATAGCACAGGAAACGCAGAGAAAGGCTCGTGAAGCAGGGGCTAATTATGAGTAAATATATGAGATATCAAATCCCCCCAAACCGAACCGTTGCTTGTCCTCAAGCAACAAGCGTGAAAGAAAACAGAGGACAAGGCGAGCAAAAGAAAACTTCCCAAACAAACGCCAAACCGCAAGTAGCTCAAGCGAAAGGCAATCAATCCCGAAGCAGCATGGGACGCAAGGAAATAGCAAGCTAACGGCTGAGAATTACAAGACGGCGCAGGATGAATAGCATGGCTTAAACATAGGCTCTCTAGCAATCAAATCATGGACCTCTGACGATTTCCACTCTAGCACACATGATGAACAGGGCGATATATGTGATGACACTCACCTACTCGACTAGTGGAAGCACGCCCGCAATCTAATGTGGACCAAATCTCGCATTCCCGTACACAATAATGTCACAAAAACGAACCAAACATGAGGGCTTACATAGGAAATGAGGGTGTAAAGGCCAAAGAGAGGTTAAGGGTGATAAGGTGGAACAAATGATTATGGAATCGTGGAGCTAAGCCACTAGAAACCACTCGTACTACTCAAGTGCTCGTCCAACCAACAAAGGACCCAACTCCCATGAAAACGGACCGAAAACAGCATATCGGTCTCCTTTACACGTCAACGCAACAATAGCAACAAATTTCAAGTGCTCGCTCATGTAAAACAACAACAACTTCTTCATTTTGTGCACACACTTTCTTCTTCTTTTTGAATTTTTGTGTTGTGTTTGATTTTTTTCAGATTTTTGTGTTTCTTTCTTGAGCAAAGAGCACACTCACATAGTAAAGTTGCGGAAAACCTCATAAAAGGTCGGGGAAACAGCAATCCCGACTCATATTCACCAACACTCTCAAAGCCAACGACGTCAGCAAGTCGTAGCAAAACAAAGATCACAACCCATCGGACAAGCACAAGAGTAAGCAAAGCGGTAACTAGCAAGGCTAGGGTAGGCTATTTAGGCAAGTAGCTAGCAAACTCATGTGGGTAAAGGGTAAAGGGATCGTATAAGAGAGGATAAAAGCAATGCATGAACATGGTGAATCATAAGCAATCAACTAAAGCCTCATATACCAAAAACAAGTGTCAGAATCATGGGAAGCACGGATAGGGCCACACTTATGCGCGTTGATATTACGCACCCCACGAGGAGAACTACTCTCAATAAAGCACGGGACCGGATAGATGTCTGCCGCAGGAGGCTAAAAACCTCACAAAATAGTAGCTCAAGTCCATGAAATAATAAAGCCAACAGTAAAAGCACGCCATCATCTGCAACACGTCTCAACATCCCCGAAAGCGCTAATCCAACAATGAAAAATCATGCCAAAGCTCAAAGCACACAAGGGAAGGGATGTCGGGAAAGAATAAAGGTAAAAACATGCTCAAAACAACGGAACGGGATACGTATTTTTGGTATTTTTGTGAAATTTTCTGATTTTTTTGTAATTTTTGGGATTTTTCAGATTTTTTGATTTTTTTGGATTTTTGAAAAATGAAAAACGAAAAAGAAAACGCAAAAATAAAGCAAAGCGGAAAGCAAAGCGTTTCTCCCCCCAAACCGAACGACACATTGTCCCCAATGTGTCCTAAAGCACATCAACCAGGGACCATAATATAAGGGGAATAAAACACGAGAAAAAAGTTTCAAACGAAAATAAAGTACATACATGATATATTTACAAGCAAAACGCCCCCCCCAAACCAGCTTCAAACTGGGGGCGCAGCAGGGTACGGGAAGTACCACCAACCGTGGGTCTCGTCATAAACGATCCCGGTTCCATCATCCTCCTCATAGTCGTCTCCATCATCATCACCATCATCTACTCCTCCTCCAGCTCGGCTAGCAACATCATGGCCTCCACGTCCATCTTCTCGGCTCAAATCAACACTCGCAACAGCATGCTTGTCGTCTTTGATGACAGCTCTACCCGCGTCCGTCCTCCCTAGCTCACCTGCATAAATATCATGACAACAAAGCACGGCCTCAAGAGGGTCCCTCTCGAGGACTTGCGGTAAGTATTCGTCTATACAATCATCAATAATGTCCAAAGCAAAGACCGTCTCCTCCAACATGGGACGCTTTAAAGCGTTTGAAAGGTTGAAAGTAACTTTATCACCGCCGATATCCAACGTTAACTTCCCATTCTTGACGTCTATAATAGCACCAGCAGTGTGCAAGAAAGGCCGACCCAATATGATAGGAATTTGGGAGTCTTCGACCATGTCAAGAACAATGAAGTCAACGGGAATGAAAAACTTACCAACCTTGACAGGAACGTCCTCCAAGACACCCAAAGGGCGTTTGACAGAACGATCCGCCATCTGCAGCGTGATATTAGTTACTTTCAAGGGCCCCATGTTGAGTTTCTCGCATACAGAGTAAGGCAAGACACTTACACTCGCACCTAAATCACATAAAGCGTTAGGAATAGAAACAGTACCAATCGTGCAAGGTATGGAGAAACTACCCGGGTCCTTCAGTTTAGGAGGAGACTGGTTTTGTAAAAGTGAACTACACTCGGCAGTGAAAGCCACAGTCTCGACCTCACTGAACGACCTCTTTCGGGTGAGGATGTCTTTGAGAAATTTAGCATACGCAGGGACTTGAGTAACGAGTTCAGTAAAGGGTACAGTTACCTTCAAATCCTTCACTACCTCCATGAACTTACCAAACTGCGTGTCTAGCTTTGACTTCACCACTCGGCTTGGGAATGGTAGTTTGATTTGAATCGGAGGCTCCACCGGCTTGCTCTGCGCTTGCACTTTCTCCTTGGGCTTCTCTCCCTTGATCTCCTCGGCCACACCACCACCTTGGCTTGCTTGCCCCTTGCCTTGGCTCACGGCCTGCTCTATATGGGGGCCTACGGCTGCCCCACTTCCTTGCCCCGCTCCATTCATGCTTGCTCCATTGCTCTTCGTACCTGCTCCTGCAAAATCATCACTAGAAGCATGCAAATCATTAGGAGAAAGGGGAGGGTCTACCTCACTTACCACCGTAGGCATTGGTGGACCATCATAGCTCGTGCCACTCCTTAAAGAAATGGCGTTGATCAACTCATGTTGTGGTTGAGTGCCTTGCGATGGAAGAGAGCCGGGCTTCCTTTGAGAGCTAGAAGAAGCAAGTTGCGCCATTTGCGTTTCAAGCATTTTGATGGCGGCGTCTTTGGCTTGATCGCTCTTTTGCATTTGAGCCATCATCGTCTCTTGCGTTTTAGCCATTTGCATCATCATGGCTCGCATCTCACTCATAGGATCGGGAACCGGAGCGGGAACAACGGGTGGTGGGGCATTTTGTTGTTGAAAATTGGGGCGATTGAAGCCCGGAGGGTTATAAGGTCGAGGAGCATTGTTGTAGCTGAAATTTTGTGGACTGTTTTGGTATTGTGGTAGTTGTGGGCTGAAGTTTTGTTGTTGGGGAGGTGGATTCAAGACATTTTGGCTCTTGTAAGACAAATTCGGATGGTTCTTGTAGCCCTCGTTGTAATAGTTCGAGTAGGGGCTGTTTTGAGAATGTAAAGCATGCACATGATGAGATTGTGTGTTCATACCTCGGCATTCCATTGAAGTGTGACCGGAAACGCCACATGTATTGCAAGGTACATCATAAGAAGTGTGCAAAGCCGCTACCGTTTGTCCACTAGCACTCGAGGAACTACTACCCGCTTGCATTTGACTCATAATCATCGCGGTCATAGCATCCATTTTTGCGGAAAGCATGGCTACCATATCACCATCGGTCTTACCTCCAATCCTAGGCACATTCCTAGAGCTCCCATATTGCGCGTTGTGAATCGCCATTGCCTCGATCGTATCGATGGCCTCCTCCACATCAATATTGTCAAAGCGTCCATTCGCCGCGGAGTCAAGCACTTGGCGTGACTCGTTGTAAAGACCGTTATAAAACTGCATGACAATAAACCATTTATCCATACCGTGGTGAGGGCATTGACGTTGAAGGTCTTTGTATCGCTCCCACGCATCATACAACGTCTCATCCCCTCGTTGGCGGAAGCTCGTGATTTGGCTTCTTAGCATGGCGGTCTTTTCAGGCGGAAAATATTTTTGATAGAATGCCAAGACTAAGGAGTTCCAATCGGTGATGGCTAGTGCAACCCGGTTCAATGAATTAAGCCACGACTTGGCTTTGTCTCTGAGTGAAAAAGGGAAGAGCATCTCCTAATTTGGTCTTGAGTGACCCCGTTTGCTTAATAGTGGAGCAATAATCACAAAAGTTTTGGATGTGCAAGTTAGGGTCCTCACGGGACTCCTCCAAGCGAGTGCGCTCAATGAGATTGATAAACGCGGGCTTGACTTCAAAATTGTTGGCGGCAATGTTGGGCATAGCATTGCCCGTAGGAACTTGATCCGCGGTAGGCCTCGAGTGATCCGATAGCTTAACCATTTTCTTTAGCTCGGGCGTCGGTTCAATGTGAGCTTCTTTGTTGGATGATGGAGAAGAGGAAGTAGCCTCCAAGTCTTTGAGCAAGTTCTTGCGCCTCAAGAATGTACGCTCCGGTTCCGGGTCAAATTCGATTGCTAAACCCTTTTGAGACGTACGCGTTTGCCTGGGCATACAAAAACACTAGAGGTAACGATAAGTAGCGGCCTCAAGGAAGCGAGGCTCCTTGAGACAAGAGTAACAAATAAGAAAAGAACCAAATAAACAACGAAAAACAAAGCCGTCTCCCCGGCAACGGCGCCAATATTGTATGTCGGGGGAATGTCCATGACCTGGAATTCAGTTTTCGTTACGACGTGTTCTGTCATAACGGATAGTGATATGATGCCTTTGATACTACGGAGTGTACCGTCGTATGCTGCTGTGGAACCCGGGATCGGACCCAACTCGGCGTCTTGCTTAAGGGCGGATTTTAAAGTTAAAAAAAGATTAAGTTGGAAAAACCTTTAAGAACTGTTATGGAGTCGCCACCTATTTATCGCGGAAAATAGGAACCTGCTACCATGTTCTAAGTTAAAAACATGTCCTAGATTTTGGAGCACGCCGACACCCCTAGATCTAAGGCTTGTGAAACCAGATTGGATTCTAAAGTGAGGGTACTTTAGAAAAAGAGTTAATTCAAATAATGATTTATGAAAACCTTTTAGAAAAGCCTATGTAAAAATAGCCTCTACTGACCTAGAACAATCCTTATAAGATGATATTTGAGCTAATGTTATCGCTACGTACAAGTGCGATAAGTTTGTAAAAGAATGCAGATGCAGATGCAAAAAGATTGATTAAAACCCTCAGTTTAGCATGTTTAACTTGTTAACGAATACGGTTCAGTTAAAGGTCGAATTCATTGTTTAAGTTGATTTTAATGCAAAAGAAAAAGGGTGCAAGATGCATACAAATAAAATAAAGTTCAATTGTCCATTGGTTTATTTTATAAGGTCGGTTGCTTATGCGACTTTGGCGTGTCATCGGATATGGAGTGTACCCGAAGTAAATAGAACACTTGGAGTGCATTACTGGGTGCCAAAGCCGGGGGGGGCGCTAAAGTGTAGACCCCTTTGTTAGTCCATAGAAAATAAGAAAAAGCTTTGATCCAAGTGGATCGGTACCTACCTTGTCCTGACGCTTCAGATCTGGGCGAGCCGCTTCTTGAACTTGAAAGGAGGATGAATTCAACACGGGATGGTGTGTTGAACTCAAGGATTTGAGTGCTTGAGGCTTTTGTGGATGTGAAAGTGTAAGATGAGAGAATTTGGGGTGTAAAGGATGTATTCTGGTTGTGAATTGTGATCTGAAAGTGTGTAGATGTCGAGGTATAGGGCTGTATATATACTAAAAACCTCGGAGAAATTAGGAAATCGGAGATAAAAACAAGCCTAGGAACCGCATAGCCTTATGCGGTTGCCTGGGGAAACCGCATAGGCTTATGCGGTTCCCCCCTCAAACCGCATAAGGTTATGCGGTTTGGGGGCTGTTTCAGTCTACTTTCCAAGTTTCGGCCAGATTGAATCTTTGAAAGATCACGAGATAATCTCGAACGTGAAGCCCAAGAAAAGTGCTGGGATATTTGTGAGATATTTTGTGATGCTTAGGCCTTTGGAGTGCGGGCCAAAGGTGGGTTTAGGCTTCGGTTTGAACGAGACCAGAAAAATGAAAAGGGTGTATTTGCATAGTTTTTGTGAAATAAGGTAAGACGTGAAGTTGTATTTTGTGTTAGAGGGGGCTAAATAGCGGTTTTAGCCACCTGCCTAAATTTAGGAATTTAGGAATCTTTGAATTAGACCTTGTTAATGTAAAAGGACTAATTGTAGTGCAAATGCGAAGCTCATGCCAAATGAAGCAGGACAAGGACCTAGCTAGACTCCAAATGGACAAAGTGAACGTTATTTAAGTGTGATGTTATGCGACCTTACTCATTTTAACATTTCAAACGACTCAAAGTGAATTCGACATTAGTTAGAACCGTATAAGTCAACGTTAAAGCATGCGTAATAAAAGTCCGTGATACATCACAGGGTTTTGTTTGGGAGGGTACGGATATGGGTATCCACAGAGCCCCCAGTTTGACTGAGCTCGGACTAGAGCGCTAGTCAAACTCCACGACCATATCCGGACCATTACAGTCTCGATACAGTCAGCGGAACGAAGCATGTGTCCATGGGTGAGACGAGGAGTTCGAACCGGGCTAAACGGGGAGGGGCGTGCGCATTTTAAGGACTTGGCGGTCCGTGCATGCTATAAGGGCCTGCCGGCCTGCTGGATGCCTTCGTCGTGCTTGTTGTCGTTTGTTGGTGCCTTTGCGTGTGCTTGTAATGTTGATGCTGGTGCTTGTGCTTGTAATGTCTTCGTATTGCATGTGTTGGATGTAAAAGGGCTAGAGTGCAGGGTGCATGTGCTTGTAAGAGGTTTGGGTAAGTGCTAGTGTAGGCCTCATGAAAGAGCGCCTGTGTAATGCTTGTGTTTGAACTCGCCGAGGAGCGTCTATGTAGAGTGGAATGCTTGTAGTTAGGTGTATATTGCAGAGTGCTTGTGCTTGGGCTCGCCGAGGAGTGTCTATGTAGTTGTGGTTGCATATGTTCGCCTCTCGTGGGGGAGAAAATGATGAAATGCTCGTGAAGAGCGTTCGTGCTTCTGCTTCTGTACCGTACATTAAATGCTTAATATACGCGTATGGCGGACTGTAGGTGATACCTTAACTCAAGCACGGGACGTTCTTGGAGTTGTATGGGTGCTAGGGTGAATTAGGAGTCGAAAAGTAGGCGGAAAAATGAGAAAAATCCGAGAAAAACCACAGGACCAAACCGCATAGCCTTATGCGGTTCATGAGGCAAACCGCATAAGGTTATGCGGTTTCCTTTGTTGGCTATTGGGGGCTGTATATAGCACGAGCAAACCATGAGTGAGCTTATCATTTCATTTTCGGTTTTTCAACTCTAAAAACGTCATTTTTCGATTTCTCAACCGTTTTTGCTCATTTTCGTTGCGTTGCCTTGCTATGGAACGAGGTAATACTCCATTTTAACTTGCTTTTACGTTATTTGTTGTTGTAATTAGCTAGTTTTGCCTTGAAATGTTGAAAAGACGGGTTTTGAATGAAAACCCGAGTTTTGCTTGAAATTTGCCGTTTGAATGCTTGAAATTGACGTCATTGTGTTGCATTATGCCATGTGAACGTGTATGTGTGAATTGATTGTGATTTAGACCGTCTTTGTGTGAAAAACGTCCAAATTAGGTTTCGGGCCCGAAAACGAACCCGGATTTTCCGACCCGGAATTTCAATTAAACTTCGGTGTAGGATGCCCATAGCGAGTATAGCATGCCTATAACGTTAGTTTTGCGAAAAAGTCGAGTTAAGGCTTTCAAATCGCCGTCTTAAGTCGTAGTTATACGGAGTAATTAAGGCGAATTAGGGGTTTTTGATCGGGGTGACCAAAATGCAATTGCTTGTAATGGGTTGTTGTTGGGGACTATTATGGCGCGTAGAAACCATAAAGTTGTAATTTTGAAATGTAGAGAACGGTTTTTGGCTTAATTGTGAATTAGGCCTAAAAATGCCCTGTAGGGCGTATAGTGCAACGTGCATAAGGAATGTATATGTATTATGTGTGTGTATTATTTGTGTGTACTTGCGTATGTGAGGATACCGGACTTGGGGTGATCCCTTCTCGACGCCCCGCTCGCGCCCGCCCTCGTGTCATGGGGCGGAATGCACGGCGCGGGAAAAAAGGTTGATAAATTTTGCAAGAAGCTCGCGGGCGCTGGAGCTTCGCTTTTTTAGGGCGTTGCTTTGCTCAGCTCGCTCGAGCGTTCTTTTGTTTAAAAGGGGAAATGTCATCGCATGTGATTGTAACAAAAAGAAGTATAAAAATCCTTTTGAAATGTATTTTTGGAGTCGCCACCAAATATTAAAGGAATTTGGAACCTATTCAACGCATCTTAAAATCATAAGACGCGAGGGTCTCAGATTTCAAGGTGCGTCGATACCTATCCTTCTGAGGCTATTGTGAAACCAGAGAGGATTCGGAGTGAGGTTACCCTTCTAAAGTTTTGACAAAGTATATTGAAAACTACAATAAAAAGGCCTACTTAAAAGTAGTCTTTACTAATTTGAAAACATATGCTTTAATTTCGATATTTGGGCTAATAGGACGCTACGTACAAATGCAAATGTATGACTCAAACAAATATGTAAAATAAATGTAAGCCGTCAAAAACCATGACGATTTGCTATAGGAAATATACGTAAAATCACTAATTCATTGCATTTGAATTAATAACTAAACGTTATTCTCCGACTTATGTTCAATTCTAAGATTTTGTAAAACCCTCGGTTTTGCATGTTTAAAGAGACTAGTTGAAACGGTACAGTTAAATGTCGAATCCGTGTTTTAGCCATAATTTAATGCATGAATCGAGAATTTGCATAATGTAAAAGTGGGTGCTTAATTTAGTGATTTTGAGTCGTTTGTTTATGCGATATTGGCGAGGTTTAGACGAATCATTTGATTCGAATTACTACAATCGTATTGCGAATACGAGTTCGTTAATGCCAATATCGGGGTGGGTTAGAGTAACCCTATAAGTCTCCAACGTTTAATCGGAAGGTAAAATTTCTTTACCTTGAAATGCAAAGACGGTTTTAAAGTGGAAATTTATAAGTGCGAGAGGCTTTTTGTGAATATGAGTATCGGTTTTTGAATGTTGTTGTAATTGTTGTTATTGGTTGAGTTGATGATCGATGATGAAAATGGTTGAACAAGGGCTGCTATTTATAGCAAATGCTTCGTGTTTTATGCCTAATTGATCAAAAAATCGCCAGAGAACTAGCAATTCTTCAGAAAATCGCCAAAATGTCAGGGGAGGACCAAAAAATCGCCAGAATTCTGGCGATTCTTTGGTAAATCGCCTCTATTCTGGCGATTTTCCCCTTTATTTCTGACAAATTTGTTGCGCCGTAATACGTTATCGTAGGGGTGCAGGTCGTAGGCTGTTTGTCGAGTAACTTGTTTGACATTTGAGGTGTGTGATTGTCAATTTGTACAAGTTGATTTAGTCAACTTGTTAAAGTTGATTCTTTTGGCTCGGTTTTCATATTTCGTGTTTCGTGTTTCGGTTTTTCGTCGTGTTTTTCGATCTTGGCTCGAAGTAAAATAATATTGTAATGCATTATTTTACGACTTTGTGGGATTTTGTTTCGTAAGAATGTGACCCGGGACGCATTTTGGCCCGCTCGGGTGCTTAGGCCTTTTTATGTGTTTTTGGGCCGTTTTGTGTGTGTGTGGGTCGTTTTTGTATTCTTGGGTTTTTTTGTGAGGCGTGTATGGCTCGTGTTCGCGTGTATTGTGTTAACTTACGATTTAAAATGACTAAATTAATATTCATTTTTACGAAATATGCAAATTCAAATTAATACGTTAAGAATGACTAAAATGTTTTAGACACTTATGTACCGTTTAGTCTCATTTTAAAACATGCATGAAAGTCCTTTTCGTCATCGGGTTTGCTTTTGGGGGGTACGGATACGGGTATCTGAGCCCCAGCTTGGTGAGCTTGGACTAAAGCGCTAGTCAAACTTTAGAAGATAGTATCCGGACCATCACAGTCTCGATACTACCTGGCAACGCTAAGTATGTGTCTCGGGGAGAGACGAGGACTTAGCGCCGGGAATGCGGGGAGGGACGGCATTTTTAAGGACATGACGGTCCTGCATGTTTAAGGGCTTGCCGGCCTGCTGTTGCTTAGATGTCTTTTGATGGCGTTTTGTAGCTTGGCCATCCCCTGCGTCTTGCGTGTCTGCTGCGTGTTTACTTGTGTATCTGCGTTCTGATTTGAATGAAAGTGTGTAATTTGTTTTTATGTGTATTTGAAAAATATGTGTATCCAACTTGTGAGGAGTATACGTATTTTTTGATTTTGTGACTTGTAAAGAGTGTCTGCGTTTTTTGAAAATATACACATTTAACTCGTGAGGAGTATACGTATATTGATTTGTGACTCGTAAAGAGCGTATTTGTTTTGAAAAGTATACGTATTGAACTCGTGAGGAGTATACGTATTTTGATTTTGTAACTCGTAAAGAGTGTATATGTTTTGAGAATATACGTATTTAACTCGTGAGGAGTATACGTATCTTGATTTTGTAACTCGTAAAGAGTGTATATGTTTTGAGAATATACGTATTTAACTCGTGAGAAATATACGTATTTTGATTTTGTGACTCGTAAAGAGTGTACCTGTTTTTGAAAATATACGTATTTAACTTGTGGGAAATATACGTATTTTGATTTTGTGACTCGTAAAGAGTGTATTCGTTTTTGAAAATATACGTATTTAACTCGTGAGGAGTATACGTATTTTGATTTTGTGACTCGTAAAGAGTGTGTTTGTTTTTGAAAATATACGTATTTAACTCGTGAGGAGTATACGTATTTTTTTGATCTTATGACTCGTAAAGAGCGTACTTGTTTTGAAAAATATACGTTTTTAACCTGTAGGAAATATACGCATTTTGATTTTGTGACTCGTAAAGAGTGTATTTGTTTTGAAAAATTATACGTATTTAACTCGTGAGGAGTATACGCATTTTTGATTTTGTGACTCGTAAAGAGTGTGTTTGTTTTGAAAAATATACGTATTTAACTCGTGAGGAGTATACGTATTTTTGATTTTGCAACTCGTAAAGAGTGTGTTTGTTTTGAAAAATATACGTATTTAACTCGTGAGGAGTATACGTATTTTTGATTTTGCAACTCGTAAAGAGTGTATTTGTTTTGAAAAACATACGTATTTAACTTGTAGGAAATATACGTGTTTTGATTTGTGACTCGTAAAGAGTGTATTTGTTTTTGAAAATATACGTATTTAACTCGTGAGGAGTATACGTATTTTGATTTTGTGACTCGTAAAGAGTGTGTTTGTTTTTGAAAATATACGTATTTAACTCGTGAGGAGTATACGTATTTTTGATCTTGTGACTCGTAAAGAGCGTACTTGTTTTGAAAAATATACGTATTTAACCTGTAGGAAATATACGCATTTTGATTTTGTGACTCGTAAAGAGTGTATTTGTTTTGAAAAATTATACGTATTTAACTCGTGAGGAGTATACGCATTTTTGATTTTGTGACTCGTAAAGAGTGTGTTTGTTTTGAAAAATATACGTATTTAACTCGTGAGGAGTATACGTATTTTGATTTGTGACTCGTAAAGAGTGTATATGTTTTGTTATTTTGTGAAATTCGGGCTCTTGGCTTGTAACGAGTATGTGTATTCTCGTGTCTTATCATTGCAACACATAAAAGAGCGAATTAATAGCGTAATAGACCGTAATAACAAGTCCAAGCTAAAAATTGACCCGTGCCTGACCACTTAATCGCCAGACCTCTGGCGATTTAGTGTGTGTGTGTGTTGTTTTTTTTTTTTTTTTTTTTTTTTTTTTCAAAAACACGGGAAGGAGGGAGAAGAGCATAGCAGCCGAAAACACACACACAAACACCTTCAAATCGAAAAACTCGTCCTCAGCGATTTTTCAACCAAAATTCGTGATTCCGACTCCTACGATTCGCAATGGACCAAGGTATGCACTCAATCAAGTTGCCAATTCGTGTTTTGAAATCGATTTGAGTCGGTTTTAACTGAAAATTCGTTTTTTAGGGTTTATGTTAAACCGTCTTGCATGATTCGAATTTTGTTATCATTGTTGCTTGAAATTGATACTTGGGAGCATTAAGAGGCTTGTCTTGCTGTTGTTGACGATTGTATGTGCAAAACCCGTGTATTAGGGCCGTTTTTCGTGTAGAAGGCCAAGGGCATTTTGGTCATTCTTCGTTTTTGTCTCGGAATATGCTCAAAATTTCAATGTAGGTTACCCATTAGTAGTATAATGCTTGGGTAAATTTGTTTCGTCGAAATTGGCGCGAAAGTCGGGTTTTTTGGGCTAAAAACCGTGTGACAGGGGTTTTTGTCGGGGTTTTGCTCTGTTTTTGTCGTGTAAAACGGCATCGATTAGCTTGGTTGTTTTTGAAACGTCGTTGTATGCTAATGATGAGGCTATGGGTGTCTTGTGTGCGAAAAACGGTTTGAAAGTCTGTAATTTTCGTGTGTTTTTGTGTGGAGACGGTTTCTTGGGTCGAAATTTTCGGTTCCAAAACTTGTCGAAATTTTTTGTCTTGGGTCATGATGACTTGTATGGTGTATGGCTTGCCCATTTTTGTTGAGCATGCGTGATTTGGAGGTGTTTTGGAGCGTTTTTGTGTAATTGGGCTAGGCTTCTTGAAACCGTTTTCCTTGCTTCTCGTGCTTCGAGTCTAGGACGTATTGTCAGGTAGGCCGTTTAGGTTGGCTAGGATGTTATTTCGTGGGAAGCTAGGGCCTCTTTGGTCAAGGAAAGGCCATGAAAAGGCCGTTTTTGTAGCTTGCGTGCGTTTTGCAAAAGCTATTCAATCGAGGTGCTCGGGACATGATTTTTGTACAAAACTTTTTGTGGGTGTTCGTTATGACTTGTATGTCGCATACGTGTCACTTAATCGGGTATTTCGCGTCTACTGCGCCGTCTTAGCCTTATCTGTCAAAAATAAGCCTAAAGCGTATTTTTCTTGATTTTTTCTTGGTCTTGTGTCATTTTTGTACTTTTTAACTCTTTGTATTGCTTGTGTATGACGTATATATCGATATCGTGTCATAATATCTTGCATTTCTGTACTCTTGCGTTGTTTTGGCCTCGTCTGTCAAAAATAGGCCTAAATCTTGTTTTTCGCTGTTTCGTCTGTTTTTTTCTTTGCTTTTGCACATCGTTGCTCTTCGGATTTGCTGTGTATGCTGCCTGCGTTGGACATGTGTCACAAACTGTGCATTTTCGGGTCTCTGCTTCATTTTAGCCTTTTCTGTCAAAGATAGGCCTGAAGATTGTTTTCTGCTGTTTTGCTTGATTTTTCTCTGTCTTTGTGCATCCTTGCTCCTTGGATTAAATGTGTATGACGTAGGTATCGTGTCTGTGTCATTAAAAATGCATTTCTGTATTTCTTTTCGCTTTTTAGCCCTTTCTGTCAAAGATAGGCCTAAGGCTTGCTTTTCTGTTACCTTTGTGCACGTGCATCCTTCTGTTGGTCATGAACTTGCTTTAATTGAATTGCATTTTTGTATCATCATATGGCTGCGTAGCTTAAGATTGTTCTTGAATCTATGTAGGTGACCCTGAGATCGTGATACCTACGACCAGTGCTATGCAGGATGTCATCGAGAACATTGACTTCAATGTTACCGGGGAGGAGCTTACCCCAATGTCCGAGCTGCGTCATCACTTAGCGACTTCTGAAGGTCCGTCGCAGTCTGATTTGTTCAAAACTCCTCCTATTTTGACGCCAGGGAATGAGGTACAGGGGGCTGTTCCAGAGTCTCCTATGCCTTCTATTAGCGAGCATAAGACTGCAGTGGAGCCAAGCGGGGCCTTCTGCAGGCGCGTTGCGGATCGGGGGTTCTGTGGGGCTCTTTGTGGGGTTGTCTAGGCCTTTGCTAGTGGGCTTGGAGCTAATGTTGAGTTACTGGGCCTCGCTGGCGAGCACAGGTTGGTTCTGCCCTCTGCGGTCAGGGCATGGGCGTGGGGTTCGGAGGCACGGTGTCTGCCGGGAGAAGCCGAGGTGGAGGTTGTGGAGGTGGTCGCAAGAATGATAGGCCTAGTAGAAAGCGCAAAGTGGACGCCGTTGCTGGGAATGCTGAGGGTGGCGTTCGGATACGTGGACGTCGCCCTGCTGAGGCTAGTGGTAGCCGTGAGCGAGATGAGGGTAGTAGTGTTGGTGTTTCTGACGAGGTGAGCTCTGATGAGGCTGGAGATGATCCTGCTGTTGATAGGCCGAGACGTGGTCGTTCTCGCCACCGAGGATGCTTTTGAGAGTGGTCCTGAGCCCGAGGAGGTGCAGGATGACGAGGAGCCTGTAGAGGTTGGTGCTGAGGCCGCAGAGGGTGATGTTGTGGGTAATGTTGGGGGTGATGCCACGTTTCGGTGCCGTAGGTGGTGGTGAGTCGCGATCTGGGCCATTTCGGCTGCGCAAAATATGTTCATGGGCGTAGTTGATGAGCTGGGCTTGAGGCCATCATTTCCTCATGGCCCGAGACTGTGGGCGAAGGTTGCCAAGGACTGGGATGGTGTAAGCTTAGTTTGGAACACCATGGAGCATTTGTCTACTCGGGTGAAGGTTGGCTTCAAGTTGGGAAATATGAGGACATTCTCTGGTTTCCGTACTTGTATAGATGCTTTTAACAAGAAGTTGTCGCCTGAGTCGCGGAAAATAATCCTTGGCACAGCCTTTGGTCCGTTGGTGACGAAGTGGAAGGAGGCGCGTAAGAAGAATGTGAATTCTCACCTTTCTGTGCTTCGAGCGTTGCTAGACAGGTTTTGGGACACTACTAACACGTTCCATATGCCAGGGTACGAGGTTGGTATTACCTTCTCGTCCCTTGCGGTTGTTTCGGGGCTCCCTCATGGAGATGAGATGATTGAGTGGGACAGAGTACGCCCTGCTATCTCGAGCCCTACGGTTGTTCGTTTGATCGGAGGCGGTATTAGGTGTGCGAGGGATGAGAGGCACACTTTTCAGCCTCGGACATCATGGTTTGATGATTATTTTAAGGGCAAGGGAAAGAAGCAGGTGAGCGAAGTTAGTCATGAGCAGAATGCCCGATTGTGGTTATGGTGGTTTCTGACGTCCACTCACTTTGGTGATAAAGGAGAGCGGGCGTCGACTGCTGTTTTGATGGCGCTGCGGGACTTGTCCAGATTGGGTGCTTTTGACTGGGTTACTCCTGCTATGGGTCTCCTGATCCGATTTTGCAGGGACGCAGTTCGTCCTGATCGGATCGATGATGGGTCCCAACCGTCTTTGGTCGGCCCTGGCTTGCTGATGGAGGTATGGTTGCTTTTTGTGATGCTCTGTTGTTTTATTTTGTTTTGCTTTCTCTTTTGTGACATATTTTTTGGCTTCATTGTAGTCCTGGTGCTATGCACATTTCCCGTCGTTGCTCCCTGCTAACTTTGCCGTGAAGGCGGAGTACCCTGCTTTTCACGCTTATGCAACGGCGAACAGGAAGGGTATTCGCTTGACTTATGACGATGCTCGAGTGAAGTTTAATGAGATGACCGTTGATAAGGTAAGAAAAGTTCATATTTCTTATATGCCTTGCGTTTATGCTTTTGCAGATGTTTATTCCTCCCTTTTTTTGTAGTTTGTTCCCAACCCTTGGGCGAATTACGCGGATGTCCCTCCGTCAATTACGACTCGTTTTGCTATTCGCGATACACAGAGGTTGTACATTGCGACTCAGTATGATTCATACTGGTTCTTAGGCGAGCGTCTGTCAGCTCAAACAATTAGGGATAAGTTTGTTGTGCCTGAGGCCCCTCCTAAGGTTCTCTTCGCATGCAGACAGGATCTCGATGTTCGCCGCGATGTGTATCACGAGGGTGAGTCGGAGTCCCTGTTGAGGCTAGATGAGGATTATACGTCGTGGGCGCGCCTTGCTTTGGCGCCTGCTGTCATTGAGGTTTGCTGTTGTTTTCGCGTTTGCTTCTGCATGTTATTTGCTTAAAAAGCAAAAATTGATCGTGATTTTTGTGTCTTGTAACCACGTAATGCATGTGTACGTTATTGGCTTAAAAAGGCAAAAATTGATCGTGATTTTTGTATTTTGTAGCCACGTGACCCTGACCTTGAGGTCCAGCCTCCTCCTTTCTACGAGAGCTTGAATTTTGAGCATGATGGTGGCTGTCGGCATTCGATACCACTACCGCAGTACTTATCTGCGGTGACTGACGCTGGCATGGATAGTTGGAGCCCTCGGGTGAAGCAGGTATGACTTGTTTTCTATGCTTGCGTGATATGTAGTATGTAGCCCCCAGCTTGAGTAAGATTTTGTCCTAAAATCGTTAGTCAAGCTTTGTTGAAACTGCTTTTGAGTGTAGCCCCCAGTTTGAGTTAGATTTTGTCCTAAAATCGTTAGTCAAGCTTGAAATGAAGCTGCTTTTGATTATATCCCCCAGTTTGAGTTAGATTTTGTCTTAAAATCGTTAGTCGAACTTGAAATGAAGCTGCTTTTGATTATAGCCCCCAGTTTGAGTTAGATTTTGTCTTAAAATCGTTAGTCAAACTTGAAATGAAGCTGCTTTTGATTATAGCCCCCAGTTTGAGTTAGATTTTGTCTTAAAATCGTTAGTCAAACTTTGTTGAAGCTGATTTTGATTATAGCCCCCAGTTTGAGTTAGATTTTGTCCTAAAATCGTTAGTCAAACTTGAAATGAAGCTGCTTTTGATTATAGCCCCCAGTTTGAGTTAGATTTTGTCTTAAAATCGTTAGTCAAACTTTGTTGAAGCTGATTTTGATTATAGCCCCCAGTTTGAGTTAGATTTTGTCCTAAAATCGTTAGTCAAACTTGAAATGAAGCTGCTTTTGATTATAGCCCCCAGTTTGAGCATATGAAGGCCGTATTTGTTTGCAGGTGGCCGTGGATGTCCACAAGAATTTATGGAGGGTAGCTAACCGGTGGCGCGTGGCTTTTAATGATAAAGCGGTCGCGCTTTGCAAGGCGCAGAAGTATGCTTTAGAGTTGCGGTCGCAAATACAGAGCCGATAGAGCTAGGGCGGGCAGTCGAGGAGGCACGTCTGCGGCGGAATTTGAGTTGCGGCGTGGCAGGAGCTAGGCGCTACCGTGCTCGATTGATTCGTTGCGTCGCGGGCTTCGGTCGTCGAGATCAAGCTAATTGATTTGGGATGTATGCTAGGATCGTAGGCTAATTTTTATGGACTTGTTTTATGTTGTGGTTATATTTGTATGTATTTGGACATGTAGGAGTCCACGTGAGGTCCATTTTGTGATCGCGCTTGACGCGAAAAGGTCCTGTGACCTTGCGTGCGTGTTTTGGTATTTGGTCATATTTGCAGGAATCGTACGACGTTGATTCGCGTCCATGGCTTGACATGAGTAGGCTACGTGACCTCGTACACGTGCTTTGATTATGTAGTAGGTGTATTTGTTGACTGTGGTAAGCGCTCCTGTTGGCGTAGCTTTCGTGATTAATGATCATGCGTGCGGTGCCGGAAGCTCTATTGCTTATTTTGCCTCGTTTTGTAGTACGATCGTTTGTGTTGCCGTTTTCACTTGAAACCTTCGTGACGTGCTTATCTAGTGTTCCTGCAATTAGATTGTTAGTCGTAAAAAGAACACAAATCTCGATTGAGATTTTTTCTGACCCGTAATAAGAGTATGCATACGTAAAGATTTTTATAAAACATGCCTTTTGAAGAAAATATTTTGAGTCTGTAAAATACGCTTTTGACGCTCATGAAAATGTAAACGAAGAACGTCGTGCTTCATCGTAAAACTTGCGAGAAATGATGAATGAATTTTGTGAGACTGCAAAAGTATTTCTGACGTTCGTGAAGAGTGAATTAAGAACGTCGTGTTGCCACGTAAACTTTACGAAACGTGATGATTAAATTTTGTGAGACCGTAAAAGGTGTTTTTGACGTTCGTAAAATGTGAATTAAGAATGTCGTGTTGCAACGTAAGCTTTACGAACGTGATGATTAAATTTTGTGAGACCGTAAAAGGTGTTTTTGACGTTCGTAAAAATGTGAATTAATTACGTCGTGTTTTAACGTAAGCTTACGAAATGTGACGGTTGAATTTTGTGAGACCGTAAAAGGTGCTTTTGACGTTCGTAAAGATGAATTAAGAACGTCGTGCTTTAACGTAAGCTTACGAAATGTGACGGTTGAATTTTGTGAAGCGTATGTGCAAAACATTAGTCGAGAGTCGATCACAAAATGACCCAATACGACGTAAAGCCGGGTATCGGAAACGTAATCGATAATGCGTCGTAAAAAAGTAAAAACAGCGGTGCGTAGGCTGTGAAAAGTTTACTGCAACTCGTAGGCTGCAAGGCGGTGTGCAGTCGTCGCGTCAAATCTGTCGGAAAAGCATAGAAAATCGCCAGATAATTAACGATTCTCACAAAAATCGCGTAAAACAGGCGATTATTGTGAAAATCGCCAGAGGACTGGCGATTTTTGTGATAATCGCCTGTTTTCTGGCGATTTTCATGGTGTTTTCTGCTTTTGTTTTGATTTTTTGGTTAATCGCTGGTTCACTAGCGATTATATGTTGTGTTGTTGCCTCTCGAAGACGTTGCCTATAAGAAGGATGCTCATGTTTAGTTCATTCATCCATCTCCTCAATCACACTTCATATTACGTTTTAACTTGCCACTTCATTGCTCCTATAATAGTATTCATAATATCTCGGAGACCGTTTTCCTTTTTGTGAGTAATGGAGCATTTGGAAGGACTTGTGAGGATGTGGTGTGTTATGCTATCTGCATCGAGAAGAGAAACCTTAGGGCCGTGGTCTGGGCGCATTCCTAGGTTTTAGGCAGGTTCGGATGGAACCGGAGTTCCTGGATGCCTGTCTGCACTACTGGGACTTGGCATACCACGTATTTCGCTTCCCTGATGGGGAAGTTTGCCCTCTGGTTGAGGAGTTTGCTGCCATCGGAGGTTGGACTCGCATTGTCACTCCAGTGTGTGTTCGCCAGGAGCTCGGGTACCAAAGGAATATGCAAAACTTCCTTAAGATGACGAGGCTCAAAGCGGAGGACTGTTCCTGGATGGGCGCTTGAATATGATCCGTCTTTGCCAAAAGTTCATGAATTATGATGATGGGAGCATTGGCGTGGTTGCTCGTAGGAGAGCTCGGCTCTTTGCCTTGTGCATCGCTTTCATGTTCCCGATTCGGTGGACGGAATGGGATTCGGTGGCGCGGCGGTATGCGTTGTGCGGCCAGATGGAGATGGGCTACAACCTGCGGCGTTGATCCTGGCGAGACGATCCTTGGTCTAGATGATCGGGCGTGTAATAGAGCGCATGCTATCGTGGTTGTCCGGTCATTCTCGCCGTCCGCTAATGGAGCGTCACGAACGTCTTTGGCGCTATCCCTTATGGCGCATCATATACGGCGGCCGGGCGTGACGATCGTGGCTGCGATGGAGGGTCCCAATGGCCGCCTAACGACTATTTTCCCACTTTTGCGAGAGCATCGGCTATCCGATTGGGTTGTGCCATGGTGGGAAGTTACCACCGTGGATCGGCGATCTTTGTGGGTGATGGTCCTTCCGAGTCATGCTATGCGGTTTTGACATTGGGGTGTTTATTCATCCTCCGAGAGTGAGAAGGCAAATGGGCTATGCCCAAGACATCCCAAGCGTGATACCGTGATCCAGGATTGGTTGTACTTAATAACCAGACATCGATGCATGGTCGCGAGGATGGCTTATGCGTCCCAGTGGCAAGTGGCGAGGATACCGCCACGGTGAGGTTTCGAGGTCGTATGTCCGGTGGACCACGGCGCCAACTACTCGCCAGAGGGCACGCCCGAGCTATAGAGCAAAACGAGCCGCCGACGCGTCGCCTTCCACCCATGCGTTTGGCCGTGGAAGTAGGGAAGTTCGAGTTACGAAGCGCATCGCCCACGGAGGAGGAGCTTAGTCATCTCGGCTTCATCATGGTTAATGCTCCAGGCCAGGATGGTAATGATGGTGCTCCTCATATGGGTTGAGTTCTCCTCCCAGTCGAAGAATGTTATCTGAATGCTTGTTGCTAGATGTTTGTTTGTATTTGTATTCCCTAAACACGAAGGTATTGCCGGGTTCATGTAATGCTTGTAGGTGTCGTGTGAGCTAGTAGTGTTATGTTTGTGCTCCAGGTTGCAAAATCCAAATGTAAATGTTTCTTTTCAAAGACAATAAAACAAAAGTTCCCTTTGCGTAACTTGCCTTGTTTCTTTTAAGGTTAAGGACATACGTGTCTTGTGCTTTGAATTTTGTCGTGTTCGTCATGTCCTTGAGATGTTTTGAGTATGTGGTTTTGTGTTGAATGTCGGCTGTGCTTTGAAAAGCTGCCTACGTATCCATGTAAATGGAATCAAGCCGGCGTAGTTCTGAGTTGTATTATTTTGAATGCATGTTTAGGGGCATGCCTGCCCGTAGAATTGTGTTTTGCTTTTTTTGTGATGGATGTGCATGTTTAGGGGCATGCCGGCCCGTAGAATTGTGTTTAATTACATGTTATAAATACATTGCAAGTGTTTCAAGGGTAGTATTTCTTTAGCTGGTCGAGATTTGTGGCTCGATTGAACTCTGACCGCCCGTGATCGCTTAGTTTGACCGCCTCCTGCGTAGATTTCTTTGACGAGGTAAGGTCCGGCCCAGTTAGGTTTGAACTTTCCTCGTGGGTCAACAGGGAGTGGCGCGCGTACTGACTTCAATACCAGGTCTCCCACTTTTATGTTTCGTGGTCGAACTCGTTTGTTGAACGCTCTTTGTAGTCGTGCTTGGTACATTCGCACAATGCTTAAGGAATTTAGCCTGCGTTCGTCTAGAAGCATGAGTTGCTCGTAACGTTCGCGAGCCCATTCTGCTTCTGGGATGCTACTTTCCATTAGTATCCGTAGAGATTTCATTTCGATCTCCACTGGTTGCACGGCTTCCATGCCATAGGTGAGAAAATAAGGCGTCATGCCTGTGGGTGTGCGTATGGTTGTGCGATATCCCCATAATGCGAATGGGATCTTGTTGGGCCAATCCCGACAACCGTCGATCATTTTCTCCAAGATGGTGACTATAGTTTTGTTTGCTGCTTCCACGGCTCCGTTGGTTTGGGGTCGGTAAGGAGAGGATCGGTGATGTTGTATGCTGTATTTGGCAAGTATGGCTTCTGCCTCGCCTTGAAAGTGTGAACCTTGATCGCTTATAAACTCGTGCGGTATGCCGTATCGGCATATGATGTTTGTTTGTATGAACTTGGCGACTTCCTTTGAGCCGAGGGTGCGGAAGGATGCTGCTTCTACCCATTTCGTGAAATAGTCGATCCCTACTAGTACGAAGCAGTGTCCTCCTGCTCCGATAGGATGGACTTTGCCTATCACGTCAATGCCCCAAGTTGAGAAAGGCCATGGAGATGTGAGGCTGTAGAGAGGCGAAGGGGGTACATGTTGTATGTTACTGAATATTTGACAGTTATGGCAATGTTTGACGTAATGAATGCAGTCTGCTTCCATAGTCGTCCAATACCACCCAAGTCGTAGGATTTGCTTGCATAGCGCTCTTGCATTCATGTGTGGACCACATTCGCCATCGTGCACCTGGGCTATGATTTCCTGCCCTTTCTTGAAGTCCACACACACGAGCAGTGTACCTTGTGGCGTCTTTTTGAGTAGTTGTCCCATTTCGATGCAATTGGGACGCAAGGAGTCTTATGGCTCTTTTACCGCGCTTGTCGGTGTCAGGTGGATAAGAGTTGTGTGTTTTGTAGTTGAGTATTGCTTGGTACCACGGCTCGGTATGTTCTGCTTCGTCGATGTCTATGGTGTGGATGTATGCGGGCTCACCACGTCTCTCGACGACAATGGGTAGTGTGTCAACATTTGGTGGCATGTTGAGAAGGGATGAAAGTTTTGACAGTGCGTCGGTAAATTGATTTTCTTCCCTTGGGAGGTGATAGAATTCTACGCAATCAAATTCTGTAAGGAGTGTTTGTATCTTTGCTTGGTATTTTGCGAGGGTTTCGTTCATGATTTTCCATGCTCCTGTTACTTGATTTATGATTAGGAAGGAGTCTCCGTGTACTCTGAGGTGTTTTATGTTGAGGGCCATGGTCGCTTGTAGTCGTAAATGCAAGCTTCATATTCTGCGCATTGTTGGTGGCGTTAAAGTCGAGCTTGATTGAGATGGGTGTATGATCGCCGTTAGGGATATTAGGAGTATTCCTATGCCGTATCCGCGGTAGCTCGAGGCTCCATCAAGTAGCCGCCAAGACTCGATCGATCATTGTGAAGATCCGTCGTCGGGAATGATGTTGTGTCAATTTTAGGTTGTTCAATGATGGCATTCTGCGAGAAAGTGCAAAGCGACTCTTCCCTTAATGACTTTCAAAGGTAAGTATTTGAGCTCATATTCTGCTAGCAGTAGCGTCCATCTGGCCATGCGGCCGTTTAGTACTGGCTTTTCAAATAAGTACTTGAGTGGATCCATTAGGGAGTATACCCTGGTTGTGTGAGCGAGGAGGTAATGTCTAAGCTTTTTGGTGGCCCAGACTAGAGCGAGGCAGCTTTTCTCCACAGGTTCGTAGCGAGTTTCGTAGTCTTGGAACTTCTTGCTGATGTAGTAAATTGCTCTTTCTTCGTTGTTAACTTCCTGAGCGAGCATGGCGCCCATGGCGTTTGGTGTAGTCGTTAGGTAGAGCGAAAGAGGTAGATTTTTCTGGGGCGGCATCAGAACAGGTGGATTGGTGAGTAGGGTTTTGACTTTGTCAAATGCTTGTTGACAGTTGTCGTCCCATTTTGTGTGTTCTTCCTTTTTTAGCTTCTTGAAAATTGGCTCGCAGACCATTGTGAGCTTGCTAATGAATCGAGAGATGTATTGGACTTGTCCCAAGAAGCTCCTGATCTCATCAATGTTGCTTGGAGGTTTCATCTCCAGTATTGCTTTGATTTTGATAGGGTCGATCTCGATTCCACGTTGGCTTACGATGTGACCCAATAACTTGCCTGATGTAACCCCAAAAGTGCATTTCTGTGGGTTGAGGCGCATTTTATATTGCCTGATTCTGGTGAAGAACTTACGCAGGTTGGTAATGTGATCTTCCCTTTGCTTTGATTTCACAATCATGTCGTCAACGTAGACTTCTACTTCCTTATGCATCATGTCATGTAGCAGAGTAGTTGCGGTGCGTTGATAAGTGGCGCCGGCGTTAATGAGTCCGAAAGGCATGACAGTATAGCAGTACGTGCCCCAGGGTGTCACAAAGGTGGTTTTAGACATGTCATCTGCTGCCATTTTGATTTGGTTGTAACCCGCATACCCATCCATGAATAGCGATGGCGGCGTGGTCGGTGTGTTGTCCACTAGTATGTCCATGTCTTGGCGGTGGGAAGTCATCCTTTGGGCAAGCTTTGTTAAGATCACGGAAGTCTGCACATACTCGTATTTTCCCATTCTTTTTCATGACTGGGACCATGTTTGATACCCAATCTGAATACTCGATGACCTGGATGAAGCCTACTTGTAGTTGTTTTTCGATCTCTTCTTTGACCATGAGAGACCATTCGGGTTTAATGCGTCGGAGTTTTTGTTTAACAGGTCTGGCTCCTGGTTTCAATGGGATGCGATGTTCGGCTATTTCGCGGTCAATGCCCGGCATGTCCTTGTAGGACCAGGCAAAAACGTCTTTGAATTATGTGAGTAGTTCAACGTATGCAGCTTTTTCTTCCATGCTTAAGGAAGCCCCCAGCTGTAGTTTTCGGGGCTCTTCGGGTGTTCCCACATCGATGATTGTCGTGTTCTCAATGATGGGGTCCTGCTCAGGTTTTGAAACGATGTTTGCAATGTATTTATGTAATGCAATGCTGTTTTGTTTGATGTTATCGCAAGCATTAGAAAATGCAGATTTTAAAGGAAGACAAGGCAAGTAGTAACCAGAAACGTTGTTATTATTGTTTTCAAAAGCAGTTACATTTGAAGACAGCTCGGACAGAGGAGCTTTGGACAACCTTAGAGACTCTAACTCTTTATCTATGTCTATCACATCAGGAATGTAGCCCGGGGGCTTAGTTGGGGTGAAAGACTTGAAGTGACGACGCGGGGGCCTAAACTCTATGATGGATTTGTCGCCAGGGTCCTCTCCTTCGCTTTCTCCCGAGTCAGAGTTCTCGAAAGTGTAGCCTTCTCCCGTAGTGATTTTGAAAATGCGACCACGCTTTCGTCGATCCATTTAAGGGTTTTGACCACCGGGTTGTGCGTCTTCTCCTCAAGCGGGACAATCGGTCGGTAGGGTTAAAGTTGTGGTTGCGTGGGATGTCGGAACGAGTTCAATCCCTCGCAATGGTAGTGCGAGAGAAGTAGTCTTTGGGCATCTTGCTTGTGCCTTCTTTGTGAAGTATTTGTGCGTGAATATGTGATATGGCTCTATCACGAAAGTCACGACCTCTCTACGGTCATTGAATGCTTGTTCCCCACGGGTAACCGTGAGGACCATGGCACATAACCTAGGCCCATGGTAGGCCATTTGTTGTCGTTATCCTTTACATAGAGTGCTGTAATTTCCTCCTCGCGAGTCAATGTGCAGATGTCAAAGTCGAAATCAAAACCACAGGTGATGTCCGGGGTTTCGGTGCTTATTCTTGCAGTATCGTTATCGAGCTTTTGCTGTTGCAGGGAAGCTCGAAAGTTTGATGCGTGGATAGTGACGACTTCATCGTCCAGGGGAAGTTTAACCTTTTGGTGTAAGCTTGAGGTGACTGCTTTGGTTGCATGGATCCAGGGTCTACCTAATAACATGTTGTATGCTGGGGGTATGTCGATTATCTGGAATTCAGTTTCCTTTATGACAGGTCCTGTCATGATAGGAAAAGAGATGGTCCCTTTTATGCTGCGGCGAGTACCGTCGTAAGCCCTGACCCCGTCTGCGCAGGGGATGAAATCATTTTCCTTGATTCCTAGCTTTTTAGCTGTTTCTAAGGGTAGGACGTTGACTGCGGATCCGTTGTCGATGAGCACAATGGGTAGTGTCATGCCATGGCATTCCACATTGATGTAGAGTGCTAGGTTGTGCGTGCCTCCGAATGGCGGGAGGTCTTTGTCAGAGAAAGTGATGGCGCTAGCTTGCCATTCACGGGTGATGTGGCTGATTAGTTTTTCAGGCGACATCTCTGTTGTAATAGGGGTGACTTGCAAAGCTCGGTAGAGAGCTTCACGGTGTCCCAATGATTCCCTTAAGAGCTGCCAGATTGAGATATCTGCTTTTGTTTTTAGGAGTTGTTTTTGAATTGAATCTCCAATTTCAGGTGTATGTGCTGGGGTGACGCTTGACGATGCTATGTTAGTCTGCGATTGAACAGGTGTAGTAGCTGCAGGCGGAGGCGTGGCTACTTGAGGCGATGGTGTGGTCGTTGTGGGTGGCGTTGTAGCCTCGTTTATGACTACGCCTTTGTTTTTGTCTTGGCTAGTTGTTTTTGATGGAAAACCTGGGGGTTCCAGCAGACTCAGCGAGGCTCTGTATGGGCAATGGAGCGAGTTAAGTAGGCTATCTCATCGTCACTATCAGACAACCTGATTGGGTATTTGTGGTGTATTTTCCCGTATATCCCTGTGGGTTCTCGATCTTCCTCTTCTTCTTCTTCTGGCGGGAATAGGTAACTGGTATTGTCCGTGTGATTGTCCTCTTCATCAGAACTGTCCCAGATACCATTGATTTCGTGGTCTTTTGAGACGATCAGGTGAGAGCAGTCGAGGATGGGGTGTGTACCTACGAAGATGGCATGGGTGTGCAGGGGATTGAGCTGGTTCGAGGGTTTGGGACCTGGAGTAGGCTTCTCGATGGTCTTATCATCGATCAGGTCTTGAATTATGTTCTTTAGGCGGAAGCATTGTTCAGTATCGTGTCCTTTTCCCCTGTGGAATTCACAGTATGCATTTTGGTCCCATGATTTAGGCTTTTTGTCCTGAGGAGGCTCGCTAGTAGGTCCTAGGAGTTGAAGCACATTTCGGCTTACAAGTCTTTATAGTGCCTTGGAGTAGGTCATGTAGATCGGGTCAAAGCTTCGTCGTGGTTTTGACGAAGTCTGACCTGCAGATGGGTATGACGCCTTAGGAGGAGGCGCTGTGTATTTTGTTGGTGTGGTGTAAGTTGGGGAAGGCGCTAGTTCTTCCAGAGCATTAATCTGATGAATCGGTTCTGCTTTGGTGACGGCTCGTGACGAGCTACCACGATAACCTCGGCTGCAACCTTGGTCTTTTCTTTACGGAGGTCATCTTGATCAATTGACCCACCGTCTTGAGTGAAGCAAAGCATCAAAGTTGCCGTAAGCGCAAATCTCTGGCGATATGCGAGGGTGAGATTATTAATGAACTTGGTGATCGATTCTGCGTCTTTGGGGACGGTTAGATATCTGGGCACTGAGTTTCTTCCAACGCGTGAGGTATTCACTGAAGCCTTCATTGTCCTTTTGTGACAGAACTTCCAGGGTACGTAGCGAGACTTGAGTATCGTTATTGTCGTGATACTGATTGTCGAATTGGACCGTGATTTCTTTGAAAGTAGTAGTCTTGTGTGGGTCCAAGGCGTAGAACCAGGCCCTAGGTTGTGCATCCAAAGAATGCGGGAATAGAGTAGCCCAGGCTGAGGGATCGACGCCCATGACGGCCATTTTAGCCTTGAAATCCTTGATGTGTACAAGCGGACTTTCATGACCCTTGAAGATAGGGAGATCGCTGAGTGAGAGCTTAGCCGGTAGTAAGGACTTGACGCTTTTTGGGACATGTTCAGTTTCCTCATAAATGGAATATCCTTTCGAGTGGGTGAGGCGTTCTTCCATTGAACGAATTCTTTTAGCATTTCGTTCAGCCTCTTCAGCAAGGTACTTGGCATTTTTCTCGGCCTCGAGTTTCTGCATTGTGGCCATTTGTTCAATTGCAGCAGTGAGGCTAAGAATTTTCTTTGTTAATTTATTGAACATGTTCTGCGGTAACCAGCGATGGGGAGGAGTTGGGATTCCTCAGACATTTTCTTCATTGTTGAGTGCCATGGTAGCTTTTGGTTTCGATCACATTTGTATGCGTTTCTTTGGAGGTGGCGGAGGGTTCAGATGACGATCTTTAGTACGTCGTGTATCCAGGACTCTTTAGGGGATGGACCTGCAGAGTTCTAAACCTTAGTGACCTCCGAAAGAAAATAAAGACTCAAAGAAAAGCCGCATTAAAAAAAGTAAAAGTGTGAAAGCGTGTGCAGGACTCGACTCGTGTTTTTAGCTTAAAAGACACGGGAAGCTTTTGAGGTAAGGATGCGTTGGCGCGTCCCTAGTCTCGATGTAAATAAAAGTTTGTATGATCGCAACCTGATTAACCCAAGTTAGCGGTATGTTGCCAGGGGTTTATCGTTAGGTTGTGATGTAAAAAGGAATCAGGCCGAGATAGCGATAGGCTAGTCGATCCGAGGATGTTAAATTGGGTAAAGCGGTGTTGTTTGCCTTTTACGTGTGACACGGGGAGTCGAGTTGTAATGACGATAAGTCACCCAACCTGACATGTAAATCAACGGATTCGTATTTGAACGAGCCCGCGTTTTGTTTATTTTTTGAGAGAGATAGTTTGTTTAAGTCGGGGTGACTAGCAAGTCACTCGACTTAGAGCTATCTCAAAAATGTAAGAGTGTGCAACCGTTGAAATATCCGAAATGTATTGACATATTCGGGTTTTGCTTTGCGAAATGTTTTTGCGATAAATGTATTATGACGATCGTCGATCGTATAATGAATTTATGTTTTGTAAAGGATAGGAAATGTAGTGATTATTTCCGATCGGTTTTGAATATTGTGGTGTAATGTTGGTCAGGTTCAGTTGACTATAGGTCAATGACCCTGACCGTATGCTTAAAAGTATGCTTTTTTTGAAAAATGTTTGAAAATGTACTTTCAAAATTGACGTCTTTTGAAAGTGTAATGCTCTATGAAAATGTTTTTGCATGCATTTGTTTGGAAGACGACCATAGCGAGGGTGCTATAGCTTTGGATTTGTACGTATAGGCGGGTTTTTGGCTTTAGGGTAAGGTTCCTTCCTGGTCATTCCCGCAACGCGTTTGTGTAGAGTTATCCGCAAGATCACACACATCGGTGTGGATTCAATCTGAGGTCTAGAGCGTTCGAGTTTGACTGCTACGATTCACTTATGCGGAATACGGTACTTGTGATCGTGGAAGGAGTGAAGATCGACGTGTCCAGAGTATACACGCTTAGGAAGCGTGTTCTTACTTGGGGCCGTCCCTCGAAGGGTGTGGTTATGAATCAGGAGGATTCGACTCAAACGTACTATTGCCCAAATATCGAAAGCAGAAATGTTTTCAAAGTTTCAAGTTTCACTTCTTTATGTTTTTTTTAAAATAAAATGAAAAGTTAATTTTCAAAATTAAAAAAAAACATGCTCGTCCCCAGCGGAGTCGCCAACTGAGGATACCGGACTTGGGGTGATCCCTTCTCGACGCCCCGCTCGCGCCCGCCCTCGTGTCATGGGGCGGAATGCACGGCGCGGGAAAAAGGTTGATAAATTTTGCAAGAAGCTGTGGTACTGAGCTTCGCTTTTTTAGGGCGTTGCTTTGCTCAGCTCGCTCGAGCGTTCTTTTGTTTAAAAGGGGGAATGTCATCGCATGTGATTGTAACAAAAAGAAGTATAAAAATCCTTTTGAAATGTATTTTTGGAGTCGCCACCAAATATTAAAGGAATTTGGAACCTATTCAACGCATCTTAAAATCATAAGACACGAGGGTCTCAGATTTCAAGGTGCGTCGATACCTATCCTTCTGAGGCTATTGTGAAACCAGAGAGGATTCGGAGTGAGGTTACCCTTCTAAAGTTTTGACAAAGTATATTGAAAACTACAATAAAAAGGCCTACTTAAAAGTAGTCTTTACTAATTTGAAAACATATGCTTTAATTTCGATATTTGGGCTAATAGGACGCTACGTACAAATGCAAATGTATGACTCAAACAAATATGTAAAATAAATGTAAGCCGTCAAAAACCATGACGATTTGCTATAGGAAATATACGTAAAATCACTAATTCATTGCATTTGAATTAATAACTAAACGTTATTCTCCGAGCTTATGTTCAATTCTAAGATTTTGTAAAACCCTCGGTTTTGCATGTTTAAAGAGACTAGTTGAAACGGTACAGTTAAATGTCGAATCCGTGTTTTAGCCATAATTTAATGCATGAATCGAGAATTTGCATAATGTAAAAGTGGGTGCTTAATTTAGTGATTTTGAGTCGTTTGTTTATGCGATATTGGCGAGGTTTAGGCGAATCATTTGATTCGAATTACTACAATCGTATTGCGAATCCGAGTTCGTTAATGCCAATATCGGGGTGGGTTAGAGTAACCTATAAGTCCCCAACGTTTAATCGGAAGGTAAAATTTCTTTACCTTGAAATGCAAAGACGGTTTTAAAGTGGAAATTTATAAGTGCGAGAGGCTTTTTGTGAATATGAGTATCGGTTTTTGAATGTTGTTGTAATTGTTGTTATTGGTTGAGTTGATGATCGATGATGAAAATGGTTGAACAAGGGCTGCTATTTATAGCAAATGCTTCGTGTTTTATGCCTAATTGATCAAAAAATCGCCAGAGAACTAGCAATTCTTCAGAAAATCGCCAAAATGTCAGGGGGGGACCACAAAATCGCGAGTGCAGCGATTCTTTGTAAATCGCCTCTATTGCAGCGATTTTCCCTTTATTCGACAAATTTGTTCTTGTAGTAATACGTTATCGTAGGGGTGCAGGTCGTAGGCTGTTTGTCGAGTAACTTGTTTGACATTTGAGGTGTGTGATTGTCAATTTGTACAAGTTGATTTAGTCAACTTGTTAAAGTTGATTCTTTTGGCTCGGTTTTCGTATTTCGTGTTTCGTGTTTCGGTTTTTCGTCGTGTTTTTCGATCTTGGCTCGAAGTAAAATAATATTGTAATGCATTATTTTACGACTTTGTGGGATTTTGTTTCGTAAGAATGTGACCCGGGACGCATTTTGGCCCGCTCGGGTGCTTAGGCCTTTTTATGTGTTTTTGGGCCGTTTTGTGTGTGTGTGGGTCGTTTTTGTATTCTTGGGTTTTTTTGTGAGGCGTGTATGGCTCGTGTTCGCGTGTATTGTGTTAACTTACGATTTAAAATGACTAAATTAATATTCATTTTTACGAAATATGCAAATTCAAATTAATACGTTAAGAATGACTAAAATGTTTTAGACACTTATGTACCGTTTAGTCTCATTTTAAAACATGCATGAAAGTCCTTTTCGTCATCGGGTTTGCTTTTGGGGGGTACGGATACGGGTATCTACAGTATGTGTATGCCAAGTTGTGTACTTGCATGCATTATAGCTGTATGTATTTGCTGTATTTGGTTGCAGGGGAGGATTCTAGTCGTGTTACGAGGTCGAGATCTCGTAAGAGTGCTAGCTCGAGGACTGAGGGAGCCTCTAGCTCGAGTAGCTTGAGGCGTACTCGTAGTGAGAGGGATGCTGACCCTCGGGACCTGCCCACGAGACGTGGTCAGTCACGAGGTAGAGGCCGTGGGAGAAATGTCCCTGTGCGTGATCCTGAGGAGGAGGCGGATGCGTTTGCTCAGGCGTTTGTAGGCAGTGGAAATTTGAGATGGATGTTCTTGAGGAGCGAGGTTGAGGAGGTTGAGGAGGTTGCGCTAGGGCAAGTAGCTCTAGGCGCGGAAATCACGTGTGAGCAGGGCTTTCGCGAAGGGTTGGGATAGCCACAACCTTACGCTTGCTCGGAGAGACATGTTTCCTATCGGCGGCGATGGGTTGGGATAAGGGCCCGATGAGGACTTTTGGGCGTCTCGTCCGCGATGTGTGCTTTGAGGAGAGGCTTAGCCGAGCGCAAGCAGGGTGTTGCGTAAGCGCTTCGGCCCGTTGGTTGGCCATTGGAGGAGTGCGAGGAAGGAGCGGAGGCTAACGATGTTGATCGGGGCCTTCTGGGCGGTATTGGGACACTACGACGGCGTTCCATATGCGGCTTTGGCCGGCATTACCTTGTCTGGGTATCTTTGTCATGGCGGGGTTCTGGATTTGGGGACCGCGACATGGATTTTGACTTTGCGCCGTCCGTTGTCGACGAGGTTGTGACTAATGCGGTTGGCGGTGGTTTGGAGGTGATTTGTCAGGGTGCGCCTCCTTATACTTTCAAGACGAGCTATATCCTGGAGTACTTTGAGGAAGGCAAGTATGGCCGCCGGAGTGGAGTGACGAGTAGAATGCTCGTATGTGGTTGTGGTGGTTTGTGAGCGCCGTGTACTTCGGCGATAAGGGCGAGCGGGCATCGACATCGGTCCTTATGCATCTCCTGGATTGGGATGCGATTGGGACGTTTGACTGGGTGACGCCGTCTCTGGGCTTGTGCATTCGCTTCTGCATGGATGCCGTGAGACCGCGGGTCATGGATGGAGGTTCGCGACTGTCCTTGGTCGCGCCTGGCTTCTTGATGGAGGTATGTGTTGATTTTGTTTTTGTATCAGGTGCACTGTTCATTTGTTTTTGTTGTCTTTGTAACGTGTTCTTGTTTCTTGTTTTTTGTTTTTGTATGTGCAGTCGTGGATCCTTAGCCACTTCCCTTTTTTGCTCTCGCGTCTTTGTGAGGATCGTGAGAGGAGTACCGTGCCAGACGTACTTGGGGTACGATGTAACCGCGGCGGGCGCTCAACCGGGTCGTATGATGATGTTAGGGATCGTCTGAACCGGATGCAGTTTGATGAGGTTTGTGCTTGAACCATTTTAAATAGAGTGTACTTAAAATGATTGTACTTTATATCTGTATTTGTGAGCGTGTTCTGTTTGCTTTGTAGTTCGTGCCGTTCAGTGGGGCGATGCAGGTATTCCTGAGGGCATTGGGGCTAGGTTTGTGGTGCGAGAGACCCAGCGCCTATACATAGCGACGCCGTATGGATCGGTTTGGTACCTTGGAGAGCGTTTGGTCTTTCAGGCAGGATGGCCAGCTCCGGTGGTGCCTAAGGATCCGCCGAGGGTCCTGTTTGAGCGAGGAGTTTCTGCTCAGGATCGGGTGGCGTTGTATGGAGAGGGAGAGTCAGTGAGCCTCCTACATCTGGGGAAGACTATGCCCATTTTGCTCGATCTCGGCTTGCTTGTGGCCGATTGAGGTATGTGTGCCGGTGTTTGGGGGTGCGTAAGGTAATTTTGCGAAAAATTTCACTGGCGTGTGCGTTTTGTATTTGTTTTGCGGGAGTTTGATCCGAGATGGCGGAAGCGGCTGATGACTTCCCTACTACTATCGAGTATGATGACTCAGGCGTCCGTCGTACCTTTGTTCTGGCAAGCGTACTTGCGGTGACTCTTGGCGGGCATGGGCAATTTGGACGAGCAAGGTGAAGAAGGTATGTACTTGTGTGATTGTATGTATGTGTATAAGCCCCCAGTTTGATCGAGGTATGAAGTATATCGATGATCAAACTTGTGAGAGTCTTTTTTTGTGTTACCCCCTCCAGTTTGGGTTAATTTGGGGGTAAGTAAGGTAAAGTGGGGCTGGCTGCGTTTGTTTTGAAATCTCCCCCCTAAGTTTGACTTAATTTGAGTGAAATTAAGGCAAAATGGAGAAAAATGTGAACTGTGTTTGTGTTGTGTTTCTCAGGTGGCTAAGGAGGCGCATAAGAAGCTATGGCGTATAGCTAACAGGTGGAGGATGGCTTGGGCTGAGCAGATCGCTTTCGGTTAATGTCGAGCCAGTGAGGCAGCTCGGTCAGGCGTGAGTTTGACGAGTATCGGCGCCGTCACCCCGAGTGAATTTGTGTATTTAAAGATTGTATGAACCTTTATGTACATGTCGTTGTAGCTTGAACTTTGAACTTTGTTGTTGTAGCTTGAATTCGATTGTCGTCGATGAACCTGTTTGGTAGGCTTGTTTCGAAAAAATGATATGATTCCCGAGTGGGATGCGTTGATGTGCATTTTAGATTGTGAAAATGTTTTGCAAAAAGTTCATTTTAAATGCGAAATGAGCTCGTATGAACGCGAAAAATGTTATGCGTTGACTCGTGGTAAGAATCAGAATTGCTAAAGTGAAGCGTGATGCTGATGTATGGGGAACAACGAAAGAAAGTCGTAGCCCAAAGTAGGTTGTAGTGTTTTAGGAAAGACGAAATTAGGAAAATTTTGAGAAAAACCAGCCCTTGAAACCGCATTGGCTTATGCGGTTCATGGGCTAAACCGCATAAGCTTATGCGGTTTGGGCAGCAAACCGCATAGAGTCATGCGGTTTGTTGGCTTGGATGTGGCGCTGTATTTCCATATTTCGGACATTGTTTTCCTATATAAGGAGAGGGGGTGTGTGCCATGATATTCATTCACAACTATTCCTCTTCTCTTTTTTTTTTTTGCTTTAGAATTTGGCTTTCACAAATATATTAGGTATATTTATAAAAGTTTTTTGTATTTAAGAAAATGAAGGAGCATTTTGATGCTCTTTTGAAGAGGTGGACTTCTTCACTAAGTCCGGCGATGAAGAAGGCGGTGTATGATGATGGTGCGGGTGTTTTTATTGGCTTTCGTCAAATGAAAGTCGATCTAGACTTCCTTGACGTGTGCTTAGACTATTGGGATCCTAGTTTGCACGTGTTTAGGTTTCCCGGGGGAGAGGTGTGCCCTTTGATGGAGGAGTTCTCGGCCATTGCTGGATGGTCGAAACGGACTACTCCTGTGGTCGTGAGGAGTGAGCTTTGTTACAACGGGATGTTGCGAAACTTCCTTGGGATGACGAACGCTCATGCTGCAGATTTGTTTGAGGGAGGCAAGGTAAACATGCTTCTCTTGTGTCGACGATATATGAATAAGGCTGATACTAGTATTTCGGACCGTTCAAGGCGGAGGGCCCTTGCTTTTTGTTTGGTTCATCGTTATGCTTTTGCGGGGTCCATGCCAGATGGAGTGTTCGGGAACGCGAGGTATGCACGTGTTGTCGAAGAGATGGAGAGGACATGATCGCCTGCGTTGATCCTAGCGGAGACCATCTTGGGCTTAGGCGGCCAGATTATGCTAATCGTGCGAGCTTGTACAAGGTTGCGCTAGGATTCTCAACGTTTGGCTCATGGAGAGGCTAAGTGTGTATAAAGCTCTTCCCCTTGGAAGTGTCTTGGCGGCGAGGGACGGCGTCGCGGAAGATGGAGTGGGTGATCCTCGGGAGGCGTTCGCTAAACTACTACCGGTGGTTTGTAAAGGAGAGCACCATTCGTTGGTGCGTGTCTTGGTGGGGTGTTCTGGTAGCCGTCTATTGCAAATCGTCTCGTGGGTTGATGTTGTGCGGGTTTGAGCGAGGAGTGTGGATTCATCCTCTTCGCTTGAAGAGGCAAATCGGGCTTGCTCAAACCATACGGCGGGATACTCGAGGTTGGAGGGGTTGTTGTCTAAACAACCAAATGATCGATGCTTGGATCCGAGGATGGTGGGACCAGTGTTACTTGGGGTGTCTTAGGAGCATATAGAGTCTAGCCGGTGTTACGGACTTCTATACACGCGGTGGTACCGTTCCAATGATCCTAAGGGGCGTGGGAATCAAAGGAGGAGGGAAAGAATGGGCCAAGGCCCTCGCTTGGCGTATGGCGGTCTTGTGAAAGGAGGGACTATGGTGATCTTTGTATTGTTGGTGCAGGTGTTTCTTCTTCGAGACCGGCGCGGGAAAGGCTTGGACCAAAGGTGACCGTTAAAGATCGCCTAGGGTTAAGGATCGAGGAGCTCCCAGTCGAGCAGGATGAGGACCCGGTGGAGCCCCCAGGTTTCGAGAGATCTACTCCCGTCCTTAGGTCAAAAGTTGTAGCGGATCGGCCTCTTGAAGATGAAGGGGTTAACCCGAAGCGTCAGAAAAAGACTTGAGTAGTTTGTTTTGTTTAGTTTAGAAAGATTCCTTTATTTAAATACATGCTTTAGATTTGAATAAAGGGCTAAGGAGGCTTGTTCCTAGTTCCTTTCTAAATTGTGAAAAATTCTAAATAAAGTAATAAAATAGAATTAATTTGCTTTTGTCTTATCTCGTTGTTTTCTCTTTTTTGTTTTTGAATGTTCTCGACCTTTTTAAGCTTCGAACATTCGCATTAAATCCTCGACCTTTTTAAGCTTTGGACTTGGATTTGACTTGTTCCGTTTTTAAGTCCTCGACCTTTTTAAGCTTTGGACTTGGATTTGTGTTTTGTTTTGTGTTGACTGTGCTCTTGACCTTTTTAAGCTTTGAGCGTGTCTTTTTGTGAGTGCAACGCCCTTGACCTTTTTAAGCTTTGGGCATGCGTGCTAGAAAAGTTCGGTTGTACTTGTGACAAGTCGCCTCGTATACGCTTTTTGAATCTGAGAAACAACCCGGCGTAGTTCGTGTGATTCGGTTGAGCTCTTTGCAAAGCTGCCTACGTATCCTCGGTGTGTGGAATCAAACCGAGCGTAGTTCACCCATGCGAGAGCGAGTTTTGTTTTGAAATTTTGCGAGCGTTTGTGTTTTAGGGTAGTACTTCTTGAGTTGATCAAGATTTGTTGGTGTCGGAAGTCCCGACCGTCAAGGTCGATTAGTTTCGCGGCTCCTCGGGAAGGATTTCCTTGACCAAATGCGGTCCGCCCAATTGGGTTTGAATTTTCCTCTTGGGTCATTGGTAATGGTGCTCGGGTGATTTGAGTACTAGGTCACCCACTTTGATGTTTCGTGGCTTGACCCGTTTGTTGTAAGCGCGTTGTAGGCGAGATTGATACATTCTGACCGCATTTAGTGAATGTGAACCGTCTTTCGTCTAAGAGGATGAGTTGTTCGTATCGTTCGCGTGCCCATTCGGCCTCGGGAATATGCGCTTCCATGAGAATTCGAAGGATTGCATCTCGATTTCTGAGTTGGGCGGCTTCCTTCCGGTAGGTTAGGAAATAGGGTGGCATCGCTGTGGGTGTGCGGATGGTGGAGCGGTAACCCCATAATGCAAATGGGATTTTGTTGGGCCAGTCGTGGCGGGTGTCGATCATCTTTTTGAGGATTGATACGACGGTTTTGTTCTTTGCCTCGGCCGCCGCAGTTAGTTTGTGGTCGGTAGGGTGATGATTTGTGTCGTTGTATCTTGTATTTGAGGAGGAGTGGTTCCACCTCCTCGGAAGTGTGTGCCTTGGTCGATGAATTCGTGGGGTATGCCGTAACGACAAATGATGTTGTTTTGTATGAATTTCGCAACTTCTTTCGTGCCTAGCGTACGGTATGATGCGGCTTCGACCCATTTGGTGAAATAGTCGATGGCCACCAGGATGAAGCAGTGTCCTCCTGCTCCCACGGGTTGTACTTTGCCAATGACGTCAATTCCCCATGTGGAGAAGGGCCATGGCGAGGTTAAACTGTATAGTGGTGAAGGAGGGAGGTGTTGTACGTTTGCAAAGATTTGACAATTATGGCAATGTTTGACATATTTTACGATCGGCTTCCATGGTTGTCCAGTACCATCCTAGCCTTATGATTTGTTTGCACATGGCTCGTGCGTTCATGTGTGGTCCGCACTCGCCATCGTGTACTTGGGACATGATATCGTGTCCCTTTTTGTGATTGACACATAAGAGTAGTGTGCCTTGGGGTGTCTTTTTGAGTAGTTTGCCCATTTCCATCACGAATTGTGATGATAACAGGCGTAGGGCGCGTTTGGCTCGTTTGTCAATGTTTGGTGGGTATTCACCGTTTGTTTTGTAGTTGATGATTGCTTGGTACCAAGGGTCGGTTTGCTCTTCCTCGGTTTCAATGTCACATATGTAGGCGGGTTCGTTCCGTCGTTCCACGACAATGGGGAGCGTTTCCATCCCCGGGGGTATGTTGATTAGTGACGCGAGTTTGGATAACGCGTCGGCGAATTGGTTTTCTTCGCGTGGGAGGTGTATGAATTCTACGTGATAGAATTCGTTTATGAGCTCTTGTATTTTGTTTTGGTATAGTGCCAGGTTTTCATTAAGTATCTTCCATGCTCCGGATACTTGGTTAATTATGAGGGAGGAGTCCCCATAAACTCTTATATTGCGGGCGTTGAGTACAAGCGCTGCTTGGAGACCGTGCAAGCATGCTTCGTATTCCGCGGCGTTGTTTGTGACGTCAAAGTCCAGTTTGATCGATAGGGGTGTGTGTTCGCCATTCGGGGATATGAGAAGTATTCTTACTCCACATCCTCGATAGTTGGAGGAGCCATCGAAGTATAACTCCCATTGTTCTTGGTTGATGTTGTAGATCCCATCGTCTGGAAGGGATGTTGTGTCGATGATTGGTTCTTCGTTGATTGCGTTTTCGGCTAGGAGATCGGAGACTGCTCGTCCCTTGATTGCTTTGAAGTGCGTGCTTAAGATCGGTCGGCTAGGAGCAATGTCCATCGGCCATTCGTCCGTTAGGCGCAGGTTTCTCGAAGAGGTACTTTACTGAGGTCCATTTTGGAATAGACCTTCGTTTGGTGTGCTAGCATATAATGACGGAGTTTCTTGGATGACCACACTAAGGCTAGACAACTCTTCTCGGCGGGTGAATATCGAGTTTAGTAATGTCGAAATTTCTTGCTTATGTAGTAGATTGCGTGTTCTTCGCCGTTTATTTCTTGGCGAGCATGGCGCCCATGGCGGTAGGTGTGGTTGTAAGGTATAAGGATAGCGGTAAATCCGCTTGGGGTGGTCGTAGAGCGGTGGGTTAGTTAGCAATTCCTTGACCTTGTCAAATGCTTTTTGACATTCTTCGTCCCATTCAGCGTGGTCGGTTTCTTGAGTTTCTTGAAAACCGGTTCACATATCATGGTGAGTTTGCTAATGAAGCGAGATGTATTGGATTTGGCCCAAGAAACTTGAATTTCGTCGAGGTTCTCCGGGGTCGCATTTCCAGGATTGCTTTGACTTTCGAGGGTCGACCTCGATGCCTCTTTGGCTCACTACGTGTCCTAGTAGTTTACCTGGATTTAACTCCAAAAGTACATTTTGGGGGTTGGCGCATTTTGTATTGTCGTGGCGAGTGAAGAACTGCGGAGGTTAGTGATGTGACCACTTCTCTCCTTTGACTTCACGATCATATCGTCGGCGTAAACCGACTTCTTTGTGCATCATGTCGTGTAAAAGGGTTGTAGCGGTGCGTTGATATGTTGCGCCAGCATTGATTAGGCCGAAGGGCATAACTGTGTAGCAGTATGTCCCCCACGGTGTAATGAAGGCCGTTTTTGCCATGTCTTCCAATGACATTTTGATTTGATTGTAGCCTGCGTAGCCGTCCTTGAAGGATAGGAGGGCGTGGTCGGCGGTGTTGTCGACTAGGACGCCCACATGGGGTAATGGAAAGTCATCTTTGGGACTAGCTTTGTTCAAGTCGCGAAAGTCAACGCATACTCGAATTTTGCCATTCTTTTTTGGATGGGACCATGTTTGAGACCCATTCAGGATACTCGATGACTTGGATAAAACCGGCTTGTAGTTGTTTTTCGATTTCTTCCTTGACCATAAGAGACCATTCGGGACGTAGTCTTCTTAGCTTTTGCTTGACGGGTTTATGCTTGGGTTTGATGGGGATGCGGTGCTCGGCGATGCTTCGTTCGATGCCGGGCATGTCTTTGTATGACCAAGCGAATACGTCCTTGAATTCGCTTAGGAGTTGTGTAAATTGGGTGCGCTCGTGTTCGTCTAGTGAGGCTCCTAGTTGTAGTTCCCTTAGTTCTTCGGGGGTTCCCACGTTTATGGTTATGGTTTCCTCGATGATTGGGTCTTGTGTTTTTGGGTGTACAAGGTTTGCGATGTATTTGTTTAATGATTCACTTTCGCATGAGTTAGTGTCTTTTGTATCTTGTGTGTTGTTTGTTGCTTGTTGATTTTTGTTTGTTTGTATTTTGTTATTTTGAGACAAGACGTAAGCAAATTTATTCATTTCATTACTTTGAAAAGAATTATTCGACAAATCAGAAAATTGCTTGGAGCTAGCCTCCGTAAATAGAAAATCTAAACTAAAGCTAGAGTCTAGGATAGATGGGTCGACAGATGACCCGACACTAAGAGCATTAGAATCTAAAAGAACTTCTTCTTCTTCTTTTTCGTCTTCTGTGTCGTTGGAGGTGCTTGAGCTGCTTGAGCTGCTTGAGTTGCTAGAGGTTGAATCACTCTCGTCCTTGTCTTTGAGATTAGTGACGTGGTCGAAGAGTGGTCCTTCACCGGTGATAAGCTGGAAGTGGTGACCTTGTGCATCGGTCCATTTCAGCGTCTTATACCATCCGTTGAGGGTTTTGTCTGTGGCGTCGGCTATGAGTAAGTTAGGATCGAAGTGATGGTCTCGCATGATCGTGGAGACAATTTCTTCGTTTTTGGTGCTCGGTGAGGCCTTGAGTGTATTGGGCTCGGCCTCACTAGAGAAACAAGCTTCGGATGAATGGATGATGTCTTGAAGGGAGGTATTCCCGTCGACCGTTCCTCCGGGGGTGAAATATGCGTTCAGGTCGAGGATGTAAGGTCGCAGGGTGACCTTGTGGGTTGATTTTCGTTTTTGAATTTCCTTAACCATCTTCTCGTGGTCGTCGTTTTTGGGTTTATAGCCTAGACCCATGGTGAGCCAAAGGCTGTTATTGTTCTTTGTTCTGAAAGGTTTGTAAGTTTTGATTGGTGTACGCGTGATGGCGCCAACTTCGAAGTCGAAACCGCATAAGTCTTCTGCGGGTTCAGCCACAATTTCGGCAGAATTGGGCTCTTTTGGTGTATCGAAAAGGGCTCGGAAGTTTGAGGCGTTCAAGGTTATGATTTCCTCGTTGAGAGGGATCTTAACCTTTTGATGTAGAGTAGAGGTTACGGCCTTGGTGGAGTGAATCCATGGTCGTCCTAGGAGTATGTTATAGGAAGGGGTCATGTCGATGACTTGAAACTCGACTTTTCTTTCTATGGGACCACTGCGTATGTGAAGAGAAATGGTTCCTTTCACGTGACGTCGGGTTCCGTCGAAAGCCTTGACTCCGTCCATGCTTGGGGTGAAGTCTTTATCGGATAGCCCGAGGCGATGTGCGGTGGCCAATGGTAGAACATTGATCGCAGAGCCAGTTATCAACAAGGGACACGGGCAAAGTTTTCTTCATACATTCGATTTGATGTATAGGGCGAGGTTGTGGTTTGATCCAAATGCGGGAGGTCATCGTTTGAGAAGGTGATAGCCCAGAACCAATCCACTAGTGACATGGTGACCATTTGATCTGGGAGATCTCGCGTCTGCGCACATGCTATTTGTAAGCGCGAATGAATGCATTCCTATGTTGGTGAGTCTCGTAAAGGGCCCGGATGGAAACATCGGCTTTGTGCGGCGAGTTGCTTTTGAAGCACCTCACTCGTGTTTGGTGGTGGAATAATTGTAGAGGTGGATGGTGTACTTGTAGAGGGGTTATCCTCTTGGGCTACGGCCTCACCTTTCTACCGCAGCTGATTGCTTTTACGGCATGTTCATCTGTGAAAATGTTTTGATAAGGGCGACCAGGCGTGTGAGATGTGAAACCTCGTCTTGGTCTTCCTACCTTTGCTTGCCGCCTTCTTCTTGATCTTTACTTTGGTTGCTCGCCACTTTTCTTTTTGATTTTTGCTTTGGTTGCTTGCCCTTCTTTTTCTTTCCCTTCTTGTTGCTTTTGTTTTTATTCGAGGAAGGAGTAGTCGAGAGTTGAGCCACCGTTTTGTTAGTGGGTGGCCACTCTTCGTCTTCGTCATCACTGAACCAGACCCCGTTGATTTGGTTGTTGGTGGGTGTGACCAAGTAGGAGCAATCCATGACGGGTGTTGATCCGAGGAAGATTGCCGGATTGTCATAAATTGTGGGGTTGCTTTGGGCTCCGAGGGCAATTTCAATGAGTTCTTCGAAATTCTCGGCGTCGCCGTAATCAAAATGTCTTCGCCATTCGGGTCGTAGGCTACCGAGAAATGTGTACATGAGTTCGTCTTCGTGCGGAGGATTCGGAACCTGTGCAAGTAATCCTCTCCAGCGGACGAGATATTGGGTGAAATCTTCTTCGTCCCTTTGGAGTTGGGTGACGAGAGTGTGGAGGGAGACATGCTTGTCGGCCTTGGAGCGTTGTTCCAAACGTGCAACTTCGGATTGGTGCAAGGCCTTCAAGTTGTCAATGTTCTTGGTGAGCTGATCAATGCGGTGACGGAGGGTTTTCAGCTTGTTGAGGTTAGCCATCTTTGAGGAGCGTTTGAAGGAAGGGGTGATGATGCGATTCATGGTGAGTAGTCAGCTGAGGCCTGAATTTCACTTTGTATATTAGCGACACGACTCGACCCACTAGACTCACATTCATTTTAGGCATTCATTTTAGCCCATTTCGTTGTTTTGAAAGACCTTTTAAGCGTGAAAAAGGAGGTTTTCGAAAAGGTTTTGCTAAGGGAAGCTTTTGAGGCGAGGATGCGTGCGCACATCTCGTCTCGATGTTAAAAGATTTTGCTTTGCATCCGTTGAACTGATATCGGTGATTTGCCGAGGTGAGCTCGAGACGGATGTGTAAAAGAAGAGGATTCGGCTCGAGAGCGATTAGCAAGTCGAGCCGAGGATGTTAAATGTAGAGACTAGGCCGTATGACCTAGAAGATTGAAATCCGCGAGTTCGGGTTTTATTCCTTGCTCGGGTTTTTGCTTGTTAGTGAAAAAGAAAGTTTTGAAAAAGTTTATTTCAAAAATTCGCGATAGTTTTGTTTGAAAAGTGTTAGTTTGTTAGATGTTAGGTTCATTTATCTTTGAAACGTTTAAGCGAGTTTTCGAAGATATGAATGCAAATGCTCGTTTTGAAAAAGACCATGGAGTGCATAGCCTCGAACTTGTACGTATGACTCAAAAGGGTGAAAAATGAGTCAGTCGGGTACACCTCCAACTACCTCGAGTACGCTTTGGCAGATACTTAACCCCTTCATTTCCTTACAGCAGGCGATAGGTTTCTGAAGGAGCACCGGGCGGTCGAGATAGCCGTTCTGGCCAAGCCGTGGAGGCGAGAGGAAAGCTAGTCCGGCATGTGCTTTATCGAGTGGACAAGCCTGCATGTGGGAACCACCTCTCGAGGGTGCAAAGGGTGCCTAGATTCCAAAAGGAATGGACTCTAAACGAATGTGCATAGCTCAAATATGTATACATGGATTGTTCAAGGCTTTCAAGTTTCACCTCTTTATTTTTAAAAAGAAAAAGCTAGTTTTAAGTTTTAAAAATAAGATGTCCCCAGTGGAGTCGCCAAACTGTGGAACCCGGGATCGGACCCAACTCGGCGTCTTGCTTAAGGGCGGATTTTAAAGTTAAAAAAGATTAAGTTGGAAAAACCTTTAAGAACTGTTATGGAGTCGCCACCTATTTATCGCGGAAAATAGGAACCTGCTACCATGTTCTAAGTTAAAAACATGTCCTAGATTTTGGAGCACGCCGACACCCCTAGATCTAAGGCTTGTGAAACCAGTTGGATTGAGGTGAGGTACTTTAGAAAAAGAGTTAATTCAAATAATGATTTATGAAAACCTTTTAGAAAAGCCTATGTAAAAATAGCCTCTCTTGACCTAGAACAATCCTTATAAGATGATATTTGAGCTAATGTTATCGCTACGCACAAGTGCGATAAGTTTGTAAAAGAATGCAGATGCAGATGCAAAAAGATTGATTAAAACCCTCAGTTTAGCATGTTTAACTTGTTAACGAATACGGTTCAGTTAAAGGTCGAATTCATTGTTTAAGTTGATTTTAATGCAAAAGAAAAAGGGTGCAAGATGCATACAAATAAAATAAAGTTCAATTGTCCATTGGTTTATTTTATAAGGTCGGTTGCTTATGCGACTTTGGCGTGTCATCGGATATGGAGTGTACCCGAAGTAAATAGAACACTTGGAGTGCAAGCGCGCTGGGTGCCAAAGCCGGGGGGGGCGCTAAAGTGTAGACCCCTTTGTTAGTCCATAGAAAATAAGAAAAAGCTTTGATCCAAGTGGATCGGTACCTACCTTGTCCTGACGCTTCAGATCTGGGCAGAGCTTCGCTTCTTGAACTTGAAAGGAGGATGAATTCAACACGGGATGGTGTGTTGAACTCAAGGATTTGAGTGCTTGAGGCTTTTGTGGATGTGAAAGTGTAAGATGAGAGAATTTGGGGTGTAAAGGATGTATTCTGGTTGTGAATTGTGATCTGAAAGTGTGTAGATGTCGAGGTATAGGGCTGTATATATACTAAAAACCTCGGAGAAATTAGGAAATCGGAGATAAAAACAAGCCTAGGAACCGCATAGCCTTATGCGGTTGCCTGGGGAAACCGCATAGGCTTATGCGGTTCCCCCCTCAAACCGCATAAGGTTATGCGGTTTGGGGGGCTGGTTTCAGGTCTACTTTCCAAGTTTCGGTTGCATTGAATCTTTGAAAGATCACGAGATAATCTCGAACGTGAAGCTCAAGAAAAGTGCTGGGATATTTGTGAGATATTTTGTGATGCTTAGGGCTTTGGAGTGCGGGCCAAAGGCTGGGTTTGGGCTCGGTTTCGGGCCCGAGACCCGGAAAAATGAAAAGGGTGTATTTGCATAGTTTTTGTGAAATAAGGTAAGACGTGAAGTTGTATTTTGTGTAAGAGGGGGCTAAATAGCGGTTTTAGCCACCGGGCCTAAATTTAGGAATTTAGGAATGCTGAATTAGACCTTATTAATGTAAAAGGACTAATTGTAGTGCAAATGCGAAGCTCATGCCAAATGAAGCAGGACAAGGACCTAGCTAGACTCCAAATGGACAAAGTGAACGTTATTTAAGTGTGATGTGATGCGACCTTACTCATTTTAACATTTCAAACGACTCAAAGTGAATTCGACATTAGTTAGAACCGTATAAGTCAACGTTAAAGCATGCGTAATAAAAGTCCGTGATACATCACAGGGTTTTGTTTGGGAGGGTACGGATATGGGTATCCACAGCTGCCACGTTGTCTGAACAGGGAGTGAAGTCGTCTTCGTCCAATCCCAGTTTAGTGGCGGTCGCAAGGGGCAGGACATTGACTGAAGAACCGTTATCGACGAGGGTAACGGGTAGTGTCATGCCACGGCAATCTACGGTTATGTGGAGTGCCATATTGTGTGCGACTCGAAAGGCGGCGGTCGCGTTAGAAAAAGTTATAGTACCCGTGCTTGATCCGGATGATGTGGCTAACAAATTGCGCCGGAGGCATCTGTCTTGCCACCGGAGTGACCTGTAGGATTCGACGAAGGGCCTTGCGATGCCTGGGTAAATCCTGCAAGAGTTGCCAGGCTGAAGTGCTTGATTTTGTTTTTGGAAGTTGCTTTGGCAGCGTATCCTCGGCGCCAGGCCAGGTTGCAGAAACAGGTGGAGCAGCCTCGTCCACGAGTATGCCCTCGTCCTTGTTGTTGTTTGTGAGCCTGGACGGGAACCCTGGCGGCTCTAGCGGGGCTTGGTACATATGTGGGAGGTATGAAACCTCGTCGTCGCTGTCGGACCACCTCATGGGATGTAGATAAGGGACCTGTACGAAGACCCCTTTCTCGTCCGCGTGCCTTGCTTTTGTTTTTGTTTTTGTCTTGTGAATGTGCTTAGTGCTGTCGTTGCAGTCGTTGGTATCATTCTTGCGCGACATTGACCTCATGGTTGTTTGTGGTAACCGGATGAGAGCACTCGAGAATGGGAAATGTTCCCACAAAGATAGTGCGAGCACGGAGTGTGCTATGCTGGTGTGGTGGTTTAGGAGCCGCGTTTGGCTTTTCGATCGTCTTGTTGTCGATCATGTCTTGGATTGCATTCTTCAGACGGAAGCAATCCTCGGTGTCATGCCCATTAACCCTGTGGAATTCACAGTAGGCGTTTTGGTTCCATGACTTTGTTTTCTTGTGCTTAGGTGGTATGTTGGTGGGGCTAGGAAGCCGCAGAAGATTTCTCTTCACGAGCTTCTTCAATGCTTTGGAGTAAGACATGTAGAGGGGGTCAAAGTGTCGTTGTTTTGACGAGGATGGCCCCGCAGAGGATGACTTAGGTGTAGCGATTGTAGGCTGCGTTGTGAACACAGGTGATGCCGCTAGTGCATCAGAGTTAGCGATCTTTGGTGGCTTAGTTTTCTGTGATTCGGGATGTGCTGCCTTTGTGACCACGGCCTGTAGCTTTGGCCGGCTTGTAGTTGCGCATTTTGTCTTCAAGGAATTGAATTCCCTTAGCATGCTGGGCAGACTCTTTGGCGAAGAGTCTAGCGTTCTTCTCGGCCTCGAACTTTTGCATAACGGCCAAAAGTTCAAGCTGAGACGTGAGATTGGTGATCTTGTCGTTGAGCAACTGGATGTGTTCAGCGGTCACGGGTGATTGCAGGTGCGAGAGAGGGGCAACTTCGTTGGTTGGGAGGTTGAAATGGGGATCCATGTTTCTTCTGCGAGCCGTGTATCCGGGGCTTTAGTGGGTAAACCTGCAAAGCGTTAGACTTTAGTGACTCGAAAAGGAAAGGAAAAGACTCAAATTTCGCATTCGCAACTGACATAATGTGTGTAAAAGAAAAAGTGCAGGACTCGACTCGTGTTTTTAGCTGAAAAGACACGGGAGGCTTTTGAGGTAGAGATAGGTCAACATATCTCTAGTCTCGAGTCAATAAAACGTTTTGCATGATCACATCTGATTAGTCTTGGTCAGCGGTATGTTGCTTAGAGACTGATCGTTAGATTGTGATATAAAAAGGAGTCAAAACGAAATAGCGATAGGCTAGTCGTTTTGAGGATGTTAAAACGTGTAAAAGGCAAATGCTGCTTGCTTTTTACATGTGCCATAGAAAGTCGAACCAGAATGACGATAAGTCAGCTGATTTGACATGTAAAGTGACGGTGTCGTGTCTGAACGACCCCGTGTTTTGTTTATCTTTGAAAAGATGCTTGTTTAGGTCGAGACGACTAGAGAGTCACTCGGCCCGAAGTGTTTCAGATGCATAGTGTAAAAGTAATTGTTTTGATTAAGATACCCGAAATGAATTGACATTTTGAGGTTTTGCTTTGTGAAATGCTTTGCGATAAATGAATTATGACGATACGTCAGTCGTATAACTCATTCATGTTTTGTAAAGGATCGGAAATGTAGTGATTATTTCTGATCGAGTTCGAATGTCGCGGCGTGCTGTTTGTCTGGTTCGTTTGACGATAGGTCAATAAACCTGACGTTAGTGTTTTTTGAAAGCATGACTTTTCAAAAATGTTTAAAAATGTATTTTGAAAAGACGTTTATGAATGCATATGCTTTGAAAATGTTTTGCATGATTTTGTTTTGAAAGACGACTATAGTGAGGGTACTATAGCTTCGCGTTTGTACGTATAGACACGGGGTTTTTGGCTTTTGGGTGAGGTTCCCTTCGGTCATTCCCGCAACGTTTGTGTAGGGTTATCCGCAAGATTGCACACGTTTAAGTGTGAATTCAATACGGGTCCTAGAGCGTCCAAGTTTGGTATTCACGATCGTTTGTACGGATGCCGTACTTGTAATCGTGAAGAGGTGAGAACTCGGTTTGTCCAGAATAGTCTCGCTTATGAAGCGAACGCTATTAGGGGCCGATTCTCGTGGGTGTATGGCTCGTAAATCCTGGAGGATTTGACTCGAACGTTAAATTGCTCAAACATCGAAAGCGTAATTGTTTTCAAATTTTCAAGCTTTGCCTCTTTGTGTTTTTAAAATAAAAGAAAAAGAGTTTATTTTTCATAAAAATAAAAACGTGCTAATCCCCAGCGGAGTCGCCAACTGAAGGTACCCGGATCGGACCTATCTCGACGCCTCGCGCGGGCTCGCCCGAATAGGGGCGAAGCGCTACGCGAGAAAATTTGCGTAGGTGCAAATGTGTGCGAGTTTGCTATGGGGGATATCATTGCTTAAATGCTTGAAAATCGATTTGAAATTGCTTTTGGAGTCGCCACCAAATTTTAAAGGAATTTGGACCTTTTCAATGCGTCTTAAATTATAAGACGCGTGTCTTAGAATTCAAGGCGCGTCGATACCTCTCCTCCTAAGGTTATTGTGAAACCAGAGTGGATTCGGGGCAATGTTACTTTTGAAAGTTAATCAAAACGTTTTATGAAAAACTGAAATCAAAAGCCTACGTAAAGCAGTCTTTACTGATTTGAAAACAAGTGCTTAATTTCGATGTGTGAGCAAATAAAACGCTACGTACAAGTGCGAATATGACTCGATAAAAATGCAAGGCAATGCATGTGAGTCGTTAAAATTAACGACGTTTTGCTTTAGGAAATATACGAGAAATAATAATCCATTGATTTGAATTAATATAAAACGTTATTTTCCGACTTTTGTCTAATTCTAGTATTTTGAAAACCCTCAGTTTTGCATGTTTAAAAGACTAGTGAAACGGTACAAATTAATGTCGAATCCGTGCTTTAGTCGTAATTTAATGCATGCATGAGAATTTGCTTAAATGTAAAATGTAAAGTCGGTTTGCTTTAGTGACAGTGAGTCGTTTGTTTATGCAATATTGGCGAGGTTTAGACGGATTAGGAATCTGAATTACTACAACCGTATTACGAATACGGGTTCGTTAAACCAATATTGAGTTGGGTTAGTGTAACCCTTGTCCGAGTCTAAAAAGTCTAGTCCGAAGGTAAAATATTTACCTTAAAACGTAAAGACGGTTTTTTAGAAAAATGCTAAGTGTGAGTGTAAGAGGGAGAAGTGAATTGTTAGATGTGTGAGTTGTGTTATGCGTGTATGGGTATATATAAGCAAAGAAGTGGTGGGCTGAAATCATATAAAACAAGTCGTCAGTGCAAGTTTCAGGCCCAAACAAATCGTCAAAGCCCAAAAACAGACCAAAAGAAGTCGTTAGTGGACTGACGACTTGAAAAGTAGTCGTCTGTCCACAGACGATTACTTTGTGTGTGTGATTCGTGTGTTTTTGCTTTGGGCAGCTTTATTTCACGTGTGATGTTTGTGATGTATGGTGATTTGATTTTTGGGCTGAAATTTAGTCATGGATCATGCTTTGATCCAAGGGTCTTTGCCCCCCTTTTATTTGGTTTTTATTTTTCGTGTTTCGTGTTTCGGTTTTTGTCGTGTTTTTCGATTTTGGCTCGAAATAAAATTGTTTCGTGTTGTATTATTTTGTAACGTCGTAAAATTTGATTTTACGAAAATGTGACTCGTGAGGTGAGTTGGCCCGTTTTGAGTGCGTATTTTTGTGGTTGCGAGTTGGTTTTTGTGAGGCCGTTTTTGTGGGCTGCTTTTTTGTGAGTTGTTTTTGTGGGCTTGAATAATCGTGTCGTATTTTAGCTTAAAATAGGCGACAAAATTAAATGTTCATTTTACGAAATATGCGAATTAAAATAATACGTTAAAAACGACTAAAATGTTTTAGACACTTTGTACCGTTTCGTTTATTTATAAAACATGCATAAAAGTCCTTTTTCATCATCGGGTTGCTTTTTGGGGGGTACGGATACGGGTATCTACACATATTTAATAAACTCAACCATAAATCCATATAAGAATTACATAAAATAAAATCTAAATGAAATGCTTAGAATCCCTTAGGACTCAGATTCTACTACCTGAATACGTTGGCTCTGAATCTAGATCCGTGAATTTCCATCTAAGGGGTATAAGTCTCACATAGAGAATAATTGTTACTGTATAAGTTTTGTAGGACCCGACCCAAATCCGACCCAAATCCGACCCACTGCAATCCCTAGTACCTACGCAGATTTTTGTTCAAAACATTATCAATTAAAAGTATTTCACATTTTAGGTTTGTCTCCATTAGTACCTACAGAAAACCCGTAGATATGTGTATCATTGTCGTAGGACGGATAGTAATTCCTACGCTAGCACATATTCGTAGGAATATTTCTGTAGGAATAACTTATATTCCTACGATAATTTATATCCGTAGGAACGCTTCTGTAGGGAAAACTCATTTTCCTACGCTAGTCTACATTCGTAGGAACATTTCTGTAGGAAACACGAGTTTTCCTACGTTGGTCTACGTCTGTAGGTACACTTCTGTAGGAAAAACTCATTTTCCTACACTAGTCTACATTCGTAGGAACATTTCTGTAGGAAAAACGAGTTTTTCTACGCTGGTCTACGTCTGTAGGAACAGTTCTGTAGGAAAAGCTTATATTCCTACGCTAATCCATTTCCGTAGGAATATTGGTGTAGGAATAACTCATATTTCTTGTAGTGAATTATAAATATATTTATTCGTTACTTAACCTCAAATTCTTTTTACTCCAGTTTTGAATACATCTCTTTGTTTATAATACATTTAAACTTATCTAACATTCAAAATATTTATCTTCTTAAATCTTTATATGGTAATAAACGTGTGTTGTATATAATGTGTGAAATTTTTATTAATTTTTGTAATGGTGTAACTTAGATTATTGATAAATAATGAATCAATGAATCAATCGCTCTATAATTATAAAAGAGGGTTTTTTCGAGTGCTCTCCTTAATTCAAGGAGTTTTAGCCAATAAGAAAATTACACCCTAAAAGATAGATTAAATAATTTAAATTAAGAACAATAGTAATTTGGAAATAAATAATTATATGGGACATAATTTTCTTATTTAATTATGATACATTAGATAATATTTAGTCAGATCTTTTGTTTTAATTTTTTATAAAATGTATTTTTCGCAATAATATAAAATTAACATCATTAGTTTCGTATTGAAAAATGCTATCAAATGAGTGTAAATATCAAGGTATTTCATCCAATCAAAAAAATTTATTTGTAAAATAATTTAAATAATTAAATTGTGAACAAAAATAATATGGAAATAAATAATTATATGACACATAATTAGTTTAATTTAAGGGAATTTTAGCCAATAAGAAAACAACACTTAGAAAATAGATTAATTAATTTAAATTGAGAGAAAATAATAATTTGGAAATAACACATGAGAGATAATTTCCTTATTCAATTATGATACATTAGATAATTTTTAAGCAAGTCTTTGATTTTTATGTTTTATAAAATGTACGGAGTATTTGTCGAAATAATATAAAATTAACATCAATAGTTTTGTATCAAAAAATGCTATTAAATGACTGTAAATATCAAGGTATTTCATCCAATAAAAAAAACTCCATTTATAAACTAAATTAAATAATTTAAATTGAGAAATAAATAATAATTTGGAAATTAATAATATATTACACATAATTTTCTTATTTAATTATGACACATTAGATAATTTTTAGGTAAGTCTTCAACCCTTTTTGTATATATAGGTCAAAAACTGTAGCTTGATTTTCCTAAGTACTACGTTAAATAGTTATAACTTATTTATAAATTCTAGGGTGAGGCCATCTCATAGTATGAGACAATAAATTAATAGTTACTTTTGAAGAATAATCGAGTTACTTTATTTTCAAATATAATGGCGTTACTTTTAAACAAAGTAACTGAGCATAGAACGACGATAATATGATGGTTAAGAGAAATATAATTATTATGTCAAACAAGATATTTATATGTGTTTGATAAATCTTTTCATAAATATTAATGGTTAAAACATAAAGATTACAAAATTAGTAAAAAAGAAGTGAGAATTAATTTAATTTAATTTAAATTTTATTGAAATAATGTGTGTCTTATACTATGAGGCAACCTCATACTAGAATTACTTTAATTTATTATGTTATAATCATGATTACGATTACAAATTGTGTTATTTCTATTTTTTAAGGTATATTTGATAAGAGTGTTTAATAATGTCATAATAAACATTTTTAGTTCGTGATTACTATCTTTGTATGATTCTTTTTTAATAATATGAGTCAATATAGTGTAGTGTTCTTATGTATGGGCTTCTCAAACTCCAATTTAAAAGTATAAAACAAACTTTATTTATAAAAGTTGACGATATAACAGAAACTTTAAATTTAAAAAAGGTAATAATAACGAAAGTAATTTTTTTTACAAAACTTCAAGTTTAATAGATAATTTTGAAATTACTCAATTTATAGTAAAATATTACTCCCTTCATTTCACTCATTTAGCCCCATTTTTCTTTTCCAGTTTTCCGTCAATTTCACTCATTTGGCCACAATTCTATTTATGGTTAACTTTAACAATGAAAATACCATTTTACCCTCACTTTATACATATCATCTTTGCACAATTAGAATTATTTTTTTCCTATTTAAATCAAATTAGCATTACTTTTTTTTTTACTAAAGTCATCCTATACTTACAAATTCAACTATAAGACTATTAAGAAGGACGACACATTCAATTCTCAAGGTTTTTACTGTGTCATACTTGTGTCACGTTCATTGTTAATTTAATTATGTGTCATACTCAAAGCTAAACGTTTATTTATTTATTTATTTATGCATGATCTTTATTGTTACACTTTTTTTAGACCATTTCATTCATTTGTGAATTAAATTCAACTAAAAACGAGTGGAAGATCAAAGTTAGCGTATCAAGATTATGGGAAGTACTAAACTTTAGAAATAAAAATAGTTTAGTGTGTGAGGATGAGGTAAAAAAAATCAACATGGTGTAGTATAATGATAGGGAAAGTGTAGCTTAGCTAATAGCTAAACGTGCATCTATAATTTAAGAGTCCATATACATACTAATTAATATAAACATTACTCACGATTTTTTTATATCCTTTGTTTCGTTTCGAAGTTAACATTTTTGTTATTATGTTAATATAAAAGAGATATTTATGTTAGTTTAAACTGTAAATATTTTTGTTATTATTGGCGATATATACATAGATCTAAAAAGTGTCATGTGGTTCGAAAAATTGTATAAAATGAAATGAAATGTTCACATCATTGCAATAAAAGAGATTAATCCTTATGACTTAAAACTACAGGTGAAGTAACAATCAACAACATCGATATCGTATGGTTACAGTTTGAAACGCGATCAAATCATCAAATATAATATTATGCAAATATGTACCAAATCAATTATTTCTACGTATGAAAGTTCAATTGCTATATTAATTGGCATTTAATAGTAAATTTTGATATTTTTACAAAAATCATTTCCACATATTTTTTTGTCCTTATATAACTATTACAAGATGGAAATTCGTCATTAATATTTTTTATAATTTATTGAGAAGCATAATAATTATAGATGGTCCAAATATTGTGAAGTTTTTTAATTATTTTATTTTATTTGATAATAATTATAGATGGTCCAAATATTGAGAAGCATAATAATTATGGAAAATTTTGAGATAAAAATATATTTCAAATTATTGAAGAATTGTACATCATAAGTGTTAACTTTATGCATAATCTTATGATCGTTACTGGGTAATAATTTTGTGGTATTGTTTGATTTTGAACATTGGCCTTAATTTAAATGTGTTTTCAATGTGAATGTTTATTCTATATATTGTCAATGATGTAAAATTATGATATTTGATATACAAAATTAAATATAATCTATAATTAATTAGATTTTTAAATTTCAAAATAAGTACACACATATTTATATATGTTTTTAATAGACACGTCATTTTATTTTCACTCGATATTATTATCGTCTTTTTAGTTTTAGACTAACCGCACAAATAAATTTAACCTACTATTTATTGTTATTGTATGTGAATTAATAAAGTTACCCGTGCGATGCACGGGTAATTTTCGAGCGATTCTAGAGTCTCCAACTTTTTGCGAACTCTTTATTAAATATAATTAAGAGAAATTATACATATTAATAAAACATTTAAGAGATAATTAAACATTTAATAAAACATTTATATTTTTGTAATTTAGAAATTATACATATTAATTAAAATTTGCAGATAATTAAGAGATAAAATTTGTAAAAAATAAAGAAATTTGAACTCAATTAAAAAACTAATAGCTACCCTATTTATATTGGTTGTTTTCGTTCACAATCAATTGTATTTCTACTATTTTACCTTCATCAACCTACGTTACAGAGCAAACAATTTTGTTAATCAATTATTAGTTCCCATTTTGTCTTTTTATCATGAAACTAACTACTGTTTATTATTTTTTGTTATGTTTAAACCAAAAAAATTAATCTTTGTTATGTGATGTACTCTGTTGTTCATTATTTTGATTGAATGTATTCCCTTATTAATTTAAATTAATTAATTGTTAACAATTTTGCAGGTTCGCCAATTGAATTGTATACGCATTGAGGTATATATTCCTATTTTACACGTTAATGACATCACGTAAGTTTTTATATTGAATTGAATTTTACTCCGTATAATTTAAATCATAATCACGTATTGTGAATCCTGAAGTTTCTAAGCATAGCTCACCTATTTGTAGGTGTTATTCTCCTTCAAAATTACTCTGTAGTTGATCACAAATCCTTTTACTAATAGCTTCTTTATTCCTTAATTTTTTGTGCTACGGTTTAATTTGTGTTTTTTTAGTAGTATAATTGTTAAATTTGTTCAGCCTGTGAGAGACTCCAACTTTATGCGAACTCTTAATAATATGATAATTACAATAATCAAAATATACAATCCAATCAGGATACTACATAAATCCTAAGCATCTCCAAATTCTGTAATAATCAAATAATATAAATAAAATCAATATATAATCTACTGAATACTCCGTATATGTTTATGATATAGATAGAGTTTATGATCTAATGAGAGTAGGATTCATCTAGGAGTTATATACGAAGTAGTATGGATAAGTATTTATACTACTCCATAGTTTTTGTAAGCAACATCTCAACCCAAACAAATTTTAGTTTTTTTTTTTTTTTCTATTAATTTCATTAATTAGTTATCTTTGTTTTTTTCATGCACTTTGTGTTGTTTTTAATAATTTTTATTAGATATATTAACTTTGTAAACTGAATCAATCAACTTTGAACAATTTTGCAGGAATTGAATGCATAAGAAGCTATTTTATATTTGAGATCATCTACGTGACGAGGTATTTCAATTTTACATGTCACTAAAATCAAATTGGTTTCTTTCTTTGTTTGTTTAATTATAAAGCTTGGAAAAAAAATTGTGTTGAGTATATATTAGATTGATTATGGACTAAATTAAAGCCTTTTTCTTAGTATAGGACTGTTGATTAATGCAAAACACAATACGGAGTATTATATATTCTAATGGTATGCATGGCAAATGGGTAATGTGTAAATTATGGACTAAATTAAAGCCTTTCCTTCCTAATTAGAATTTTTATTTTGAATAATTGATTGATTTGAGTAAATTATTGCATGCACCGTTAGATAAAACATAATTGGTACTAATAATTTATTTTTAATGTAATCTATTTTATTTTTGATAGTTGATTTTGAAAAAAAGGTTACATTATTTTTATTTGTAATGCAATTACGTTTAAACAAAATACATATAAATTGACGATGATTATATATAAAAGTTTAATTAAGAATAATAAATAAAGTTCATGTTAAACTACAATTAGGAAAAAAAAAATAATGTGTCACATTTAATTACAACCTTTAATTCAATAGAACTTTTGATTATCTATTCTCATATATGCATCTAATGATTTAAAATATTATTGTTTAGTTTCTAATCACATAAAAAGTCTGTTGAGCAATTATGTTGTTTATCATAATATGTTTTCTTTTTTCTTTTAGATAGATTTTAAGTAAACTAATCTACTTTTTCTGTTTCAGTCATTTGTTTACAGTTTGACTTTTTTTCCTATAAAAAAAGTCAAATTATAAACAATTCACTGAAACGAAGGGAGTAATAAGAATAGAAAATATTAGTTTAGATTAACTTGGCTTAATCACGTACATGACTCAAATCCAATAGACCATATTATTCATGTACTTTAAAACGTTGTATATAAACAAACCGTGAGTTATTATGATTTCAATGATAGGTTATGCACGTATAGTTTTAGTGTTAGCCCTGAAAATTGATAATTTATTTGTTTGGTTATGCCAATTTATTATTTGTATTTTTATGCACATTTGTTTTAAATTAATATCATGATAACTGTTAATTTTTTTGTTCGGCTGTGTCAATTTATTATTTATTTTTTATGCGGATTTAGTTTAAATTAATAATTAATAATGATACTAACTATTTGTGCAATTTTTTCTTTTTCAGTAGAATACCATAAAATTAGAGTTTTGCATAACGACGATGGCTGAACAAGCTTCAGAGCATGACATGGTCGAGACTAACTTGATTATTCAAGTTAATGTTGCAGCTTTGCAAATTTTAAGTGAAATAAAATTTAATTTTAAAATAATTTTATAGTATTTTTTTTTTTTCACAAAATTTATAATTTTATTGTATATATTTTGTTAAGATATAAAATTTATTAGGAGTATGTGAATGGCTTGGAATAGTTACTTATGGAGTATTTTGATAAGATATAATTTTATTGTATACGGAGTATGTTTTAGTGTATACAAAATTTATTAGGAGTATTTTTTACAATTATGGAGTATTATATTCCAAACTAATTGTTAAAGAATCAAAACAATGCTAACTACACAAAAATTCTAACTATCAAAAGAACTTTTCTTTTAGCATAAATGTGAGTACGTGTAAAATTAAAATTCAACGAAGAATAATAATACTTTTAGAAAGTTAAAATACAAAAGATTTTTAACATATTATTTTTAAAACCCGTGCATCGCACGGGCTTACATACTAGTTTAATTATAAGGAAAATTTAACATGAATAAACCATCCTATCAGTGATCTTCCATAAATAAACCAACCTTTTGATTAACTCTCAATAAACCAACCTTTACACCTTATCTTCCAATATTAGACTATCCCCATTTTTAAACGATTATTTAAGGGTGAAGATCACATGTTTTTCCCTTTTTCTCTCTATAACATTAATAATGGAGTGAAAAAATGTGTGTTATAGTTTTCGTTTTACCCAAAATGAGAAGTTTAAAATCAAGATAGTTTAATAATGGAAGATGAGGTGCAAAGGTTGGTTTATTCATAGTTAATCAAAAGGTTGGTTTATTAATGGAAGATCACTAATAGGTTGGTTTATTCATGTTAAATTTTCCTAATTATAATTATGGTTGTTATTAATCACTATAAATTATAGTCATTAATTATGCAAAAGAAAATTAACCTATTAGAAACAACTTAGGTGGCGGAGTAAGGAGCAAAAAAAAAAGTACATGGCGATCATCTAACACATCAAACAACTCTAAGTTGGCAAGTTTGCTTTTTAATAGATATATATAGATATATAGATTGCTTGGAATTAATTAAATGAATGACTTGATCTCATTACAAAGCATTTGTTGGTATTATAATAGCATAATACGGGCCATGGGCTAAGTTAAGTATAAGCCCAACAACCAACTAATTAATAATTCTAGATAATTCTAGTCTAACACCCCCCCTCAAGCTGGAACATGCAGATCCAAAGTACCCAGCTTGCGAAGAAGAGAACAAAATTGAGGCGCAGCCAAGGCTTTCGTGAAAATGTCTGCGAGTTGCGTGCGACTAGAAACGTGCACCGGAGTAATCAAGCCGTCGACGATGGCATCGCGAACAAAATGACAGTCAATCTCAATGTGCTTCGTACGCTCATGAAAAACAGGATTGCGAGCAAGATGCAAAGCAGACTGGCTATCACACTGCATGGGCAAGTCGATAAAAACATCCAAGCTACGAAGAAGTCCCTGAAGCCACTTTAACTCACAAACGACAGCAGCCATGGACCGATATTCGGCTTCGGCAGAGGAGCGGGACACAGTATGTTGCTTCTTAGTTTTCCACGAAATGGGCGGATCTCCGAGAAATACTAACCAACCGGTAACGGATCGACGCGTCACAGGACAGCCAGCCCAATCAGAATCACACCATCCAGAGACTGCAAAAGAATTGTCAGACTGCAAGAAAATTCCCTGACCTGGATGGCCTTTCAAATAGCGCACTACGCGAAGAGCAGCAGTCATGTGCTCCTGACGAGGCTCATGTAAAAATTGAGAAAGAATATGAACAACATAAGAGAGGTCAGGTCGCGTCACAGCAAGGTATACTAGGCGCCCGACAAGGCGACGGTAGGACTCTGGGTCATCGAGCACCGCGCCTGTCGCAAGCCCAAGACGATGATGCTGCTCCATGGGAGTGTCGGCCGGTTTGGCCCCAAGAAGACCAGTCTCAGAAATAATATCAAGAGTGTATTTGCGCTGACTCAAATAAATGCCACGGGGGCTGCGTGCCACCTCAAGACCGAGAAAGTATTTAAGAGGGCCCAAATCCTTCATATGAAAACAATCACCCAAATATGTCTTGAAACGGGCAATAGCTGACGAATTATTCCCGGCAATAATAAGATCGTCCACGTAGACAAGGACGAACAAACGAACATCATCATGCGAAAATGTGAACAAGGAATAATCAGAATAAGATTGAAGAAAACCATACTCGCGAAGGGCGGAGGCAAGCTTGGCAAACCAACACCTGGGCGCTTGTCGGAGTCCATATAGTGATTTCTTCAGGCGGCAAACCTTCCCGTCATGATCGCGACCGAACCCAGGGGGAAAGCGCATGTAGACTTCCTCATCCAAGTCCCCATGCAAGAAGGCATTATGCACATCCATCTGATGCAACTCCAATTCTTAACGGCAGCAACGGCGAGGAAGGCGCGAATAGTAACCATTTTTACTACAGGAGCAAAGGTTTCTCCGTAGTCGATCCCAGCAACCTGATGATTACCAAAAACAACAAGACGGGCCTTAAAGCGTTCAACCGTGCCATCAGATTTATATTTAATTTTGTAAACCCACCGACACCCGAGAGCCTTTTTACCCGGCGGAAGATCAGTTAACTCCCAGGTATTATTGCGCTCAAGGGCATCAATCTCGTCACGCATAGCCGCACACCATCGAGAATCACGTATGGCAGCCTTAAAAGAGGGTGGCTCCACGCCCGCAGTAATTGCTACAAGAAATAGACGGTGTTTCGACGAAAAAAGATGATAATCAACATAATTTGCAAGAGAATACGGCGTACCTGTGGGCGACGAGGGCGGATTTGGCGAGCTGGAGGACGTGGATGGATTTTGTGCGGTCTCAACAATAAATCCGCGCAGACGGGAATTAGGGAATTTACGACGATGACCTCTGCCAAGGGCACCCGCATGATCATCCACAGGTGCAGCACCCATATCACCCACCTCATTAGTAGCCGTTGTCGTGGGCGCCTCCGGTGCAGCCGGCGGCTCAACATCCTCATCATCCGGAGCCTCAGTGGCATTAAAAGGTACATCCAAGGGTGGAGAGGGGACCGCAGGAGAGGAAACAACAGATTCTGGTGGGGATGCAAAAGGAAAGGTCGTCTCATAAAAGACGACGTCACGAGAAACGAAAAAAATCTTGCTGTCAAGATCATATAGTTTCCACCCTTTTTTATTGTGAGGGTAGCCAACAAAGATACACTTACGACCCCGCCGAGCGAACTTGTCACCATGGGTATGCTGATTATGAGCAAAACAAAGGCATCCAAAGACGCGCAGATTCACATAAGTCGGTGGAACCCCATACAAACACTCATACGGGGACTTATGACCAAGTAAAAGAGATGGCGTTCGATTAATCAGAAACGCAGCCGTAAGAACACATTCGGCCCAAAAAAATTTAGGCAAATGAGCCTGAAAAAGGAGAGCAAGAGCAACATTCAAAATATGTTGATGTTTTCGTTCAACACGCCCATTTTGTTGGGGCGTGCCGACACAAGAAGTTTGAAAATGAATGCCGTGACGAAAAAAATACCCTGCCTTGCAATTAAATTCATTTCCATTATCACTTTGTACTGTTTTCACAGAGGCAAAAAATTGAGTAGCAACCATAGAGAGAAAGGCCATAAACCTGTCTGTGACCTCAGTCTTATCAGTCAATAAATAAACCCAAACAGACCGAGAAAAATCATCAACAATGGTCAAAAAATATTTCGCGCCAGACGACGAAGAAATTCGATAAGGACCCCATAAATCACAGTGGATTAATTCAAAGGCAGTCGAGGCACGTGCTTTATTCAAATGAAAACTACTACGATGTTGTTTTGCAAAATGACAGATGTCACAAACCAAGTCTTTATTAGAACGGAAACTACTCGCAAAAGGTATAAATTTGACCACTTTATTAGACGGATGCCCCAATCTGCGATGCCAAAGAGCGAGAGACCTCGTATCATCAGTCACATGGTGCACCAACGTAGATTGAGTATCCGCACAAATCCAGTAAAGTCCATCCCGCAGCTGACCAATCCCAATCGTCGTCCTCAGGGTAGGGTCCTGAATAAGACAAGTAGTGGCGTTAAATTCAAAAACACACTTATTGTCTGCGGCAAGCTGTGAGATAGAAATAAGGTTGCACGTCAAACACGGAATAAAAAGAACACCACGCAAGGTAATTTTATCATTGATACGGACAGTGCCCATGATCGACGACTCGACCTGTTGGCCATTCGGAAGACCAACAGGGCGAGGATGGATCGTAGACGGGTTAACCAAACACGACAAATCACCAGTGACGTGATTAGAAGCCCCCGTGTCAAGTATCCAAGGAGACATACCACTCAAATGGGGCGAGGAAAGGATAGAGTTCGTAGTGACACCCGAAGCGACAAAATTGGCGTGAACCACCGGAGCGACAGAAGAGCTCGCCACACCGAGCCGGGCTGGTCGAAATCGGGCAAAGCAGTACAAGAGTGCAGCCTATAGACGGCCGACAAGAGCCCAACCACAAAGAAGAAGCAGTCCGCGGAAGACCCAGCACGAGAGCGCGGTTCGAGCAAGGTCCGAGGCCGATCACCCCACCACTCGGGAAATTTTTGGCTTTTGAAATAGCAAGTACGGACGTCATGTCCTCGAGAATCACTGTATGAACAAAAACTGACGCTGCTCACGACGATCGCGAGTAGAGGCGACAGTAGCAAAAGCAACCACCTCGGGGGGCTCGGAGGAAGGAGAAGGTGTACGCAGTCCTTCTTCCTGCAAAACGGCATGGAGGGTGCGATCAAGAGAAGGCAGAGGGTCCTTTTGAAGTTGTTGGGGCCGAATCCCGCTAAAAACAGTAGCGTCAAGGCCCATTAAAAACTGATGAAATCGTTCATTATCGAGACGTTCAATTGCGGCTTCACCAATACCGCATTCACACTTGCCACACTTACAGGCAAACGGGGGTTCAAGAACAACAAGGGCATCCCACAAAATTTTCAGTTGACCGAAATAGGTCGTAACATCCATGCCGGGAGCCTGTTTACAGTTGACTAATTGAACTTTTAAATTATGAATTTTCGTACCGTTAACGACCTTGTAGCGAGACTCCAGTTCAGACCAGAGTGTGGCGGCACTCTCGGTATACGAGACCGTCGGAAGCACGGACACATCAATTGTGTTTCGCATCCACTGAACAATCGTGCAGTTGACAACCTCCCAGTGCTCGAGGAGAACGGGGGTCGTCGGTTTCTTGAGAGAACCATCGACGAAACCAAACTTTCGGCGGGATTTCAGGGACACCTTCATAGAGTCACGCCAATTATCGTAATTATCATGGCGGAGGGTGACGTGAGAGATCATAGCACCGGGACCATCTTGAGACCCGAGATAATATGGAGAAGAAAAATCGATTTTTGTGGGTTCAGGAGGGGGCGGATTCTCGGCAGCCATTAAAGCCGAGGAAGGTGAGCAGACAAAAAAGGAAGAAGAAAAGTTTATGTGGTTTGGCTCGATACCATGCTTGGAATTAATTAAATGAATGACTTGATCTCATTACAAAGCATTTGTTGGTATTATAATAGCATAATACGGGCCATGGGCTAAGTTAAGTATAAGCCCAACAACCAACTAATTAATAATTCTAGATAACTCTAGTCTAACATAGATATATAGATGTTAACATCGTTATGGAGTACAATGTAACAAAATTTTACTACAGAGTACATTATTTCCAAAAAAAAAAAAAATGTCGTATTATTAATAAACCAATATAATGTTCTAAAACGCCGAGATTAAATAACATTGATATTCCGTATATTATTTGATATTAATTGACCGTGTATTTGGTACAACTATATTAAACACGTTATATTTACATATGAGTAGCAGAGTATGTAGTTATTACTCTCTACTATATAATCTACATGAGACGATAGATTGCAACGTATGTATCATGATTAAACATGAAGAAAATGATCCAAATAAGAAAGCACATCATCTACACTTAAATATCTCCAATTTATTATACACATTACTCCCACCTTCACCTTCTTTATCCTCATCTTACCTCTTCTCCCTCCTATTCCAAATGACTTGTTTTCGGTTCCAGCGATGGAAGGAGCGGCACCCGCTGGCTGGTACCGCTCCTCCATCTCTAGCCTTATGTCGGCCACGAGACCGCTCGACATGGCTCCAGAGCAACACCATGGGGTCGGCAACTCCTCCGAAAACCACCCATCGACCGATGATGCAAAGCCGCCCTTCTTAGCCCCGCTATCCTCGGCCATGGCAAACGCTGCCTTCCAGTCACTGTCCACCACGTTCCACGTCACCTTGACCCCCTCCAGCTCCCCAACCCCCCACTCCACGTCATCCTCCACGTCAACCTCGAACCTAAACGTCCCGTGCGGGTCCCTCTTAAGGTCCACGCACGGCCTCGCCACGCTTACAACGTGTCTGCTATTGTCGTTGACGCGTATAGTGATCCCAAACACGAGCCTGTCCAGAGACAAGCTCGGCTTACGAGGGAGACGGTCTCGCAACCTAGCAGCCGCGTACCCCACACCGTACAAACGCCGGTGTGAGACTGGGACGGCCGCCTGAAGGGCAGACAAGGAAGGAAAGTGGGAAGAACATAGTGGAGACCAGAGGTTGTCAGAGGAGAAACAAGAAGACCATGATTTGGAGACACATGAGGCAATTGCTAGGGTTTTAGGGTCCAAGTGGTATGATACTAATTCAAGTACCTCCCATGGTGGTGATGTTGTGCTATTATTATTATTATTATTATTATTATTATTAATGTATGACATTGTTTTCAACACAATTTAAAAAGGTAGAACCAAAATATTATTACTTGAAACTTTTTAAACAATAAATATATGTCAATGTAACTTATTACAAGGTCAAAATATATTAGTTTATTTATGTATACAAGTAGAGAGTGAGTGTATATATGGGAGATTAAAATATTAAATGCATGAGGAGTGAAGAGGTTGGATGCGGTGGTGGAGTATCAAGTTGGGGATGACGTGTCAATGTGTGGAATGTTTTTGCATGCTTCTCAGCTGCCACGTCATGTTTTTCTGGTGCGTGTTTTTAGGGTTTTTTTTTTTAAGGTTAACTGGAGTCGATGTTGGAGACTTGTGTTTTTCTGTCTCCTTTATTTATTTTTTTTGGTAAGGAGTAGATAGCTATGAATTACGGAGTACTCCGTGTGATTTTTGAATTTTGATGCGTGTTTAAGTAGTATATGTCGTACTCGTACGTGTTTCGTACCAACATTATTTGACGAGTGTATTTGCATATCTTAATGACGAAAACAATTTGAATTTTGGTAGTTTATGAAATACTTTGTCTATCTTGAAAAATAATACAGTATACTTTTTCATTGCTTTTATAAATCAACGTTGCTACATTTTAGTATTTTACCTCCTAAATGAGACGTAAAATATAATACTCCAATTTAAATTATTTGTTTTTTCAAGTTTGTCAATGCAAATGTCTTTGACGCTTATATGTATAATTTTACGTCATTGAAAATTGTAATAATTTGATATTTATGTTTTGTTCATTAAACATATCATAGAATCGCAGATGACTATATTTGACTTTATGGGTGTGTTTGGATAGTAAAATAGGAGGGAAAGGGAGGGGAGGGGGAATGAGGGAAGGGAAAGGAAGGGGAAGGGAGGGGAAATGGTAGTGTTTGGATACCATTTTCCCTCCAAATCTTGCCTATTTTGGAGAGATTCCAATTAGGCTTAACTAGAGGAGGGAAAATGGATCCCTCCAAATCCCTTCCCTTCTATTTCCATTCTTCCATATTTTGTATCCAAACAAAGGAAAATGCTCCTTTCCCTTTCTCTCCCCTCTCTTTCCCTCAAATTCCTTCAATCCAAACGGACCCTATATGTTGTAAGAATTATCGAAAATTTCTCACTTGAATGAATAGTAATTTTCTCTTTAATTTTGAGGGTTTTGAATAGAGGGACTAATAACATACTTTAAATTATTATTATTAAAAATTCATTGAATTGTAATCTCAGAAATAAGGCCCAATAGTTTTGAATCTAGGTGCATGTTACTAATTTGGGCCATATAATGGGCCATCGATCTTGAACAAGTCCAAAAGAATAACTCTCTATTCAACAAAGTATTCAATGAGAGCCTCATCTTCAATGACATTTGTTTTATATCATAAGACGTTCGATCCTAGAAGAGAGTAACTGTTATTATTATTTAAAATTCTTGTATCTTGTGCTGGTCATGGGCCGGATCCGGGCCGGGTCCGGGTCGGGTTGACTCCGGGCCAGGGTCGAAAAATGGACCCGGGACCGGCCCGGAGGGGGGTCCGGTTTGCTCCGGGCCGGGCCGGTTCAGGGCCGGTTCCGGTTTGTCCGAGGTTGGAGTGCTTGGTCGAGGGCGGGTTAGGGACGGTTTTGGAGCAGGTTGGGCAAGTTGAGGCCAGGTTTAAGCAGTTTGAAAGCGGTTCAGCAGTTTAAACTACTGCTCAAATCTGTCAGCGACAATTTTGAGATAAATTTTACTCCGTATTAAATTTCAAATTTCCAAATATTATTTTTTGGTTACAATAAACGGGCTCCTTCGAAAATAATATCAATCTAAATTTGAGTTTGGCCGCCGCGTTGAGAACTACCAGCCTCGCCCCTCTTATCCACTTATGTCGTGTGCAATTTGTAAATGACGTATAAGGGTTCCGTAGCCGCCATTGGTCTTCAAAGCATAACATTTCTCTTGATTAATTTTTTGGCATTCGAGACAATATACGAAGTATTGATTTGTTGTACCCGGAACCGGAACCGGAACCGGAACCTTGTCAAAGTACGACCATACATAAATTCTTTCCCCGGCCATATTTTTTTTTTAAGTAATATTAAAATATAAGATTTTTTTATTATTTATAAAGTAATAGTAACACTAATATTTTTTTAATAAAAACTTGATAATATAAAATTTAATAGCTATTTAGAAATGTGAATATATTACGGAGTATAAATTATAACTTTGTAAATAATGTAGATTAATTAGAGAAATAGTAGATAAGTATAGAGATGAATGATTTGGTGTGAAAGGTAATGAGGGATTATGGGGGTATTTATAGGAAAGAAAGGAAAAAAAAAAAAAAAAACCGTTGAGTAACGTTCGACCCGGTGACCCGGGGGTCCGGGTCCGGGTCTAACGGTCGACCCGCCGGGTTGGGTCCGGGTTCAGGCCGGGTTGCCGGCCGGGTTGGAGGTGGGCCGGGTTCAAAATTTGGAACCGAAACCGGCCCGTGAACCGGATGGAACCGGTCACTTTTTGAACCGCCGGTTTCGGTCCGGGCCGGGTCCGGGTTTTGCCGGGCCGGGTCCGTGCCGGGCCGGTTCAAACCCGGCCCCTTGACCAGGTCTACTTGTGCATGAAGTTTGTGTTGAACTACTTTATGTACTTGACAACTTGGCAAAACTATGGCCTGACAAGTAGGCCAGTTCATGGGTTTAACGCTTAATCAAGTATGGTCCGATAAGTTAGGAGGGACCGATATGCTATATTGGACTCTTTATTGTGGAACATGAACTTTAACTAAATAAATACATGCAAAGTAAAGACGGTTTAACGTCGACTTGTTGAATAGTTGTGTTAAGAAATCTGACTTAATCTGGTCCTTATCTCAAAGACTTCAAACTAGTCGGACTGTTTAAAAGGTAACTTTATAGATATATCGAGCTAAATTGACTCGTACGATTGGCCATATCTAATACCAAATGTCAATAAATTTGAGACTTGAGTTGAGAATTAGCTTACATAGAGAGGAAAAGTGGCAAGTGTTCCAATCATTGTAGTGGAAACAAGTTTAATCGTTCCACCTAAATCAAAAGAACCCACAAAAAGATCAATCAATGACTGAAAATAAAAGGTCTAAAACACAAAGGGATTTGCTACATCGTGCATGTGCCAAATGGATATGAAAGATCAAAGATATCACAACATTCGACTTGGTGCTCTTCAACTCGTTCGCTCATCATTGTATCGATGTATCGTAACCTCTCCGTTTCAGTGAATTGTTCACATTTTAATTTTATTGCATGTGAGAAAAATTTTAGAGAAGTGTAAACTTATGACTGAAATAAAGAAAATATCACATTTCACATGTAATGTAAGGTGTAAAATTATACGTTTACTCCGTTTATTAACGAGATGATTTATTACACAATGTTTTTCTTTTATTATTTCACTTTACTTTGTGTTATTCATTGTTTAAAATAGGGTATTATTCATTCAGGTACTCGATCAATTTTTAAAAATTCTTACAATTTATAGGAGAATAGAGTCATAAGTAATCTTCTTTAATTCTCTTTTATAAATATAATACAAATATCAAATTTTAGTAAAAGGCGAGAGTACAAGTTGTAAAATGAATTTAGACTAAAATTATTGTATAATAAAGTTATACGGAATATTCCATAGACCATAGTTGAACATCGCCTTTAATTTTCTTAATTAATAATAAAAATTAAATATATTACATAAAATATATACGGGTATTCTAAAATGTGCCTTATGAGCACATTTTGTTTGATTGGTACGTATAATAGAGTACATGATCTGTTGATCTAATGAACAAACGTTTGAAAATTTTATAATCAATGATGATATGTACAAAATATACTGAATAATGATAAATGTAATCGAAAAATTCAAATGTAAACCATTTATCATAACAGGTGTACTACTTCATATGTAAGTATTAACAACCGAAGCCAGTGAATTATAAATTTAATTTCACCCTAAAATCAAATCTCAATCTACGTTCAAATTTTATTCAAATTTGTGACCCTCTAATCATAGATTAAGATCTGATAGTTCTGATAGTTGTTTACAGCCTTTGAATTTAGGGTGAAATTAAATTTGAATATTATAAAGTACGAAATAGTTGTTTTTTTTTTTTTTTTTTTTTCCCTTATTTGAATGTATAAAGCAGTTGTTTTTATTTTTCAAGTAATCATCTCTAATTTCATGAAAAAAATTAATATATACTTCCTCCATTTCACTAGGTTCTATACCTTTGGTTTTCTGACACTATTCATAAGTGAGGAGAATTTTCGACATAACTTTTAATATATGAAATAACAAATAGTCATGTGGGATCTTATTTTAATTATTTTCGAGAGCATTATTAATATCCAAATTTTATAATTTTCAGAATTATATAGTTAATGATAATAACAAAAAAAAACGTGCATCAACATAGGTAAATGATTTAGCCAAGATAGAGAATTGATTTGTCCAAGTAATTTTTTCAATCTACCGAAAATACCCTTTGTTTAATTGGTATTTGATTTATTTGTATTTACCAAATTTCTTCTTCTTCTTTTTTTTTTTAATCATACCCATGTATCACATACTTACATTTAGTTGATACCAAAAATTATTTTACCTTTATATTAGTAATATAATGACAAACGAGTTTGGTTCAAAACAAGCTGACCCTGGGCTCGAGCTTGAAAATTACTAGGCTAGGTATAATGAAGGTATTTTTGTATATGAATCATTGACCAATATATTTCATTTGCCAATAATGTGATATGCCTTGAAAATTGATTGCAAATATAACAAGGGTAGTTTAGTCAACTTGAAAATTAATCTTAGACAAATCATTTGAATTCTTTGGCTAAATCACTTCTCATCGAAATACGTGTAAAAAGCAATATATAGAATCTATTGCAATGGAAAAAGTATAATATAAGAATTAAATATGAATATGAATATATGATTAGGAAGGTCACATCTCACAAGACTCACAATTAACATTGAATACGGAGTATGAATATGCAAAATGGATCCTCTCCATTTCTTTTCTCTCCATTTTCTCTCTCAATACATTATTTTATTATATATTCATATCTCATTCATTTACCTTTTTCTTTTCAAATAAATTCACAACCCTCCGATCAAAATCAGACTCAATTTAAACCGTACACAAATAATGGACCCTCCATTTCTTTTTGAGAAATGGAGAGTATACTTACTCATGAATATGATGATGGAGCTAAGAAATTAAAGGGTAGTGTTTATAAAGTTATTGGTGATAATAAACGTAGTCAGCATATGAGTAAACGATGAAACAAAGGAACATGGAAAGTAGTATGCGATAATGCGATTGTTATCGAAGACAAAAGCGAAAAGGCTATGAATGAATGAATTGTTAGAATCACGAATCGCCTCTATTAACTGGAATGAAGAGAATGAGGCTGCCATGCTCCAAGCAGATCCACATTTCTCAAAATCAATTGACAATGAGAGGAGGACCCTTGGCCTTTATAAACCACACTACACTCACTTCCACAATCGATGTGAAACACTCACATATGGGTACTATACTCCAACATGAATATCCAACATTATTCCCATGAATGCCACCTGTTGCTGCCATTTTGTTAAGGAATACTACTACTACTACCAAACATACATGATTTAGGTTTAGGGAACTACCATTATTTTATTGATTACTACTAATCACTTGGCTTAGTGGGACACCTCAATCATACTTAACCTACAAGCACCCATTCTTCAACATTTAATTAATTACTTATTTATTTCATCATTAATATGTGTTATTGCGTTAACCGTAAATCTTTTGTGAAATACGATCTTATAATAAATTAATACGAATTTAATCGTACATATTATAGTGAAATAATACTGACAATATAGTAAAACAAATTTACTAAAGCTAACTACTGCCAGCCTAATAGGTGTATCATATGTGTGACGATAGAGGATTGAATTTGATACCTCAAAGTTTCTGATACCATATTAAATGACCAATTCAATTAAAACTCTAAGGTGAGACCCAATAATATGTTTTATACGGAGTATACTACTCCGTATTAGTTTAATTTAAGATGACAAATTGCCCCGCAATGCACCAAAACCATCTCATATCAAGTCTATGCATTTGATTAAAATATACCTCACATATATGATATATATTCACCAAATGCATATATAGAATTCATTGGAATGGAAGGAGTAATTAGTAGTATTTCACTAAAAATACTAATCCTCTTATTCTGCAATAAATTAGACTTTTATATGAAAATCTATTGCGTTCTTTCATGAAACAAAAAATCTTAAAATAATTTTGTAAATTTAACTCATTATACGGTATTTACATCGTAAAGAAAATTTTCTCTACGATAATATGATCACGATCTCATGTATAGTTATGAATATGTCACTATTATAACTTAACACGGAATAACATTTTCACATTTTTGTAATTAATATTTCAAAAAGATCTTTATGAAATATATATTACACATCTTCAATTTTTATCTTTCTGTAATCACCATTCATTATATATGATTCTCGCTCTAAAATTTTCTTACTATCTTAATTTTGGTGAGATTATTAAGCAACTACTAATTACATGATTTGCATCCCTTCGCATGAAAGCTCAAACTTTATCTTCTTCTTAATGTATCATTTTGATTACTCGTTATTATTATTTATATCATATCATATCATAATTTCATTTCATATCATATCATTAATTCATTACCAATACAAATTATCTTAACACAAAAATATCAATTAGCTAATAAATCCCTTTAATTATCTAATGTATGTATTTTTCAAATATATATTATGAGATAAACATACGATGAAAAATGGTGAAAATTAGGAGTATAATAATGTTAAGGAGACTAGGAATGTAGTACTTCCATATTTGTATGCTCCGTATTTCTCAATCATTTTAACTTATTTCAAACACATGAAAGCATTCATTAACATGTAGGAGTATTATTATTGCATTAAAGATCTACCTAACTCATCATCTAATCTCTTTACAAATTACCTTAATTACTACATTTATGTGCTCCTTAAAAGTATTTTCCATTTTTCAACTCCAACTTCTTAAGAAAAATTACTCCGCATTAAAAAAAAAAAAAAAAAAATTATATCTATATTCAAACGGCAATTTTTTAATAATTTTCTTGAGGTGGATTTCAATTTCAATATATTTAAATTTAAAGGCTATCTAAAATAACAAAAATGAAATATACTTTAAAACAAAGAGAATATAGAAGATACTCAATGCAATTCATAAAAACATTTTACATATATAGTCAAGCTCTCTAAGTTATAATCATATACGGAGTATATAGTTGAAAAATTTTAAACCTATATTTATGTTTTTATGTAATTAAAATATTTTTTATGAAATATTTTACTTTGAAAATAATACGATCATAAATAAATATGTTAAAATACAACCAAAATAATGTATTAAAAACCGAATCAAATACGGACTATTCCATATGAAAATTCTTTTTAAATAGGAAGTATTAAATATTATTATTTCATTTTATCCTCTTTACTTTAATACTTTCTTTGATTGATTCTTTTTTTTTTATTTGAAGATTCTCTCAATGGTTATAGTAAAACTCCACAACCAATAATATTAGCGTGAGACTGTTTTATTCAAAAATTTATCCATAAAAATTAAATACTTCGTATAAGATAATTTTATCACTTGCAAATTTATCTCTTGGAAAATACTTATGTCAAACCAAATGATAAAAAAACAAAAATTAAAAAAAAAAATACATTTTTTTTATTAAAGTCCTATGAATATCCCATAACATGGTACCCGTTTGTTCACATGATAACCTATACTTTGTGAATATGTGCCCAATATGCCCATTTTGTGACGGAAAACTTGACGACGTTAAGTTTAAGGAATAAGACATCAATTATAAGTTTAGGGTACAATTAAACCCACATTATTCCTCCATTAATTGGTGCCTATAAATTTAACGTCGTCAAGTTTTTTGTAACAAAATGGGCATATTGGGCACATATTCACAAAGTTTAGGGGTACCATGTGAACAAACCTCACACAGATGGGTAACATGTGTAATCTACCAAAGTTCGAGGATATCATGGAAATATCCCTAATAATTTTATAATTTTATTTTGTAATTTAATAATCTCACAAATTCTCCACTTCTTACTACAATGGCGTAACAGTTTTCCTCATCACAATTTCACAAACATAAAACCAAAAAAACCACCAAAAAAAAAACCCATTAAATTCTTCATTTTTTCTCACAATTTTTCCCCATGAATTTAAACTAATTTTTTTTTTTTCAAATAAAAACCTTGATGAATCAACAACAATGGCGGGTATAAAACCCAACTCATCATTTCCATCAATTTCACCACATAATCATCATCATCATCAAATATTATACAAACTTCTTTTACTCCTCACTCTTCTTCCTCTTTTCCTCTCCGTTTTCGCCTTCTTCCTCCAATGGCGTGGCGGTTTCGGTCTCGGTTTCGGTTTTGCCGGCGACATTGATCTTATTCTTCATGATCATCATGAGTTCCCTGGAACTTTTTCCTCTGATGAAATTAATCATTATGTAAATGACAAGAAATCTTCTGAAATTCTTGATAATTGCGGGGTTAATTTGTTAAAGCAGAGTAATTCCCCTGTTTTTCCATATTTTAGAAACTCGGGTTTTAATTTTAATTATAATCAATCTCATAATCTTGGTCCCAAGGTTTGTTCTTTCTTTAATTTTTTTTTTTTTTATTAAATTTAGTTTTTGAATTTTTGAATTTTTGAATTATGGGTTTTTCAAAAGTTTTGATCTTTGGATTATTTTGTTATGTGGGCATGTTAATCTTTGAGTATTTTATTCATTTATGATTATATATATATATATATATTTTTTGTCAGTTTCTTTGATTTTTTCACGTCGATTTTTACTTCGGATAAATAATCATGAATTTCGGGTTATTAATGATATTGGGTTACAACAATGCTACAGACAGTTTCTTTCCGATTGTCTATAAAATACAGTACTGCGGAGTATTTTATTTGATTGTGAGAGGAGAAGGTTGAATAGACGGTAAAAAAAAAAAAAAGTGACTGTGCATAGCTGTAGTATAGACTTGATTTAGAAAATTTGTACTGAATTCAAAGACACAAATGATGCAATTTTGAATATTATGTCATGATCATGACTCATTTTGAGCTAAATTGGTATGTCATGATATCATAAATCTCTGCCATTTTAAGTAACAATATATTTAATTTATGTGGTGCCAAATTTATGTTCTTTACTCATCTTGTACAAGTTTCTAAGGCCTTTTTACTAGGATGATTGTCTACTTAAGTCGTTCTCAATCGCTCGTATGAAAGCGTATGTATTAAGTTGTTTGGAGTAACTTTTAAAGCGTTTCCATGTTGGTTTGTGTCGACTGTCGAGGTCTCTTCCCATGTGTGCGCGGAGAACTCAACAATTTGTGTACCGCTTGTACGATTTCATTATCTAAAATATGATCGATTAGCCGGTTTTTGGCTGCGGAGGACTCAGTAGTTTCTTGCATAATGTAGTTGCAATAGAGTTGAAAGTCGATTATGTGAGTGCGACCGACAGATTCTTATCATGAGTTCATATTGTAGATATGTATTACCACAAGCACATCAGCTGGGTTAGAGCAAGTTCTGCCATGGATATATTATCATAAAGTTATCGGCATTACGAACTTTTTTCTCTTTGTGGAAGGAAAGGCTGCTAGTCGTAACGTGTCTAAAGTCCTCGAGTCTATTCAGGTGATTTTTCTCGTATACTTCGCACCTAGGTTAATTTTCACGAATCAATGTTATTATTACCTATTTTTAGTTTGGTTATGAAACTTCAAGGCTTTTGTCCCACAGGGTGTGAAAGTCGTATATCGAACACGAGAATTAGAGGAACAACAAGCAAAGAGGTTCGTTTCAGTTCTCGATTCAAGTTTATATGGACTACTTGTAACTCTTGTCCTTCAGTTTTTAGTAGTTCCATATTTTGTCTCGTTATGTCGAGAAATGTTTCTGATGCAAAATCTATTCATATGTGTTGTTGTTTGATGCTTACTATGCTCATCAAATTTAGGGTTTGACTTCTGCTCCTTATCTTGTGTTATCAGTCGAATATGGAACGAGACTTGGCTGTCGAGTTTCTTCTACAAGCCATGCAACAACGAGTTGTTTGTGAAGCAAACTCTTAACATGGAAATGGCTATAGTTATGGCAAGGGTACGTATGATCAGTTTATCAGCAAATTCTATTTTGTCTCGTAAACTATACAATCGTCAGTGAGTAACTCTGCTGTACAAATTGCCGACTTCTTCTAGGAAGCCGGAATGGAGTGGATTTTCCATCTGGACACAGATGAGCTATTGCATCCTGCAGGAACACGAGAATACTCAGTCCGAGAGTTACTTGCAGAACTTCCTTGGGATGTTGACATGGTCGTCTTCCCTAATTACGTGAGTAGCCACGCATTTGAGTTGACTTACTCCTTCAGTAACGTTTTCATGTCGATAAAGTTCTGTTGGGTACTGACTACTGACTCTTGTAAAACGCGTTTGTTACGTTTCAGGAAAGTGCTGTTGAGAGAAGCGACATCAGAGAACCTTTCAGTGAGGTAAATTTTCGAGGAATTTCTATCAGCAGCTGAATAATGCATGGATAATATACAGGTTAACTTGTTTTATCTGACTTGCACTGTTTTTCGAAAATGTGCAGGTTTCGATGTTCAAGAAGAACTTTGACCACCTTATAAAAGAGACTTACTTTGGTCTCTACAGGGAGTCAAGTAGAGGAAATCCGAACTATTTTCTAACTTACGGAAATGGAAAAGCTGCTGCACGAATTCAAGATCACCTTCGCCCTAATGGCGCTCACCGGTGGCATAACTACATGAAACGCCCCAAGTACGTGTTTCTGCTTCCTGCTTTACCTTACTCTTTAGTAGTCATTTTCCCTAAGTTTTATGAAGTCGTCTAAAGTCGTCTGAAGTTTTCAGAAGTTATCTAAAGTATCTGATAAGTTAAAGAAACAATAAGATGAGTAGAATAGGTCCTTAGTCGGTCGCTAGCAGTCTTATATGAGAATTTGTGTTCAATTAAGCGCTATTTCATGGCTTAGAACGCGCATGTGTTGACTGACAGAGAGATCAAAATGGAAGAGGCGGCTGTTCTGCACTATACGTACTCAAAATTTTCCGACTTGACATCAAGGCGCGATAGGTGTGGGTGTAAGCCTACAAAGGAGGATGTGAAAAGATGCTTTATGTTGGAATTTGATAGATCTGTAAGTCAAAATACTACGTAATCTTTACTACCGCTTTCTATTCTTAAATCTCGACTGTAGATTTTGTAATGTGACTGTTGTTAATGCCGGACATTAACAGGCGTTTATTATTGCTTCAACTGCGTCTGAAGAAGAAATGCTACAATGGTGAGTAATTACACATTTTGTTTACTTAACATGCTACATAACACCACTATAGATGTTACTGTCGTTATACGAAAATCATTGTTTTTACTCCATATTTTAGGTATCAAGAACACGTGGTGTGGAATGATGACAAACTGAGACTTAAACTGCTGAAGTACGGCATTTTGACTCGCATTTATTCTCCCATGGTAAATTCATACCCATAGTCTGATCATACGTCTCCACGCGTCTGCACGGTATTTTCTTCATTTGCGACTAATTGATATTTTTCACCTATGGTCTCAGGTCATCGTCGAGGGGTTAAGAGAATCTGGGGTGTTCGCTTCTGTAATCGCGTCAGCGCAGGCATCGCCAGCAGAAAACATGAAATCGTTGTCCCGCAGAAAGAATGACTCAACGGAAAAGGTCGATGAAGGACGACTGGCGTCCAGAAAGGTCCTGGAAATCACGGAATTTGATGCTCCAGAAGCAGTACCGCCTTTGTCTCCCCCAAGCGTCCGCGTTTTTCCTCAAGAAAGTCGGTCGTATGATCACTGATTTACACATTCATTGATTGATTGATAATTCTTTTCGATTCCTTAAACCTCTAGTTAGTTAGCACACACAGACGTGTACAGTGCAGGTTTAGAGTATAGTCTCGTACACGACGACATGCAGTGATCGTAGTACCGCTGTTGGATTTAGAGCCTCTTAAGCACAGAAAGTTCTGATTGAACTTTGATACAGTTTTGTACATTTGAGAAATAGGGCAAATTGCAGAGTGATTTTGATTGAATTTCTTCACAGCATTTGACTTGGAGAATGTCATTTTCATTGTTCCTTTGCTCACTGATAGGACATGTCTGATCATTGATCCAGTTTCGCCTGCAGTTTTATGCGTACGACAAAATTACACGTACAACAAAATATATGAACATTGGAACACAATATTCGTAATCCACATACTCGACTGGTTATATATGTCATATGTGTGTCGGAACTCGGAAACCAATCCAACCAAATAGTTAAACTTATTGTTGGACGTCCAATAATCAGTTTTATACTCTAAAAATGTATTAGTGTCCTGGGATAATATTTCCGTGAAGAGATTTGAAACCAAAATGAATATTACTTCGTATTAGTGTCCTGGGATAATATTTCTACTCATTTTCCTACTTAAGTGAGTAATTAAGGCCTTCTCTTTTCGGCTTATAAGAGCTGGAGAAATTTTTTATGTGCAATTTGTGCTTGTTGAGTTAGAGTTAAACTTATAAAAGCTGATCTGAAATTAATAGAGCTGAAATAAGCTGAAAATAACACGGCCAAGCGTCAGATTTCTTAAACTCAACCGAAAAAGACATGAAAACTTGAAAAGATACACGGGCAAAATGAATTTAAACTATCTACATCATGATGCATTTAAGCCATTTATATAATTTCAAAAAGAAATACTTTAGAAAAAAGTATCTACGAAGTATCTATTATTATTAATTAAGGGCGTATAATTTTTTTTTTTTTTTTTTTTTGGATAACGTGAGGAACCCGCAGCTTGTCGCGCACTGGGTAAACCCCCGAGCGTGCATGATAGCCTGCAAACCATACACGCCAGGTTAGCCACCCTTTTACTGCGCGACGATCGTATACCAAGCTTTCTAACATTCCCCACAATATCGCTTCTTGGATGAATTGAACCCGAGACCCATAATTTCACTCATGCTTTAACCATCAGATCACACCATGCGTGCCAAAGTGATAATTTTAATTCTAATCGTTTAATCAATTGATTCGATTCGATTGATTCGATTGAGTGAACTCGGGAAATAACAACATAGTGGCAGCATGTGGCAAAGTGCTCACACGTTTGGGCGGTTAACTCTTTTCTGTCTTCAATGTTCCCGCTTTCATCGCTTCTTCACTTCGCTTGCTCAACAGCATGCTTTTAGGGTTTCAAACTTCCCCCATTTTTAGGTACCAATTTTTCGATTTCACTCTCTTTTTTTCAATTCAATTTAATTCAATTCATTGCTCACTTACGCTAATTGTGCGTACACTTCATGCAGATTTCATAATTTTTCAAACACTTTGTTTCGTTGTCGAAATTTGTGTGCGATTCAACTTCGAATTATGAGTTCTGGTAAAAAGGATAATATTGAGAGTTCTTCTGTTGGTGTTACTGCTTCAAATTCTCTCAAAAATGTATGAATTTTATGGTTTTTTTTACTCGTAACTTTTGTTTGTTTTGAAAGTTTTGGTTGATGAAATAATAGAAGTGTTGGTTTTGCACAGGAGAGTAAATTAGCTGAAGTTATGAGTATTAAGAATGACTTTGGGAATGTCGAGTCGATGACGGTTCAACAACTTCGAAATGCACTGAGGTGAATACAACTGTCTGTTATGTAACTGCTACAAAGTCGAAATGTCGATGCTTTTCTTCTTGTTGGGTTGCGTACTTAGTTATCTACTGTTTGATTGTTTGTGTGATGATGTTCTGTGTATGCTTGAATGCATACGTCGGTTGAATGCGGGAGGCTCGAGTTTTGTAAGCAATTGTAGAGAGCCATGTATGTGTAGGTTTCCCCCCCCACATTACGGATTGCACAATTGTTTGTTAGATTTGCATACCCAATTTGCACGTCTCGCATTTGAATTAATCCCGATAATTTGCTGTGAGCCTTGGATTGAGGGCGTAAAATTGCATAACATGCAACCTTTTGCTACGAAATTACCAGAGAGTTCATTTTACTCGGTATAATTTAAAAGGGGTTTCATGAGTTTCGTCTAACCAATTGGCAATAAAAGGAGTAATTTTCAAGTTTCTAAAGTGACCAATTCCTTAGTTCTTTATTGAGCCGCTAAACGAATGAAACGGGTTAAGAGTTTTTGACTACCTTTTTCTTAATTGTGGGTTAACTTCAGTAGTAGGTCGTATACTTCTGCATAAAGCCATTATTTATGTCATTGATACTAGAAGCCAATCACATTTAGCTCTCCGTATTCTTATGAATCTTATCTTCTATTTTTTTCGAACAGTATAATGTTAATTGGAATTTGGAACAAATGTGTTGCATGGTCGTGTGTGGTTATTTAATTACAATAACTGAAGTTTCTTTTGTTTGAGCTGTGATGTGCCAGAAAGGTTGGAGCTTCCACTCAGGGCCGTAAACAAGAGCTTGTTTCTGCGTTGAAAACTTGTATGGGAGAAGAAAAAGATGGTAATCTCATGCGTATTCATGTAGTTCTGGATTTGAAATTGATAGTGAACATGGATTGAATTAGTTTTGCTGTGAAGTTAAATTGCACGTGTGTTGAATGCCTCACTTGGGCAGGTAAAACTCTTTTGGTAGATAATGAACAGTCTTCAGACGAGCACCCCACAGTGGAAAATGAGTTGACGAAAAAGCAGACCAACAAAAGAAAGAAAAAGCCTGTTGAACTTGATAGTGTGAAGACTACTACTCATATTAAAAATGTGAAGCAGAGTACAGCAGTGGATACCGGTAATCTTTCTGCCACTGTCTTTTTGAATCCGTCTTCTTTTAAGTACGTTTCCTTGGCTGGAACAACGTTGCTGCTTGTCCTCGTCCATTTTGAATTGCATGTTTCCATTAGTCAGTGGGCTCATGGATCATAGATTCATAGCAGCTTTGCTCCTCTTACCTGTAGTCCTATACTATATATCTGTGTTTGTTTGCATGTGAGTTTGTTGGGTGTTTGGCATTTTAAACTGACTTACTGCTTCAGGTAATAAGCGGACTGTTAAGAGAAAAGTAGCTGTAGAAGTGACTAGCATTCAAGTTGATGATTCTCTAGCAGTTGATGAATCTACTTCCGTAAAAGAACCATGGACCATATTTGCCCACAAGAAACCACAGAAAGGCTGGGTTGCTTATAATCCGAGAACAATGAGGCCTCCTCCTCTTACACGTGATACAAATTCTGTGAAGCTGATGTCTTGGAATGTAAACGGTTTGCGAGCATTGTTAAAGTTAGAGGATTTCTCTGCACTTGAGCTCGCGCAAAGAGAGGATTTTGATATATTGTGCCTGCAAGAGACCAAATTACAGGCAAGTTCTTCTAACTGCATTATGCATAGTTCACATCACGAGGTGATTATGTTGTTTCATCTGGGCAGTTCATCTGTAAGAAGTAGAATATGTTATTCCACCTTTGCAGAGCTTGCTTACTCGATAATTGTATTACAGCACTACCCTAAGAAGTACAAGATTTTAAGATCACAAGTTAGTAAGACAACTGATTGATATGAGTACAACTTTACCCAAATCTGAGAATTTATCAATTCCAACATTTCTGACTCTTTCTTCAACTGTGTTGTAACTGTTCAATTTTATTGCTGTTTGCGCTTGCATTAGTAGCCAAAGTTTCTTCATGTAAAATGTTATTAATTGTGACTGCTATTTCTCTATTTTGTTAATGATATCACTCTAAAGAGCGACGAGCCCTTGTTGACCTCTAAATATCTATCGGTTGGAACTTTGTATAGGAGAAGGATGTTGAATCAGTCAGAGATCTCTTGGAAGGCTTTGAGAATAGTTTTTGGACTTGCAGTGTAGCAAAAGCAGGATACTCTGGTACGGCAATTGTTTCACGGGTATGTTCCTGATGACTATGGAAAGTGGAAAGTAACCCACGTTGTGTACGATAAAAATAAAAAATAAAATTGTCGTGCTTCTGAATGATCCATTTTCCTGCTCATTTCCAATGTTAATGAGGACTCTTTGGAATGGCTGATTTATCATTTTATTGCAGAGTTATTTATTAGCCTTCTAGTATGCCCAATTTGATCTGCTATGGAAACGTTGTTAATTCCAATTCTAATCTTGTTAAGATTAAGAGAGACAATCATTTTGTGTAAATCGATATATTATTGTTCTTGAGTTGTTTATTATGATTTCCAAATGAGGAATATATACAACACATAAGTCGACCCAAAAGACAGCATAGATATTCCACTTAATTAGTTTATTAGGATGTGCATAATTGTAAGTTCATTCATATTGCTAATAAACCTCCTTGACGACTAGTTGACTACTATGTTGGCCATGTGGTTCTGGTCATTAGAAATTGGAATCCAATCATGGAAGTTAGTTTCGGTGTTTGACGTAAATGCCCTGACGCATGTCTTGATTGTTTATGTATTCGTGGACAAATACATTGCTGATCTGCGTTGTGTTTTCGCATGCTTTAGCTGAGGTGAGGAAGAATAAATTGTCTGCATGCTTAGTTAATTGTGTGTTCCTGCTGTTTTATTTGTTTGCCTGCAGATAAAACCTCTATCTGTAACATATGGCCTTGGCATACCCGACCACGATACTGAAGGACGTCTGGTGACTGCGGAGTTCGACTCATTTTATCTATTGTGTGCATATGTTCCTAATTCTGGGGATGGTCTAAGGAGACTGGTAAGTGGTTTCCTCTCCCCCATGTTATTCACTCTCCCAGCGTCCTTTTGGATTATTGTCATCGATATCTATGTTTAGCCAGCCCTTTTTACTTGGTACTGAGAAGTCTTTGTTCTGTTTTAGTCGTACAGAACTACAGAATGGGATCCATCTCTCAGCTGTTACATTAAGGTATTAACGGATTTATAACCTCTAGTCTATACATTTTTTTGGGATGTTAGAATGTTTACTATCGTCTTGTTTTTCGATACCTGTTGACTGCTTTGGCATAATGCTTTATCGATGATTGAGTTTCTTTATGTTCATGATATATTAACACCGCAAACTAGTGGTGAGAAAATAGCTAGCGGCTGTGCTTTTGTGGTTACTATTGTAATCTTTCTACTTCGGCCATTACAATGCTGTATTTTGCTTTTATCAGTTGTTTAAATAACATAACTTTATTACTCGTAGTTTATTTGAACTGTAAATGTCTTGTATTACCAAACAAGTAATTTTTCAGTGTTAGTATAAGCTCACATTTTTAAATTTCGGCTTCTGGTGAGTTCGTAGTCTAATATGAGCTGTATCGACTTCTGCAATCTTCATATTTTAACCTTTATGCTAACTTGCTAAGCCATGCTGTTTAAAAGGCTAAGAGCAAAATCGGAAATTCTAAATGGGAGTTCAGGGTGTATCTGCATGTGACTTTCCACTGTTTGAATTCATGTTGTTATTACGCTTTGGATATTCGCAATGACATATATGGTGAAATTGTTGAACATCTACAGATAGCGTCTATCAAAGCTATTAATTTCACCTCCTTATGCAGGAATTGGAGAAGTTGAAACCTGTAATTTTAACTGGTGATTTGAACTGTGCTCATCAAGAGATTGACATATACAACCCTGCTGTAAGTTTTTACTATTTTTTGGTATACGCTTTTTATCTAATCACTAATAGTATTACTTGTGCTGGACGGTTTGAGAACGTTTTGTTCTTTAAAAGTTTGGCTTATTTTCACTAATTCTTCGTTTATCAGTTTACAATCAAAACCCTTTGTGGTGTTATGTCCCCTTACCCCTTCTGAACTTTACTGAGGAGACATTTTAACCGTTGACTTCTTTGCCTTTCCTTTTTAAACTTATACTCAGGGAAACAAAAGGAGTGCGGGATTCACGATTGAGGAAAGGGAATCATTTGAAAACAATTTCCTATCAAAGGGATATGTCGATACTTTTAGAAAGCAGCATCCGGATGTTGTCGGCTACACTTACTGGGGCTACCGACATGGCGGGCGCAAATTTAACAGAGGTATTTGTTTATTTATTTTTCTTTTTCCGAATGCATCTTTTGATTGAAGTAATTCCTATCGGTCCATGCATCCATTTGCTTAATATTTGCCTGCCTTCTAAGCTTCATCCGTTTGTGTACAAAGCATTAGCACGGGAAGATTATAACATTGTGTGTCAGATATACTCGATTAATTATTCTGTGACTGTGGGATATGATGAAAGTTAATGTGATACCTTTCTCTTTGACGGGTTTGTTAGCTCCAGCCCTTCAATTATTCTTGTTGTTAATCGTGTTTGGAATCACAGGATGGAGACTTGACTATTTTCTAGTTTCGGAATCCATAGCTGACAGAGTTCATGACTCGTTCATCCTCCCGGATGTGCTTGGTAGTGATCACTGTCCCATCGGCCTTGTGCTGAAGCAGTAACTTTGACCGCAGACATGCATATCTTCTAGTGTCACCTGCGTGGTAACGTAGTTGCAGATTTGTCAACGAATGAGAGAAGACATCTGTTTTTGCGGTTCAGTCGACATTTTCTTAAATCGCCTCATTTTGTAGCACTTTGGAGGTAATGGGTACCGAAGTACCGTGAATTGTATTAAAAGGTTCACAGAGATTATGGTCTACTTAATCGGTCGGATGTGGTTCCAGAATCTTGTTTTCGTGGAGCCAATTTTTTCTGTTAGAATGTATATCATGATGAAGCTAACTATTCAGGATCATGAACACAGAACACTTGATGTAAATTATTAGCAAATTTCATCTTTAGCAAATTATTTATTTCACAATTATTCGGGCGTTAGCCGTTGGGAGGACGGGCACTTGGAAAGGCCGTAAAATCGTACTTATCAAACTTGAAATCGAATGGACTTGAAGCATTCCATAGTTTGGTTGAAGGGTTTTGAAATGAATTTAGATTATTAACGGATTATAACTCCATTTCATCCCCCTAAAATTTCATATCTACCTTAGGATTCTAATTTCATATCTTTGATGTTTAATTTCAATTCATTCTCTCTTTCAACCAAACATATTTAAGGCGGTATGAGATTCAAAATCAATACTGTATCATAATTCATTTTATTTCCTTGTCTTGAACCAAACGACCCTGATATTCTATTTATTGCACAAATTTACCTGTTCACATAAACTGAAGAGCAAATTAGAGTAGACCTACCAAAATATAAATGGATTATAGCTAAGTCTATGACTCCCTGTCAATCAATCCAATAAGAATTTTTTTTTTTCTTTTATAGCTCGCTTGGGATCGAGGTAATTATTACTGAGGTAATGAAATAAATAATTACTCCCATGGTAACGCATTACTAGAGGGGTGGGTAATTATTCCTTCAAATTTTATACGAGTACTATCTTTCTCCATTTCATCACCGACTATCATGTCCTCCCTCCATTTTTTAGTTTAGTTTAGTTTCATTACATTCGTGTTGATTACTCCATACCGAGCGAACCCTTAGTAGGTAGTAGATTTGAAGAAATTTTGGTTGTATATTACTCATATACTATGAAGCACCGACACCGATACGAAGTTACGAACACCCGACACGGATACTTATCGGACACGCGATACAGCCTTCTAAAATTTTAGGATACGCGATACGGCTAAATAAAAATCAATATACATATGAAAAAAGAAAATTTTTTGAAGCTCTTTAAGACAAATATAGAAATATGGCATTTAAAATACCAAAAAGTCGTTAAAAATGACAAATAACTTGTTTAACAAAGTCACATTAACTTTAAAAGGGTACAAAAGTCTTACAAATATATAATGATAAATAACTTGTTTTACAAAGTCAAAATATGTTTTTTTTTTTTTTTTAATTTAGACGTGCTAAGTAAGCTGACTTGCTTTTGAATTTTTTTTTCTTTTTTCTTTTTTAACTTATATGAAGTATCGGGTATCTGTGCGGTATTGATGAGGTATCGGTGAGATATCGAACATTAGAGCAGTATCAGAAAATATTCGATACCTCAAAATACGTATCGAAAAGTATCGAAGACGTATCGGGGAGTGTCGGTGAGATATCGGTATCCGATACGGTATCGGACACGGGTACGACATATTTTAGAGGTATCGGTGCTTCCTAAGAATCCTAACTCATATATTTGCCCTTTCTTTTCTAGTTTTAATTATGAGAATTAAGTAGAGCTCCTTATCTACTTGTTGAAATGAAAGTTATTGTTAGATGCTGCGTTTGGCGGGAGTATCACTTTGTATATTGAACAATAAGTATTAGGTAGGAAATAAAATATAATATATTATTAAAATAAAAGTACTAATATGTGTTTTACTTAGCATATTCATTCAGTTTGAATTTTAAAACATATGTAAGTTTTGTGAAAGATCAAGTTTCACTATTAAGACAATTTTTTCGAAACATATACTTCTTTCGTTCCAGTAATTTGTTTACAGTTTGACTTTTTTGTGAAGATGATTTGAGAGAGTAGAACAAATAATCGAGACAGAGTGAGATTTAACCTCGTTTCTTTTCAAATTTCATTTCGCTTTAGTTCTACTTGGCCTGGGCCTATTTCAAATTTTATTCATTCAAAGACAACTATATTATTTAATTAAACTTCATTTATTTGATTCGATTATTTTATTGATTCGATTAATTCGATTGATTGATTTAGTTAATTCATTTGATTCGATTGATTAATTCGATTGATTAAGTTGATTAATTTCTAAAAAGTCCGAAAGAACAAGTTTTATATATAATTATATTGAGCCTGATTGAAATGATTACTCCGTATTAACTAAAACTAACTACCATTAACTACAACATGAAAATTTTCACCTAATCTTTTCATAAATCACAATAAGTTCAAATTCAATAATCAATAAACAATTTAAATACCAATACGTCTCTTTCTTAAAAATCATTTTAATTATTTTTTTGGGAAACTTTGTCTTTACTAAATATGGAGTAGTTAAAATTGTTGCGTGCAAATTATGTCATAATTAAAAAAAGTGAGGGGGAGACTGGAGAGCAGTTAAGTAACAATGGGGACCACATCACCCCCACCATACCATGCTGTCTACTTTCAGTCCACAGAGAAAAATGCAGTGATAATAAACCACAGTGAACGAACACCTACAGAAATAAGAAACAAAAAAAAAATCCCCAAATTTTCAAACCCTAATTTCCGCACTTCCATCATGACGAACATCTGAATATCTCTGCTGGTTTTTATCTGCAATTTTACAGCGTGATTTACTGAGTGAAATGACATAAAAAGTTCCTTTTCAATTTTTTTGAGATGAAGATGAAGATTACGAAGATGAAGACGAGGAAAACGGTGTCGTTTTTGCTGCTTTTGACGGCTCTTCTCGTCTACGCTCACACTTTCTCCTTCTTCTCTTCTCAACGTCTTCCTTCACTCGTCAGTCTCTTCCACTACATTTTCGTCTTTTCAATTTTATTTATCTTTTTTTTTTTTTTTTTTTTTTTTTTTTTTTTTTTCTAATTATACAAAATTGTTATTTTCTTCAGGTTTCCGGTGTCGACGGCGATACCGTTCAACTTAATTTGATTCTTCCTCAGGTTTTTTTTTTCACCCTAAATTATTTTTCGTTTTTAAGCTGCGGAAAATTTTAATTGGTGAATTACTAAATTACGGAGTAATTTTTTTTTTACCTTGAATTCTTTTTCGTTGTCGGTGTTGCTATATTAAAGCAGTGGAAATTTTCAATTGGTGAATTACTGATAATATATTATCAATTTCAGGAATAATTTGGTGGTCTCTTCATTGCATGTATGTATGATCAGTGTAATTAGAGATGAAAATGATTACGGAGTAATTGTTAGTATATATCTTTCTCATTGAATAGTGAAGTCTATTTATAATCAGAGTTAAGTGCCTAATTTATGAAACTAATCATAATTAGTGATATGATTAGTATAGCTAATTGATATTGAGTGAGAGTTTTTGTTCAGCTGTGTAGTTATTAACAACTATTGACAACTTATTTGCTACGAGTGTACGGAATAGTATTATAGCTAACTTGTTAATACTATAAATCTATAATAATCAACCCGAAATCTAATTAAATATTTGATAAACATGCCTAATTGTTTTCTGATTTTATGGAGATCATCTTCAATGCGGTTAGTTCTCTCGTGGAAAACTGGATTCGATGCAATATGAATGGTAGCTTGGTTATCACGCTACAATTTTGCCAGTCTTAAAACTCACACACAGATCTCGCCATATAATAATTAATGATATGCTCATCGTGTGGTAATGTAGTTAAAAAATTTAAATTGTTCGATTAAGTATCGATATTCAAATTTTGGAACTGACAGGCTTGATACCATGTTATCAAAGATGAAAAACAATTGATTGTTGTGTCTTTTTCGTTGAATAGTAAATCCATTTTAAATACGACGCTAAGAGCTATAGACAGCTATCGACAACTACTATTTAAATACGACGTTGGATGTGAATATGGATCGTAGGAGGATTTGGTCCTTATCGTTGGAGCTTGGGTGATGTTACCTGGTGATTTAGGGAGGAAGAAACTGGAGTTATAGTCTGGAAAATGTAGGAACTGGTAACCATAGAGGATTAATCGATATTGATAAGCACTCTATTGCACAATGCACGCCTGACCATGTGAGTTTTCTACGATGTTGGTATAAAAGGGAGTAATGTGCTTATGAAAAGAATGTATCTATACTCGCTCACTCCTTGACGTACTTTTTATTTGTTGTAGGAGTAATCCCAGTATATGCGACACTCATACCGAGCTTTAAAATCCAAAAATTAACTGCATCTTGTTGTTGGAAGTGAATACGGATTGTAGGAGGATGTGGCTGTCCTTGTCAGTGGATATTTAGGGAGAAGAAAACTGTGAAAACATTGGACCATAGAGGATTAAAGCCTCATCAAAATACTATAAACACGCCACTTATTATGTCGTTTTGAATGCAAAATACATGGCAGACCACATGGCTTCTCTATGTCTTTCATGAGAGTTTATGATACTATAAAAGTGTTTATGGAAAAAACACTAGGTGTGAACGACGGTTTTATTCTGTGCCCAGGCGTTGAGAGAATGGTAGTATGTGGACGCTTTTCCTAATTCCTACAATTAAGCTTCAAAGTAGCCCAATTTAGCATGTTATGTAGCATTTGAGTAAATACCTCCAGGGTCTTCTTTGCTAAATAAAGCTGGCGTGGCAATCGTTTTCCTGCATTATGTTGCTCGTCGATGTAAATTCTGTACTTCAACTACTAACTTCAAGTTTGACCATATAGGAAACATCTGTGGTTCTTGAAGAACCTGTTACTGCTGTTCACTCTGATAAATCCTATGAAACTAAACCCTCCATGTCTGTACAAGGTTAGCTTTGTTCTTCCTTGCACTTCACAATTCACACTCCACGAGTTACTGTTTGTTTTTTGGTTGTGAAAAATTTTCAATCCTTACATGTCATATTTTTTTTTTCCTTGCGTTATGTTTGTGTTGTAAGATGGTAAGGTGCTTCAAGTGCAAGCCTTGAAGGTGGAGCACAAGAACAGAGTGTTATCTGCCACCACCATGGGCAGTACTGCTGATCAGACTAACCATAATACTATCAAACAAGTTACAGATGTCATCCATGCTTCTGAGGATGGCAACACCAATAGTCATGGTGCTGCTGCTTCTCTCCGCAATGTGCAAATTAATTCGAGTATTAGGGTAATCCGATATTTAAAACTTGCCTTTTGTTTTTATCTTAATTATTGTTCTTTTCTTCTCGTTTACCATGGGGAGTTATAGTCGTCTTCAGGCTTCTTAAGCATTTTAATACTTTTTTTTTGCCTGTCCACATTCTCAAAGTGTCCTGTTTTCTCTTCTTCAGAAGATTAAACCCAAGCTCCAGTTTGTTGAAAAAGAGAGTGACGCTAGCAAAACTGGAGATTCGGACCCTCGAAATGTGAAACATAAGAACCGTGTCAGCATGCCCAGCAGTCAGGTTCAGTATTTGAAAGATCAGCTCATCAGGGCAAAAGTTTATCTTTCTCTTACAGCTACAAGAAACAATGCCCATTTCATCAGGGATCTTAGACAAAGGATAAAGGAAGTCCAAAGAGTCCTTGGTGACGCGACAAAGGACTCTGAACTTCCGCGGAAGTAAGTTTATGTAGTCTCTTATATTTTGGTACTTGAGCGACGTGTACGCTATTTAGAAGATTGCAAAAGTATCATATTCTCATTGTTGTGCTTGTCCTATGATCCAATTTTGGATGCAGCGCTCGTGATAAAATGAAAGCAATGGACCAGACATTGGCCAAAGGAAAACAAATTCAAGATGATTGTGCTGCCATTGTAAAAAAGCTTCGTGCTATCATTCATTCTACAGAAGAGCAGCTTCGTGCTCACAGAAGGCAGGCAGCGTTTTTGAGTCAGTTAACAGCCAAAACTCTCCCTAAAGGTCTTCACTGCCTGCCTTTACGCCTTTCAACTGAATATTATGCAATGAATTACTCTCAGAAACAGTTTCCACAACAAAAGAATCTAGATGACCCTGAGCTATATCACTATGCATTGTTTTCGGACAACGTATTGGCTACTGCTGTGGTGGTTAACTCAACTGTTTCTAATGCCAAGGTAATTGTCTCATTATAAGTTTAGTGTGCAATGTTGTGATATGTTGCTTATTATCGGAAATTATCTTGGAAAATCATTGATCATGTTGGGGTATTGTAATATTTCCTAGTGAACTTATGTTTCTCAGACTCGGCTACCGACAGCGTCGCACTGCCATTTTGTGAAACAGTTGGAGTTTTGCTCTAAAAAAAAATGTCTCATGCCGGTGTCAAGGACACGGCATCAAAGTGAAGCGTGAAAGTAACATAAGTGCTGTTTATCTATTATTTTCGGCTGATGTGTTGCTGTTTATATTATTACTTGATTTCCTCTGGTTATCGACAAGGCGACAAGTTACACATATTTCATTTATGTGCTCGCTTGATTATTCTTGTCCGTCAATCTCAGCTTTTAGATCTGTGGGGAAATATTTTGCAGGATCCAACAAAGCATGTCTTCCACATTGTTACTGACAGACTGAACTTTGCAGCAATGAGGATGTGGTTCTTAGTAAACCCGCCGGGTAAAGCTGCCATTACCATTCAGAATGTTGAAGAATTTACGTGGTTAAATTCAAGTTACAGTCCAGTTCTTAAGCAACTGGGTTCTCCAGCAATGATTGACTACTATTTCAAGGCTCACCGTGCTACTTCGGATTCAAACTTGAAGTTTAGAAACCCTAAATACCTCTCTATTTTAAATCATCTTCGGTTTTATTTGCCAGAGATATTCCCCAAGCTAAAGAAAGTCCTATTTTTAGATGATGATATCGTAGTTCGGAAGGATCTTACTGGGCTTTGGTCCACCAATCTGAAAGGAAATGTGATTGGTGCGGTTGAGAATTGTGGAGAGACCTTCCATCGATTTGATCGGTATCTTAACTTTTCAAATCCTCTCATCTCAAAAAATTTTGATCCTCATGCTTGTGGATGGGCATATGGGATGAACATATTTGATTTGGAGGAATGGAAGAGACAAAATATTACTGAAGTTTACCACACTTGGCAAAAGCTGGTGAGCATTCTAATAGACGAAATGCTGAAGCTTTCGTTGTTCTAGACAACGTCCATGTATATTTCCATGCTAACGGTTTTCAATCTTCATTGCAGAATCACGATAGACAGTTGTGGAAGTTGGGAACTTTGCCGCCTGGTCTCATAACATTTTGGAAAAACATTCAACCACTTGATCGGTCATGGCACGTTCTTGGTCTGGGCTATAACCCTAATGTGAACTCGAGGGACATTGAGAATGCTGCTGTCATACATTACAATGGCAACCTGAAGCCGTGGCTTGAAATAGGGATTTCTAAGTTTCGACATTACTGGTCAAAGTATATAGACTACGATCAAGCATATTTGAGGGAGTGTAACATAAACCCTTGAATTATCTGTTTTTCCCCGCCATATGGGATGGGGTCACTCGTCTGTAATTCGGTATTAAGCTTCAGGCCTTTAGTCAATCTCCCGAGCTTTTCTTGGGTCGGCTGAGGACTTCTGAAATGGTCTGACAAAGAGTACACTTCCTGAAGTGTACCCCTATTTCCTTTTTGATTTATATTTATAAAAGCGGTTCTTTTTAAATCAAGTCGATGAAAATTCTCTGTGGTACCCGTATGATTCGTGAAATTATTATCTAAACATTACTTTTACATTATATTCTAAGAATTGATCTATACAGTGACCTAAGTAGGATGTCTGTTAAAATATATCAATGTGAAACTTAAATATTGGCAGAAAATTTAACAAACCTCGCCATTTAAGTTACTGTGTAGTCTGACTGGATGTATGATCTGCGTTTATGGATACTATCGAGTGCAGCATCTGATGTTGTTGGCTATACTTACTGGGACTTCAGAGTTGGTGCGCGTACGTAAATCCAACCTAGGTATTTATTTTCGTTTTATGGTTAATGCATCTTTAGATTGAACTAATTCATTGATCCAATGGTCCATGCACCCATTTGCTTGAACTGTGCGGAGCCTTTCAACGCACTCCTCGTTGTGATCTGCCTGTTTTCTAAGCTTCACATTTCATTACACAAAACGCTAAGTCGCTAACAGTAGGGAGATTGTGAACTGGAATTTTGTTACGTGTACTTGATTTATCAACCTGTGAACGTGAGATATCAGCTTTCCATGTCGAAAACTGAATATAATCTCTTTTGCTGTTTTGGTTAGCTTCAGACCACCATTTATATAGAGTACAATTTCCCAGTGTTGTTCTGATCGTAGATTTGCTAATCCGTCTCTTTGAATCTCAGGTTTCAGAATCTATAACTGATGGAATTCATGACTGCTTACATCCTCCATGGTGTGCTTGGCAACGATGTCTGTCCTCTTCGCCTCGTGCTTAGGCAGTACCCTGACCAACACACGTGCTGATCAGCTGGAATAACACGTGTTCCCGCTGTTGCTTGTTCGCAAAATAATGATAACAGGTTCATTTTTGCAGTACATTTTCAACCACCTCTTCTTGTGGTACATTGAGTTGGTTGGAATTCGGCCTGTATTTGAACAGGGTTGAAAGAGAATCATGGTTCATGTGTCACCGATTGCCATGTGAGAGTTTCACAGAGCCTACTTTAGCGCTTCATTGTTTTTTTGGAATGTATTTCGTGATTGAGCTATGTATTTAGGATCATGAGTTCATGACCATTGAATGTAAATTATCTGTCAATCGTCTTTACCTTTTCTTTATCTTGATGCACTCATTTTCGCAAAATAACAAAGATTTGCTAAAATAAAAGGAGCCAAAGAATGATTGAAATCTTTTGTGAACATGTGTTCCGCGGCATACGCTAAGCTCCTTAGCACGTACCGAGAAAATACTTCTTTAGTTTTCCCGTTGGATAAATTTTAGAACACAATAAGGACTCGTTTCTTTCCAAATTTATTTTCAAAGACATTTCGATTCGATTCACCTGATTCGATTCATTCCATTCGATTCATTCACTTCGATTTAGTTCGATTCATCGGTATGTTATAAAATCAACTTCATTCGATTCGATTCGATTCATTCCATTCGATTCGATTGATTCATTCAATTGATTGATTCACTCTAAAAAAAGTTGAAGAAAACAGGTCCTAAATCCCTTGTAGTTGCAGTCGATTTTATATCAAGTCGCTAATCAAGTGATCATTGTCCCAGCATAACACATTTTATCTAATACTCCGTAATTAGTTTTTCTTTTAAATCACAGACGTGACCCTACTTTTTAAATTAAGTCTCGTTCTTCTCACCTCTTTTTATTGGAGGTATAGTGAGTTGAGCTGAATTCATTAGAGTTGGGCTAAATCAAACTTTCTTATTTGTAAGTGTGCGCTTGTTCGGAAGAGCGAAACTTGTCATATTTGCCGAAACCGAATTGAAACGAGCTTAAATTAAACTGAAACAAATATTTGTGTACAAATTCTACGGTGAGGCAATGAAAACATAGTTACCTTTGAAGAAAATCAGCGTTACTTTTCGTGTACAATGCAATTACGTTTGAACACAATAGCTGTAAATTGACTGTGACGTATATAACATATACTCTGTTTAACAAAAATATGGTCAAAAAACATATATTGATATGTGTAGATAAATCATTAGAGAAAAAAAAAATGAATTAATTAAATTAGTATTAAAATAAATCAATAACTGTGCCGTTTTTCGTACCACAACTGCCCCAATCCTCTCCTTACACAAACCATAATTCCAATTTTAAAATAAATCTATTAAAAATCAATGAAATTCTATAATTTTATGACAAAAATTAAAATTGAAAACGATTATTATTGCATAGAATTGATTATTGTAGTTTATAATTAAGTAATTGAGCAACTAATTGAATTTAGATTAAGAAAAGTTAGAAATAAAAATGAGACAATTTTGTATACCGACGGAGTAAAAAAGGGTATGGTGGGAAAACAAAATGAAAAATGTATACAACGAGAGTAAAACTCGTATACGAAAAATCAATCTTTATTATACTAAATGACAGTTTTCGCTGACATCATCAATGCCACATGTCGCAATTCTATGCATTTTTTTCCCGCCAAAATGCAATGCTGACATCATTAATCACACTCTATGTTTTTAAGTCTAGGTGTATTATCTATGCCTATAATTTCTCAATAATCAGATTCACACTTATGTTATAGATAAAATAATAAAAGTTTAGTTTTATTAACAATATAGTAATATGTATTTTAAATTAATTACTTCTTTTATTTTAATATTTTACTTTTCATTATATATATTTATAATAAAATATAAAATAAGTACTTAATCTATTATTTCGTTTATAACTCATATATATGAAAGTTCTAAATATATGTACTTGGAATAGCTAATTAACTTTTTTTAACAATATATTTATTCTCTATTCATTACTTGCTTATTTTAATATTTATTATATTTAATATTTTCTAATTGAAAATAAATGTTGTAAAGTCTATAAAATAAAATTTATGCCGGTCATATATTTTAGCTATTTTATATAGATTCTTTGTTTTTTCATTAATATATATATGTACAGAAAAATATCATTAAAGTGATTATTATATTATTTTCATATTGATTTATTACTTATATTTTTATTAGTTAAAAATAATATAATTCTATATTAACCGTGCATCAATGCACGGGATCTAAACTAGTTACGTATTAACGGCTTCATAAAAGAATTACTGGACAAGTCTTAGTAAACCTTTTGGTGCAATGTAATTGGTTCATCTATTGTGGCGCATTAATCACCGTCGATCTTAATTATCAAAAAAGCAACATCGTCACAAAGCACACAACACCATCAATCAAACGGTAGTAATTTAGACATCACGTAATTTTCAAAAGTGAAATTAATAAATAAATCAATTGTTCACCGGAAATGACATCACGCCGCCGAACTCCGGCGAAAGAACCACCGTCGACGGCGAAATCATCACCGTCTGAAAACGCTCAACCTTCAAAAACTTCGACGGAAGATTCGCCGGAGATCGTCGTATCGACGTCAAAGTGGACGAAAATACTGTTACTCTCCACCGTGCTCCTCCTTCCGTACGCATACCTCTTACTATTTCACTTCGAAATCGCCGGCGAACTCAAGCGATCGATTCTCATCAATGCGGCTTTGAGTTTGGGCGGATTTTTGTTGACGGTGAAGTTGATTCCTGTTGCTTCTCGTTATGTTATTCGCCGGAATTTGTTCGGTTTTGATATTAATAAGCGAGGTACTCCTCAGGGAAACATCAAAGTGTAAGTGTTTTTTTTTTTATTTTGATTGTTTAGGTTGTGTAATTTGGTTTGGATTTCAGTTTCTGGAGTTTGATTTCCGCGAATGTATTTGTTTTTTTCGTGTGAAATTGATGGAGTAACATTGAGTTTGTTGATCGTTTAATGTTGAATATGAATGAGTTGTGCGAATGATGAAACTGTAATTCGCTTTCGTTTGAATTTGAAATTGATGAAGTGCCATGAATGATAGCTGTTATTTGCTTGAAATTGAATGTTTGATCAACATCATAAGTTAGTTTAATTTCTCTTCCTTCGGAATTTTCGTGAAATACTCCGATAATAAGCTGCTGTGTTGGATGCAATGTCAGTGATTTCCTAAAGCTTTCATCTTGACAATTGAAAGTAAAGTAATTGAGGCAATCTTATCTGTGGAAGTATTGGTAGTGCTTGTTTTACTACGCTTCAACTTCGTGAAAGATACTCCGTAATTTTTTTGGGAATTCGATAATTTGCCACTTGTTTTGCTGTCGAAAGCACTCAAAAGCAGGACAGTTGTTTTTTTGGGAATTCGATACTCCGTAATTTTTTTGGGAATTCGATAATTCGTAATTTTTTTGGGAATTCGATAATTTGCCACTTGTTTTGTTATCGACCTTTTTTTCTCTATTGGAATTGCTACGTATTTGAATTGTAAGGCACATTATTTCGAAAACTTAATGTGGACTTTTCTAACTCTATTTGGACCAAGTGTAACATGAATTTATGATGCCTCGATTTGTTTTGCAGACCTGAGTCACTAGGTATAGTTATTGGGGTCGTCTTCTTGGTGGTGGCCATATTGTTTCAACATTTTAACTTCACGGCAGACTCTGTTGTAAGTTCAGCTTTTCTGAATTCTTGGTTTCTTTTTACCGTTACTCTTTCAAATATTGTAGCTTGCCTATAGTTTACAATCTCTAGTTCTGTAACAAATGGATTGCTTCATGATAAGGCTGAACAAAGACTAAGTGGAGGAACAGATGGGCTTGTATAGCTACACGTTGTTAGTCATTAATGGCCAATAGAGCAGCAACAACAAAATGATTCCAGTTTCTCAATAGTTCACTTAAATAATGAAGAGGCGTGAAACTGAAGTAGTTGTGAAGTCATGTTTCTTTCTGTGTGCCATCGTAATATCGTATAGATTAACTCTTCCACATTTTTGTTTATTACCTACCATCCTGGCTAATTTCGTAACTTCAATGATGATATTCTGCAGTGGTTAGTGGAGTATAATGCAGCTTTGGCGTCCATTTGTTTCATGATCTTGCTTGGATTTGTCGACGATGTTCTAGATGTGCCATGGAGAGTGTGAGTGCCATATTATTTTTTCTCCTGTAACTTTAAACTGTAATTACATCTTGGGTTTTCTCTTTGATTAAGGCTGATCCTCTGATCTTGTATTAATATACCGTTGCAGAAAACTTGTGTTGCCTTCATTTGCTGCTCTTCCTTTATTGATGGCGTATGCTGGCCACACAACCATTGTAATCCCGAAACCTCTTGTTTCATACGTCGGCCTCGAGATTTTAGATCTTGGTAAAGTGTGAGATTTCTTCATTTGTGTCAGCTTGTCATACTACCAGCAATATGGCGTTATTCAGAATTTCTACTCCGTATTTATCTATGATTATTGAGCAGGATGGATATATAGATTGTATATGGGGCTTCTAGCGGTATTTTGCACCAATTCAATTAATATTCATGCTGGCATCAACGGTCTTGAAGTTGGGCAGACAATCGTAATTGCAGCTGCTGTAAGCCGTTGCGACTCTTCCTTTTTCTTGGACATCAATTATGCCGCATCTTGAGTCTTTATACAATCAAATCACTATGAATCACTTGCAGATTTTGATACATAATATTATGCAAATTGGAGCAAACATAGACAATCCCGACTATCAGCAAGCTCATGCGTTCTCTATTTATCTTGTACAACCTTTTCTGGCAACCTCACTGGCTTTACTCTCTTTCAACTGGTACTTATGTTGTCAACTTCTAATAGATTTAATTGAAAGTTATCTGTTTTGACGTTCATAATTTTCTGATAAACTTTTGCTCCTTATTTTAGGTATCCTTCCTCGGTGTTTGTTGGGGACACCTACACATATTTCGCAGGAATGACAATGGCTGTAGTAGGAATTTTGGGTCACTTCAGGTGAAGCTTTTTTTGGTCACTTTCAAGTTCTAAATTATCGTGTGTTTGCTTGAATGTGTCACATTAACTTGAGAAAATATGTGTTTAGATTAGTTGCTCAATTTGTTAGCCACATATAATCTACGTAAATTATCAATTCATCATCGTATGATTCGTTGCTGATCTTTTTGTCTGGACTTTCTTACAGTGAAACACTGTTAATATTCTTTGCTCCTCAAGTCCTGAATTTCCTCTTATCACTTCCTCAGGTTTGATGTCCCACCCTAACTTCCTTTTTCTCCTTAATTTCCGCTTTCGTATCTTATCTTAAATACAGAGTAAGCTAATACATCGGGTGACTTTGTATCAGCTTGCCGGCATAATCCCTTGTCCTCGACATCGGTTGCCGAGGTAATCACATGTACTTTTCCAGCCGATAATCCCTTGTGGGCCCGGGTCCAGTCTAATCTGACAACATGTGTGAATGACAGGTTTGACCCTCAAACTGGACTCTTGACCGGGACTAATGATGGGACACTGGTGAACTTCACTCTCAGAGTATTTGGAAGGATGTCAGAACAATCGCTTTGCATTGTTCTTTTGGTGCTTCAGGTGAACCCACTTGCTCTCTATTCTCTATCCCCCACCTGTTTCCCCGACTCCCCCAAACCCTAATGGAAGATGACATCCCTAATGGAAGATGACATTGGTAGCTTTCATGAATTTTCGATTTATTTGGGACCTACAAGGCTACAACAAAATTTTACTTCAATGAATCAAAGACTGTCGTCAGAGTTAAGGGGTTGAATGAACATAACCTGATACTCCGTATAATTTTGTCACCAAATAGATACTCCGTATCTCATACTACTATTCAGCTTTATACGGTAATACTCCATCCCAAATTAAGTGTCCCCAATTCTATCTTGGGTGGAAGAATTTTGTTTGTTTTCCCGTTCCAACAAAAATTATAAGAGGAAGAATCAAAACAAACCAAAATAGTATGCTACTAGTAAAGTAGCAAGCAGCGCGCATAACTGTAATTTGTGGGTTTTTGTAGGCGCTGGCGTGCTGTTTTTGTTTCTTTCTCCGGTGGCTCCTAACCGGCTGGTACAAATGAGATCACCAACCGGTGGTGACATTGCATTTGCTGTCGATCACAGAAACGAGCTTGGAGGCTCTCACGGGATTGGATTTTTTGTCCTGCCTTCTGATCATAGTTTCAGAGATATACCGTTGCATACATTGGACTTATCGTGAAAGCTAAAATAGGTCCAGATTTTTAAGATTTTGGAGAGTCCTTTTAACTTTGATTTTTTCTGTGTATTTGGTAATCCCAAATAGTATACAACGCTTTTGCTCCGAGTTTTAGTTGCAATACATATTTTACGCGCAGTTGGTGTTTTTTCTACTCTATTGTTTTGGAAGTTACATATATGTGTGTGAAATCGGTGCAAGAGGACTTGCTGAAGACACAGATATGGAGTATGTCAGATTTAAACTTCAAGTTTTAACCTAACGCGAGCTTAAAGTCCAGTAAAAAAAGCTGAGTTTTGCCATCGTAAAATTCTCAACTCAAAATAGAGTAGTGTGATATTCAAGACCTGTTATTAGACGAAGTATCTTTTTACAGTTGATCCGATATTAAATGAATATATTTGAACTGAAATTACGTCTAATTGAACCGAACTTCAGACAATTCTAGATCAACTTTCAGGGCTTTCGTACTTCCTAAAATAGAGCAATGTTAAAAAGAAGATGCTATTTCAATCTTATTCTCCATATTACTGCATAAACTAAAGTATATACACTAAAATAAGAAGCAAAGCCCGAAATACGTGAAGTGAAGGCAATCGTATTAGCATATAATTTCTTGATTATGTTGTCTGGCCAAAAATACATTGTTACAATCCAACTGTGATCACATAATTCTGAAAACGGTAGTGCAACTCATGTCTTAGCTACTTGACCGTCCGCCTACTCGAGTCATTGTTGCTTTCTATCAAGTGCTTTCAGCATCTTTCCCTTCGGTTCGCAAGTTCAACAATACAGCCTTAGGGTACGTAGGTTATGTTTTGAGAAAAAAGAGTGAACAATGATCTCACATCGCTTAAAAATGTGTCAACGCTTCCTCATGACAATCACACTAGAACGCCTCAAACTCTCAAAACTGTAGAGTTACGTGCAAACGTAGTTTAGTCAACGTCCATTGGCCTATCTTCAGATGGGACTTTGCTTGACCACAGCTTGATCGTCCTATCATGAGAAACAGTTGATATATGCTGCCCATCTGCATCACCACAAAGAAGCGACACAATTAAGGTTCTAAAATTACGTCTTTTCACACTATTATGCATTAACGAGATACATATGCATTCACAATACGCTAGAACATCAAATACTGAGATACAAAATCTATCAATTCTTTTTGGCAGCAAAGTATTGCTGTTTGGTATATAGTAAAGCATAGAAGCAACAAAGTCTCCGAAAAATCAAAAGAAACAAATAATATATGGACAGTCAGGTCTACAAATGATGAAAATCAATTACGTTTATAATTGCACTTCGAGAAAGCACACATATTTCTTTGAGCATTCAGCCTTCCTCTTAAATTTCAAGGCGTAAAGGAAATCTATCACACGGGAAATTTATTGGGCAATTTAGACTAGCTCAAGTAGATAAAAGGGAGAGCAATTAAGAATGAAATATGAATATTACACATTCAAACAACTTCCTGAGAAGATTGGGACAACCACAGGACAGACTACAGAGATAAACTTTCCAGTTAATATGATACACGATAATAAAAAGCCTAAATCCGTCACAGTCCAAAGCAGATACACTGCTGCAACTATTTAAGCGTAAAGTCTGCAGCACTAATAATGGTGTAGTATCACTACTCTAACAACTTCAGTCACAAACTCTTCTCAACATAATCAGTTCACCCTTGTTTAGACGACCCAAATTACTAAGAGGCCTCAGAGTTGAACCACTCTTGAACTAGCAATGTAGTTTTCCGAGAGGTTAGTGTCCCTATTGCGCGCTATTTCCCGTGTTCACAACTCGGCTTTTCAAATGCAATTCTGTTATATCAATGTTTTAAGGGAAAAGAAAGAGGTCTCATACCTGCTGATATATCTAAGGATGTCACTTTAGCTTCATGCCCCGAGAGTGTTTTGACAAGTTTGAAGTCACGAGATGACCAAATCTGAAACGTAGAATATGCAGATATGATCAAAACAAGAGTATAATCATTAGATTATTCTATAACAAATAATAGAAGTAATAGGACTCGCACCTTAGCCGTCATATCATATGAACCGGTTACCAGGTAATATCCTTCTTGGGGTTCAAACTTGACCTTTGAAATGAGGTTTCCATGGGCTGGAATGATATACACAGATTTTTTCTTCCTTAAATCCCAAATTCGACAAGCATTATCCTCGCCACCGGTGGCCAAATGATAGCCATTTGGGGAGAAGTCGATTCCAAGAACCTGATAAAAAAGACATTCCACAAATCAACTACCATATTCTAGTCAACTAAAAAAATTACGTAGCTTCGTGCTGAGAACTTACGGGTTTGACGTGCCCTTCCAGAGCAAGAACACTTCTTCCAGTTCGAAGATCCCATACACGAGCAAGTGAATCCAGGCCACATGATGCCGCTAATGATCCGTCTGGATGGAAGCATAAGCCATAGACACTTCTGCTATGCCCTTCTTGAAGAAGCAATTCTGCACCACTTTCAACATCCCACATACGCCAAGTCTTGTCAAAGCTTGCAGTACCTAAATACTTCCCAGATGGATGGAAAGCAATACGAGCTAGCCGGTCTACATGACCTCCAAATGTCCTCAACAAGGCACCCTCAGGGCTCCACAATCTTGCCGTTTGATCAGCCGAGGCAGTTGCAACAGTATCATTCACCGGAGAGAATATAATGTCAGTTGCACGCTCAAGGTGCCCCTTTAAAGCGCAAGTCCTCGTCAACTGAGGCATATTCCATATCCTGCCAACTCCATTTAAAGAGCTGCAAAAGCAAATCACAAAAACAGAAAGAGAGATCTCCATCAGTAATAATCCTCCTCAATGACAATATCTACAAGTTTTCAGTTATCAAATGTTACAAAGTTCACTGTAATACGCGGCAATATATCAAGGCATATCACACAAAAATGCAGCAATTATATGGCCATATTGGTAATTTTCTTATCCTCGTTTTAAATAAGGGTAAAAAATAACCAACTTGCATCTGAGTTATCAAGGCCAACCACAATTCAGTGCAAAATCGGTCACATTTGAGCGCAATTACTGAGATAAAATTCTTCCCTCACATGCCTCATTGCCTCCAAGGATACAAATGCACATTTAGGATCACTACACTAACAACCACGCAGAAAGCGTTTGAAGGACGAGGAAGAGATGGGAGATGAGTTCAGTTTCATTGAAGGAAAATGAACAAATTATGGTGACAACAGTATCTCTACTGTATCAGCAAATGTTGGGGGTTTCCAACTCCGAGAGCCATGAGTGTCACTTGTATTAACAGTAAAGGGTTGGGAAATATCTCGGTAGTTTATGGATTACATGATCTGGGAAGCTTCCATGGAATTTATGGCCTCATGGACACAGCCTTAAGCCAACCAACAGACTAACAGACTATTCAGACTACTAATCAAACCATGCCTATACTGAATTTCTTACTTCCTCTAGCAAAAATTATTCTTTACATGGTAATATAGAATTTTGTATTTATTTTTTAAATACAAAAAACTAGTGAAATCATCTACACAAATATATAAAGTTGAGGCATAGTTGATTGTGCTCAAGACATTTATGCTGCGTAAAACCAATTAAAATAAAAGAGTTTAGCAACGAAACATACCAAGTAGCGAACAAATTTCCATCTTTTGAGAAGGAGCACCCAGAAAGAGGACGATCCTCGCCAATCTCACTGGCATCAAGAGCAAAACTTCCTGCTTGATTCAGCGCCCAATCAATTTCTGCATCTTCATCTTCATCTGGATCGTCTCTTTTCCTCCTGGCGCGCTTCAAACGTTGAGACGCTCTACAAATAGAGAACTTAGCAATAAATGTTCGAGCTTCCAACAATTCATTTGATCCTTCGGTATAAAATGGATATTGGAGAGCTTCTTCTTCAACATCGTCCTTCGCAGTAGATGTATCCTCGGCTTCTTCATGGGCTTTCATAAGCTTTTCCAGTTGCCCCTCAGAATCAAGTTTGGCCATAAGCGTCCGAAGACGATCTCGTCTTTCCATTTCTCTCTCACCGAAAAGAGTTATGGGTTCACCAAGGCGGCGAAGTCGACTTCGTACGGCCATGTCGTTAGTGGGTACAGCTAGAGCAGCAGCGCGTTTCTTCATCATGAAATCTTGCATCAACTTTTCATGTCTCTCCCTAACTTGTCTACTTTCCTCCGTGATTTCATACTCGTCACCTTTCCCAGAGCCGTGGTCCTCCTCATCAGATTCTGAATCGCCCGCTTTGACCTCGCCATTTTGGGCAACGGGTGGTTTCAGAACAGGTGGGCGAACGGGTAGAGGAGCCAACGGTCGAGGAATCGTGGGGGGAACGACAGGTAAAGGAGCGATTGGAGGCGTGACTGTTAAAGGGCCAACTGCGGGTGCAACTGTCAGAGGAGCGACTGTGGGCCCGATTGGCAGAGGAGCGACTGTGGGTGGGACAGGTGGAAGAACACCAGGCGGCATTAAAGGAGGTAATGCAGTTGAAATTAGAGGTGGACCAAGTGGAGTCATAGTAGCCATCTCGGAATCAGTGACTGCAGTCGCTAAATTCGACCCAGCGGAATTCAGCAGCATATCAACATCACCAGTCAACGCAGACGGCGCTGCAGTCGTAGATGGTTTTTCTTCATCTATGTCCATGATAACTAGCCAAGACAACACAGGTGAAAATTCAGGATCATATTGTCATTCATAAATGTTATTTCCACCAAAGTTTGCAACTTTGAGGGTGAAACATAGACCACAGTATTTATAGTGCAATTTTCTGCAGCAATAACTTGGTAAATTGATAAAAGGGCAGAAATTCGACACTATAAATCTTACAAATTACCCAGATTTCAACATCAAACATGAGTACATGACGATAATCCTAAGCATAGATCACATCACAGCAAAACTCACTGACGCAAATCAACAAACACCTTATGTGCATTCCAAATACCACCCACAAAAACACAAAAAATTGCCTTGAAATTCACAGTTAGAATAAAAAAAAAAAAAAAACGATGCAAATAACATCATATATCAATTGAATCGCAACAAAAATAAAAAAAATTGATTTCCAAATAAGTTTAAAGTAAAGAGGAAGAATCCAAAAGGATGTTCAAAGTAAACACGAGTTACTGCAGGTGTGAAAGACGAAGAGAAGGAAATACTTACAGTAAAATTGAGATGAGATTAATCGAAAATTACTGAGTTAGATTAATTGCGCGAGATAAAATTTCAGGGAACAAAAATTGAAGCAAAATTTGTAGCAGAGATTATAAATAACACACACTCAGCTTCACTCTTTCGCTCACCGCAGGGACAAACGATGATTTTCTAAAATTTACTACTTTCCGGTGAATTGTTTATGTTAACTTAAATTTGATAAAAGTGTAAATAAATGAGTGAAACAGAAGGAGTATAAAATTAGGTATAGCTTTTATACATTTTATTTTTAAACTTAGGTACATGGACGTACGTCTTCTTGTTGATATCGTTAGTTGCATAAATCAAAAAATTATAAATTTTGGATATTAATATTACTCATAATTATAATATGTTATTGCTCCATTGTACTCAAACTTTACTCTTTTGTACCCCGTACTCATTTTTGTCATAATATTTCAGCTTCTACCCTTTTTATGAACAAATTTTCTCTCTTTTCTAACTCTATCAAAGTTAATTCAATTTCATTCAATCTCAATCAAATTCATCAAGCTTATTTTAAAATTCATTGAAATATTGAATTAAGGATATAAATATGCATCTAATATAATTATATTTGGATTTATTGAATAGTAAATTATTTAAATTAGTTTATGTAGTTTCAAAATTGTTGTGGTGTTGAGGATAGGTACCGCTCCCACACATTGTTTATTCAAAAACACCCGTTTAAATTTTACGAAATATTTAAACTTTTAGTCGAAATAGCTGGATCAAATACTCTAATACTCTATGCAACAATTTATGAAAGACAAAATACTCTATAAAGCATGATTTCAATTTTTTTTTTTTTTTTTTTTTATTCAAATCAGGACATATAAATCATAGAATAGAACAAGTTTACAGTGTGTGGAAGCAACAAAACATAAATTGTCTGAATACATTTTGTGTAAAAATGAAAATTTGCATCCTTTGTCTAAGCAAAAACCACAGGGAATTTGGGTTTCAGATCAACAGTAAACAGACCCATATGCTTATCAATCTCGCATCGACCCTTTTGGTTCTCGTCGAGCAAGTTAAGGTACACCTGCAAAGGCTTGTTAGGCCTCTTTGGGGTACCCTTACCCAAATGCTTTATCAAGTTTGTGATGTACGTCTGTTGGTTCTTGGCTGTCGCAGCTACACCTCCTGTTGAAGGCCAACCAGTTTCGGACACAATGATCTCCATTTTAGGGTACCCCGCCTTTTCTAGGACTGTGTAGAAAGCGTCCAGCATTGCGTCAAACTTGTTTTGGTAAATCAAGTTGCCGTCTTTCAGAACGTTTCTTTTGGTGTTGAAAAGGGCGAATCTAGGTCTTACGTCGTTTGGGTGCTTGATGAACTCGTAGTAAGGGTGCAAGTTCACGAACAAAGGTGCGCCGTTACCTGACAGAAACTTCGTGACATTCTGCATTAAGGTGCCTGATTCATTAAGAAAAACCGAGGTTGAGGGCAAAAAGTTTGCTGAAAGTTGAATTATCATTGAAGGGTCGCAAGAGATTGTGACTTTGATGTCGCTAAGGCCGTGCTTCTGTAGGGCGTTGTGGACGAATCCCATAACCTCGAAGATCGTAAAACCATACTTGCTGTACTCATTGTTTGCACTGATATCAGTACCAACGACGATGTACTTGATTTTGACATCATGTACGTAGGGCTTGACATTCTCCACCACCCATTTCTCGGCAAGTGTTTCATTGGGAGTGAGGATTGGTTCGTTTGGATAGCCGAGCAAAACCTCGACATTCTTCCCCTTAAGAGCTGTCAAGATGTCCTTGTTTGGTTCGATGAGTCGAACTCTGGTTATGTTGTTCAACAACACCAACTTGTTGATGACATCTTTCGGTGCTGGTAAGTTGTCGCCCATGGTGCCGTACAATACTCCAACATGAGCATCTGCATTGAATTGTCCAGAAATATGATCACACAAACTAGTTGAGAACAACAAATTCAATCAAATTAAAAAACCGTGCTGTTTAACTGTGAGTTCTATTAGATCCTCGAAACACCGCATCTCTATCGGTCCCTCTGATTGAGTCATTTGTTCACCTTTCAAATCTTGGGAATGACCATTAAGTGGTCGTTTTCTTCGTGTAAATTTAGATTTCAATTCTTTCAAATCAATGATAGAGAGGAGAATTGATATACAATTTGATCATATGTTATCTTAAGGCAAAGTTAAACAAATGAATAATGCGGAAGGAGTATTTAATTTTTGCATGCGCACAAATGATACGTTTATTCTCGTACATTTTACGTGAACTCAAAATATTTGATAAAATGGAAACAAAAAATGACCTGATAGAGTAGCAGCGAACAGAAGGCCGACAACGACCAAAGAGATCATCCTGTGGATGGCCATGCTAAAACTGTTGTATAAGTATTCCCTGAGGCACCCCCTTTTGCTTCGACGGGATTCGAGACGGTAACTCGAATCCTAAAAGAATGCTGAAAGAGGATGTTTTATTGTTTTTATTGTGTCCTGATGAATAAATGAAACTTAAGTTCCTCTTATTTATATGCAGTAAAGAAAGAGGGTAAGATCTAGCATTGTTCCATAATTACCACGTATTGTTCAAACCACACAACTCAAATTTACTAAAAATAACATTAATGCTTGAAAATAGAACTCTAATTATAGAATTTACCATTTTTAGCTGTTATTAGGTAATACCGTAATACGGAGTAATAAGTTACAACAAAGCAGTGCACTTCTTTAGCTTCTCAAAATCGTCAGCGAAAGCGATATCTCGACAGTCTAAATTATAAATTCATTCATAGGGGCTTAATCTCAATTGTTACAGCGTAATTTTAACTAATGCGTTTAAAAATGCGACTGTGGAACCTTTACTAATTTTGATTTCAGAAAAACACTGCTACGTAATTCGAATAGTGATGACATATCGAGGCATGCATCTAACCTGTTACTTCCCGGCTTAGTGCCTTGTGGAAACGATGCGCGAATAATTCTGCACGAATCCATCTAACAATCAAATGCAGAAAAGAGCAGCCTATAAATGTATCAGGTGGTAACAATTTGAAAATAACATGCACCAAATTTCAAAAGCGTACTCGAATTTGACTGCTGAAAGAATAATACGTAGCAGAGTATCAAGAATGACAAAAACCATAAACTCCTTTTCTCCTAATGTTAACCGAAAATATTCTGCATTGAAATTCTACTATGCATAGTGACGAATTTCTCGACTTTGCCAAGTGACAATCAATCATTCATGAAAACGTATACAGCAGCGGAAAAGTCACAGCGGTTATCAAAAGACCCTTGGGGGTGCACGAGCACGAGAGCCAGCAAAGCCAAGGAGCACAAATCAAAGACCTTCCTTTTAATGCAATGGTGTTCCACATCAATTTGGTATTCAAGGTTATCAAGAGAAGCAAACCAAGGGCATGAATTAAATGATGGCGATCATTATTATTTGTCAAATAACTGGCGTCTCAAGTTCGTGACTAAATTATCCTGAACTTCTGGGTTTTCGGCAATATATCTTTCAGCAGCTGGCCTACCCGAGAGGACTTCCCCCTCAATGAAGTATTTTGTTCCTTCCTGTACAATTAGTCCTTTCTCAAGAGCAATATCAAAGATCTCGGGTTCAACGCACAACCCTTTGCCGAATTTTATTGCCAACTCAACGCTCTTCACGCCTGGTGCCAACTTATTCTTCACCACTTGAACACATATACCGACACCAGTAGGCTGAAACACATGCAGAAAAAATAGCTTAGAGATGGATATGTGAGTATGTATGAGCATACGCCTTTTTTTATTCAAATTTCAGAGCGAATAAAAATATGATCATTGATTTTAAAAATTAGGTTGAGGTAACCCAGAGTTTACGGGGGCAACCTGGATAGACACCACCAGAGAAAATGGTATACTTCCAGGCTTCCAGCACAATATTAAATGTTTCATCTAACCTTATCATTTGTCTTCAATAATCCAACTCTCGAAGTTCTTAACCTCAGAGCTGCATAGAAACCCAAAGCATTTCCCCCACAAGTGACTTCACCCCTTGGGCCAAGACTTCGGTTGGATTTTTCATGGTGTCGGACCTGTCTAAGTGAAATGTTACGATAATTAGAAGAATGTTGAACATTAATAGAAAAATAATGGACAATAATACAACAGATAAGTAATAAGCAAGGTCCAAGTACAAGCAATCCACCTGATTGAGAAACACAATGAGAGTTTTTGATCGACATAATGAGTAATGAATCCTTCGGAGTGCCTTTGTCATTATTGTTGAAAGAGTGTCGTATCTACATGTCCCAAGAGCGCCATCAATTTCGCATTGAGGAACAAGAGCAGCTACCTGCAACTCACAAATTCAAATAAAGAACTCAATATTTATAGCGAACTTTACTAGTACGGTAAAATATAGGTTCTAGTGTAAGATAGGAAACATAAGAATGGAGCCATCAGTCCTTAACTTACGCTGTCGACGACAATAACATCAAGTGACCCACTTTGAGTCAATGTATCAACTACATTAAGCATGTTTTCAGCTGAATCTGGATATGATAAAAGCAGATTTTCTGTATTCACACCCATCGCTTCAGCGAGCATGGGGTCCATCGCATTTTCCGCATCAAGATATGCACAATATCCTACCCACAAATAAGACTTGGTATAATGAGACATGAGTAACAATTATAAACAAGTCCAAAGTAAATACAGTAAAATAAAATACATTTTTTTATCAGAAGCATGCCTTTCTGGTTGACTACATTCAAAAACCATCACCAATTTTTACCATATATATAACTCGGCCAAAAGCTTAAAAATTATGCAGATAGATGACAGGCCACTATCTGAATTAAGATTTCATATATATTTTGAAGACTCTTGCACATGATACAATTCATAAGAATACTAAATGCAGGGTAAGAAAACCTGTGTTCAGTAAAATGCTATTAGAGGGTACAAAAGTTCAGACAAAGACAGTAAGGAATTCACAAAAATCTTAGCACATGGAACAGGTCTTCTCTAAAGTAACACCATATGAGAAGTGGGTACCGAGAAAAATGAGCTTCTAAAACAATCCTTACCTCCTAGCTTCTGCGCTTCCTTAATTATGTGAAGCGCAAGTGTTGTTTTCCCTGACGCTTCCTTACCATAAATCTCTACCATTCTTCCCTGTGAAATTAACATAGCTTCCTTTAGAATTGCAAACTATTTACTTCAAGGAATCCTTCATATGTATAGGAAGATAAGTGCTTTGATAAGAAGGAAAGAATTAAGGCAAGTCAAATAACTAAACAGAAGAGACTCCATAATCCACGCCAGCATCACCATACATAGCAGCAACAAGAACAACATTACCCCAACACATAGAGTGTTCTTCACTAATGAGGTAAAGGTGTCGAACGTTTGCAGTGTGCGTTACCAAATACCAGCTCCAAAAGGCTGTTTTAAGTGAGTCATTTGTTTTTAGTGAGTCATTTCTGCTTTATTCTGTCATCCTCCAAAACCAAGGAATAATGAGTCTTTGGCAACGTTGAAGAAGAAATGACCATACAAGCCTGTAAAAAATTAAGAGACTCCGACATAGGCAATATGACAGATGATTAAAAACTAACATGAATCTCTGTCAGCAGAATACCTTTGGCAAACCTCCTATGCCAAGTTCAAGATCAAGCTTTAATGAACCAGTAGATATCACAGAAGCACAACGAGGTGTAAAGAAGCCCGGCAATGACAGCTTGCACTCTTTACTAAATTCACTTGCAAGGTCTGTCAAAGCAATGTGCAATTGAGTGTCATTCTTCTTGACTACTCTATCATCAACAAGTTCGTCACATTCAAAGGCTGATGAATCAACTGCAACCAAAATTTCAAAAATATATATTTAGCCTCATCCATATGTAACGTACCTAATGTTTTAGATATGTAAATGATAACCAAGAAACAAAAACACATATATTTAACCTCATGCATCTGTAGGAAACCCCAAATAAGATATCTTGATAAAGACGTCTTAGCCCTTAGGTCTCATAAAGTTTGCATGAAGAAACATCGATGGTGCCCGGTAAGTGTTTCTCTAGGTGCAATATATTTCACAATGTCAAGGTTATAGCATCTAATTAGTAAAATACCGAATAGGTTACACAACGGTCACATACATAAATTTAATCAACAAGCAGGCGTGTAACTGTAAATTTTTGAGGAAGAGAAACTTTTCCAGGAACAAAATTGTTCTAGTTCGAAAAAGATAAGCCACCAAGATTGCTTGCTAGAATAGAGAAGATGAAAATATCAGAACAGAACTTACAATCCCCGATCGAAGAACATGATCAGAAAAAAGTTGTTCATCTCTAAACCACATACATTATTTGAGTATCTTTACAATCAAGACATAGTGATACTTATAGCTATCGTGCCCGATGACCTAATTGTATGAAACTTAAGTCAGAAAGGTGTTATACCAGAAGTAGATGTGCAAAACATTTGCTTTCTGCCTTGATTAGTGACGGATTCTCTCTTCCAATTCTGCAAAAAGTGCAACATAGTATGAATGCGTATAAATGATGGCTTTGTACAGTAACTTAACAAGAATAGTATTCCGGGTGATACAAAATCAGGGCAAATTCAAACACAGCACCGAAATATGCAGCCCTATCAATATGGCACAGCCCGCAGTTATGGTCTTGCCACATGATACTCTTACAATGTTAAAAGCGACTGCCGAAAGCATAATCATCGCATATTGAGGTCATGTTCTTTTGGACTAAAGTTCAGTTCAATTTAATTTTGTTTCGTTTAAATTTTGTTGTTACTTCACTCAGCTCTTAAAAGCCCAAAAGAGTGGGAGAGACTTGGTCTCACTTTTGCTCACAATTCCTAAAGAGAGTTGAACTTCGAAACTCTACATGTATATAATGTACTCCGTATCTTGTAGCCAAATCCTCATAACAAAAGGCAACTCTTCGATATCGAAATTCGTATCATGCCCAAATTGACGTTGATGAATGAGGGCTTTATCTCTCATCTATTTGCCACCACCTCTATCTATGCTCGTTTTAACCTTGTTTTAACACTAGTAGAGAGATAGATACTTATTTTCCCTTCTCTACTTGTTCTAACTTTATTATGAGGGAAACTATTAATCATCGCCCTCTCTTGTACTCCACAACAACCATCAACTCCGAACATCAGCTTTCTGCCTCTTTTAATCACCATTGCCCTCGACCCAAGCACGTCAAACATCTGATATAGTTTTAGTTTTAACTAAAACTCTATGTCCTTCAATAAATCCAATTTACTCTTATTAAATAACTAGCAGTGAGGAAAACCATAGCCATATGACAAAATTTTTAAAAATCCAAAACACAACACCGGAACAACACTTGTTATAGTTAGACCTGGCAAACGGGTTAGGTCGTGTCGTGTTCGTGTCACAAATCCTTCAACCCAAACTCGGCCCAATTAAATACCGTGTCGTGTTCATGTTGACTCACTTATATAAACGGGTCATCATGCCTCAACCCAAACCCATTTATTTCGTGTCGGATTTGTGTCGTGTTTTCGTGTTTTGTCCATTTTTGGCAAGTTTAAAGTATATTTTAGTAAAATAATGGCTATTTAATTCATAAAATGGGTCATTCGTGAGCTCAATTCTAACTCAACCCATTTAAGTTTCGTGTTGACCCACTTACATAAACGGGTCATTATGCCTCAACCCAAACCCATTTATTTCGTGTCGGGTTCAAGTCGTGTTTTCGGGTCGTGTCATTGATTGCCGGCTGTAGTTATAGTCGAGGCGACTGCCAAATGCTGAAATGCATAACCCCCAAATACAAACTTCGTACCGTTTCGACCTACGACTTCGAACAAACAAACATACCGAAGCACCTAAGCTAGTTAAAACACTGAGCAACTCAAAAACACTGAATTCAACTATGAATCTCACAAAACCGTAGAAATCGCAACTAAGGTAACTTAGAAAGCTACTGAAAACCCAAAAAATGGAAAATATAATCCAATAGTACAATAAATATATGCACCAAAGCAAGAACAGAAAAGAGAAAGAGCGTGAGAGAGATATACCAGAAGTGAGAAAGAGGAGAGCAGTGAACGACCATTGATTGGATAATTTGGTCGAAAATTTTGAATTAATTGAAGATTTTTGCACAACTTCATCGTCTAATTTCGCAATTAGGGTTTGCACTGAAAAGTTTCAATTTATTTTTATTTTTTTATATTTATTTTCATCCCCTTTTTGTTTCCACCTATTAATCCGTATTATAAACCCCCGCCATTTTTCAATTCTTCTCTCGGCCTGTTTTGAGTTTGCTCATTTAGGACCTGTTCTTTCCAGCTTATTTTCAAAGACATTTGATTCGATTCATTCGATTCGATTCGATTCGATTCGATTCATTCCATTCGATTCGATTCGATTCGATTCGATTCAATTCGATTCGATTCGATTGATTCAATTTCTAAAAAGTCAGAAAGAAACGAGTCAGTCTAGGGCATATAGATATACGAAGGGGCGTACCTAGGGAAAACTAAGGGCCGTAAGGGGTAGCAATCGTTAACCCATACAATGGAAAAAATAAAAAAATACGAAGTAATATTCTGCTATCCCATACAAATGATAAAAAAATCAAAAAACTATTATGTGTATTAGTTTGCTACCCGATGAAAAGCTGCTAGGTCCACCCCTGCATATAGGTAAGGCCTACCGAAAGTGATGTAGCCAAAAATACTTGATCCAAATAATCCAACCCAAACTCAAGCCGACAGTTGAACTCAAGATTCAAACTTGAGCAGAACCTCGAATTGGACCAATCAATAATAACCCAACCAAATATTTATTGCCGCAGAGAGACGGTTACCCATAGATAACTTGATATTAGGTGATCTGAACTAGACCTAAAAATATCAAACCCTAAAGTAACCCGACCAAGCTAGCCCGACACAAACCCGACCCGATAACCCATTTGTCATGTACTCATGTCTAACATTAGGTCTCCACCGCTACACCTAACAAAATTAACCTGACCCAATAGATCTGACCGAATAACCCAACCCAACCCCAATCTAACACCTGAACTCAATATCCGAACTTGACCCAAACTCTAATTCACTCGACCAATTATAAGTTAACCCGAATGTTTACTCCAGCAAACGAATTATTATTCATGAATAACTCGATATTAGTTGAACTGAAAATAACTTAAACCTAAAAAAATCGACCTCAACTTGACCCGAAAATAGCCAACCCGAAATTAACCCAACCCAAATTGGCCTGATCTGAACCCGACCTAATTGACCCATTTGCTAGGTCTAAATACCATCGACTCATAATAATTAACGTGAAATAAGACAAGCAAAATGTTAATCTAAGAACCGAGGTGGTCTAAAAGTTAATTATTCGCCTTGGGTACCCACTGAATAGTTCAGGGCAATAAGCTTACATGAGAACAATTTAAAGGATTAAAAGGTTATCCATATCGAGAATGAAACCTAACAAATTACCATAGGTAACATTCGATTTTAGTTGGGGTTTGCGTTACAAAAAATGTCACTTATAAGATAATAAACGTCACTTATGAGATAATTTACGGTAATCGAACCCGTCTCAACTCTCAACTAACCGATGGACATGAGTAGAGGTGGCCAAGGACCGAGCTCCACCGAGGAGGCCCTTGCACGGCCCTTGGGTGGGGAAGGGCTGGGCCTAAAAGGGTCGGACTTTTGAAATGAGGCCCTTGCACGGCCCTTTGGTAGGCCCTCTAATTTTTTTTATTTTTTAAAATTTTTTGGCGGGCATGAGAGGATCGGGCTCCAAAAATTGGGCCCGGGCCCGACTCTTAAATTTTAGCGGGTCCAATCGGGCTTTGGAGGGCCGGTAAAGACTTCAAAAAAAGGGTCCTCAACGTCGACGTGACCCGGCCTGGGCCCGGCTGGGACGGCTCTTGAAGATGGCCAGCTAGACGGTACAAAAGTTCCACCTAACGAGAACGTGGGCGTGTGGCGTGTGCTCATCTTTGACTTGCCCCTAAAATCACGTGACTTTTTTGGGACGAGTTTGAACATTCAATCAAAGAAAATTCCAATTTCATTCACATCATAATTGATTGATACTCCGTTCTCCGTAATTCACAAATCAACTTCTTCGATCGAATAAGCTATCGAATAAAAATCTCAACAATGTCGGCTTCAACAACAGCACCGACAAAATTCTCACAGTTATCGTGTTTTACATCGATTAATCGCAATCGCAATATTCACTTCCAGCAACGTCGATCAATCCACTTTTCATGTATTCGTCCCAAGGTAACTTGTTCAAAGTTCCTCAATTTCTCGCATTGTTATTGCAATTGATGATTTTTTTATGCTGATCTCAAGATTGTGAACCCTAATTTTAGTTCTCGACGACTCTTTTGCGATCGATTCCCCCAATTTGATGCAATTACTGTGAATGCGTATTGATTTGAGCTCTCTGAGACTGTATTATGTGGTATGCCTAGCTAATCTGTATGAAAGCGGAAACTTTACCGAGTTTTTAGTGCAAATTTGCTCGTAAATGTGGTACTTGAGCTCAATTTGATCTCGTCTTTTTGTAATTGGCTGAAGCTGACATTGACGCCGATGTTTTTTTTTTTTTTTTTTTTATCAGTGGCGTAGTCGGAAAATAAGGTTGATTATTAGGGACGGAAATATTAAGGTTCGATTTTGTGGGTGAAAAGGCAGGAAGATGAGTTTGAGAACTAAGAAAAGTCATTTTGTGATTCTAAATGTGCAGAAGAAGTATTTGATCGTAATCGTTTGGGGTTGATGCCAGTTACCTGATTCTAACTTGCTCCGCCATTAATTTTTGTTCTATAGTCTATTGCTGAGATGTACGGAGTGAATCAGTAGAGTACTTGAGTTCATAAGGTTCTCGTGTGATTTAAAAAACTCGCCTTGAAACCTTGAAAGGTCGCTGCTATATGTAACAAACCCTTTGATAATCACCCTGTGTTGCTGTTAGATTGACATACTTATGACCCATGTGACTTCGACACTTCACTTTGGGAGTAGTACTTGTGCTGACATTACAAGACAAGGATATGGGTATGGATCCCGTACCCGACACTTAACACTTCACCGGTGACGACAAAATGCAGACCTAAAGTGAACGAATAGACTCTTTTATAAAGCTTGTATTATGGTTTTCGACAATTTTAAAACTTATATTACGAGTTGATTAATATTTCACTTAAAAACGTTATAGGTATTTTTGACTTCCATTTAAAAACTTCATAATAACGTGTCCTCATACCCATATTCATATTTTTAAGACAAGGTCCCCGTGTCTGATTTTGAGTCATGTCAAATCCAATACGTGAAAATGCACCCATGGCCGACACTCGCATCCGAGTCTAAGTAACATAACCTATGAGTCATGGTGGTCTGAAATGATGTCCTCTACTCCGTTGTTATTGTATTGTTATGATAGAGGGTGTGCTTGTGATTGTGACTCCTTTCATGTACGGAGTACACGATACTGGATTGATTGTCTTTTCGTTGCACAGTATATTGAAAGTGTACTAACAGTGGAATCATTCGCAGTTATCAGTTTCTATGAGCCTTGAAAGGCATGATGCGGAGACTTCTAGTTCTAGCAGCAAGCCTAAGCTAAGCTATCAAGCTGATCCACCAAGCTCAGGTGTAGAAGCGACGGAGGATAAGGCTTTTGCTGGGGATGTTAATGGGAAACTTGGCCTGAATGGAAATCCAACTGTTGCTGAGAAGAAAACAGCAAAGATTCATGATTTCTGTTTCGGGATCCCATTTGGTGAGTGATTTAATATGTTACATTGTGTGAGCTTTGTATACATAAGTAGCTAGCATCTCTTTATCCTTTATTCCCCACATGCATTCAAGTATGTGCATAGAGACTTTTAGTCATACAAGAGATAAGGACTAGCATAAGGGTTGAAATACAACAGCAACAAGCCAACAACATAGTTGCCCCGATGCCTCAAAATTACGACAATGTGATGTAAGGGGGGTCGGATGTCTACAGCATAAAGGTTGAAATATTGACATAATTTGTTTATCACAAATTCTTGAGTGAGTCGGGCCTTACAATAAATTATTATAAGTCCGCCTCATTTGTACTTGATTATATAGTTTTTGTACCATTTTAGAAATAATTATGATTAATTATCACTAAATTTTTTAGTACCCCTGTAAGTGACTTTCGTAGATTTGTTTCATGTTTTTGTGCCCTTTTAACTGCAATTTGTACTTTGATCTCACATTAATTTAATGTGAGACCTGTCTCATAGGAGACTTTTTGCCTTTTGCTATCCCATTTAGTAGTAGCTAATTGGCATTTGAATTTTAAGGAAATACGCAAGTTGAAGTTGGGTGTATTAAGTGGCGATAAACGCCAAAATATAGGAGTTCAAGGAGGGGGGTAGCAATGGCAACTGAGAGAGGGATGCAGTGGTTGGAAACTTATTACTATTTGGGACACGGGAGTAGTGCAATAACCCTTATAAAGGAACGGAATATTATTCTTCAATTGCGCCAAGTTCCCTTTTCATCATCATGACTACTACGGAGTATATCTCTATGACTCTACCTACTTCATTGTGATTTTATTTTGCTCCCAAGAGCCGCTTACTATTGGTAACCCAAGCAAACATACATTGAACAGTCTGTACATATGAGCGATAAAGATCGCAGCGCTTCTAATATGGAAGCTGCCAAGCTGGGCTGTATTGCTGATTGATCTAATAATTTTTCGCCTCAGGTGGCTTTGTTTTGACTGGAGGGGTCATTAGTTCTATCTTTTCGAGAAACGTGGGTGCTCTTGGAACAGGCGTACTCTTTGGAGGTGCTCTTCTTGCATTTAGCATCATTAGTTTGAACGTCTGGAGGGAAGGCAAATCAAGTTTTCCGTTTATTGCTGGACAAGCAGGTCAGTATTTTCACTTTTTTCCTCAGCTTTAGTATTTTTAAGGAATTTAATAAATGAGAGGTTGTAGTCAAAAGGTTTTTACGTTGGTCTTTTATTGTATGATGGTGCCATTATGGTCTATTTCATAGATATAGATTAAACCTTTGTGCATATTTACCTTCGTATCAAGACAACTTGTTTTTTATTTTTAACTTTTTTGATGCATTTCTTGCTCATCCTCTCTGTGGTATGATTTCTTACAAATCCTGAAATTGATCTCGGAAATGTCTGATACTCTGATTCTCCTAGAGGAATCCGTTTCAGAATTGTCTTCGCGTCTTTCTTTTCGAAATATTCCTTTCTTAATTTGAAATTATTTTCACTCACCTTCTCCTCACTCTTGTCCAGCTCTTGCTGCTACCCTATTATGGAAGAACTTCCAGACTTACTCAACGGTATGTTCCATACTTATGCTAGTATACTACGGAGTACTATACTCCATGTGTAGTTTGTGCAGCGTATAATTTTTTTTTCTCTGAAACTTGTTATTGACTTGAATTCCTTTCCCTTGTTCACAGACGAAGAAACTGTTTCCTTCAGGACTTTATGTTCTAGTGAGGTATAAGCCCTAGCCCCTAGTTACTCCGTTAGATTGATATCCTTTTACTCTGATGACTTCCTCAGTAATATATCGTCTTCGTTGTGAACAGTGCTGCCATGCTGTGCTTTTATTCGTACGTGGTCGCTTCTGGAGGAAATCCACCACCCAAAAAAACGAAATCTACAGCAAACGCTGCGTTGTGATGAGGCTTTCCAATCCAAGGTTAGCTCGCAACTTTTTGTATTCTGAATTTTACGCGAGTGAATGTAATTTATACTCATTTGGTTGTATGTCATACGAGAAAATAAATTTATGGGATTAGTTTAGCCTGGGAGTCTTTTGTGGTTACTTTTATCTCGAGAGTCTGTAATAGTTTGCTGTTTGCAAAATGTCATTATATGTGTGCGCCGAATAAACGGGTTTTTGAAGTGTTGATGAATGTTGAACTGCGTACAGTATATCATGGTTGTTACGGATCGGAGTATTATTAATAATCGGTTTGAGTTTTTAAAAGGTAAAATCCGACCCCGTGACATTATATCAATTGCTGAGGAGTAAATGTGCCTTATGATGTCTCAAATTGCAGCCAAGGTGGTAGTCTTTTGTTAAATGGCTACATGACAGACTTTTTTTGGACAAGAATGGAAATCCTTGGATCAGAAACAAGTTGAATGATTGTTCTGATAATTGGTCTTGTGTACGATCATTTGATCCATACCACAAAGTCACAAATCTTTGAAACGAGTCTTTGCTCTGTGAAGTTCGCTTGATATCTTTTTTATGTTGTTTTATTGATCTTCTTGAACTCGTGGCCTCATAAATGAGAAGCGCACTGTGGATATAGTGACAAATATTGGTTTCCTTCAGTGCGGGAACAATGAAACAAACTTTTGCTCGCAATGTCAAGTGCAAAGTCGAGGAAACGTTGGATGTGATGCAGACCTATAAGTTGTGGAAATCAAACGATTTCTTTTTATTTATTGTTATCACGTAGTTTGTCTTCAAGAATGTAGCAATAGACCTTATATTGTGGTGCATGGAAGCGGGTATTGTATCATATTCGTCTTCGTTGGAACGAGCATGGATCGAGTCATTACGGGTGTGGTGAATGAATGGTGAGGTGAAGATGAATTTTGCGCCATAATAGTTTTAGATTCACCTGCCCATCCCTTTTTTTTTTTTTCCTCGTAATAAAACTAGATTGATCCTCGTAAATTTATTATTTATGTTCATGGGTGGTGAAGGTTGAGAGTACATGTACATGTAGATGTTTTTATCTTAAAATTTTTTTAGTGAAAGCGAAGGTGATATAAATTTGAAACATACGAAGTAGTTTTCTTTTACAAATTCTACCATAAGGCAGTCTCATAGTATGAGACTGCCTGCCACCTCATCAAAACAATTATCCCCAAAATATAATTTTATTAACCCTAATTATCTGACAAACAACATATTGATCAATTTACCACCATTGTTACCAGCCTACCACCCAACCACCATGAAATTCATCCACACCACCCTCAACCTTCATCCCGACCCACCGAAAAACCTCGCTAAACACACCAACTTCTGACGATCGATAGCTGACAACCGACGATCGATCCCGACCACCCGTTTTCACTTTTAACTCCAATCTCACTGTTGTTTAACCCTTCTTAATGAGGTATTTTAGTATTATTTAATCCACCCAAATTAAGAAGAGTTTAAGCAACTGTAAATCAAAATGTCAATTTACCAGATCTATTAAAAATAGACGCACCATTAATGTGTAATAAAAAAAAATATAGTTTATATTGCTTCAAAAGTAACTTAGAACATTTCAATAGTAACGCTGATCCATTTGAAAAATAATTTCAGTATTAAATTTTTGATAAGAATTCGGTTACATTTCAAAGATTTACAGTTACATTTCAAAAATTATGAGTTACTTTTGTCAACAACGAGGTAAAATTCGACCTACCAAAGATAAATGGCGAAGTTGTTTGGTAAGAGAGGTAAGAAGGAGCGATCACCGGACTTAGGAGGTTGGACGCACCTCGAGGTGGTGGCCGGAGCAATGGTCGATGCAAAATGGCGATGTTAGGGTTTAATGAGGAAGTGGTAGTTGGGGTGAGATGATTGAAACGACGACGTGTGGATTCCGACGACTCTCGCCCTGTTGGTGGTCCCAGTCGCGATGGTGGTTGTGTGGTTGGAGTGATGGTGGGGTCGGTGATGGACGTAATTGATGTGGTGGTGGTGGATCAAATATTGACAGTGATGTTTAACAAGTGGTAAGGGGCTTTAATAAGTGATGTGGCATTAAATAAGATGTCTTATTCTATGAGGCAGTCTCATAGTAGACATACTCGTTTTCTTTTGTTTTTGCTCGGATTACTCTTCGAGTTAGGAGCTAACACAACATTGCGTCGGAAAGCCTACGTACAACCCTTACTTCATCCAAAATAATACGAAGTACTTCATACCCCTTAAGTTAGCATCAAATACGGTAGCTTTGTAAATGGAGTATATGTAAACGGTTGTGTCTAATTTGTCGTACTTCACCAAAACAATTTGATGAATTTGAATTTGAATTATATAGTACTCCGTATATTATACTCCGTACTTTAGTTAAACTTTAGATGTAATTTGAGTTTGATGATTGATGATTCGCACTTTATTTATGTTGGGGAATATGGGCTTATTAACAATGAAAATCACAATACACAGACGAATTATAACAACGCAAAACCGTTGCAACTCATATTACAATGATACAATTCACGAGAAACTACTAAATCGTAAAGAACTTGGCTATATGATTGAATCACGATTTAGAATCGCTTCCTTAAAGAGTATTTCGACCAATATAAATGTTTCGAGTTACACGAAATCTCTTCGGGGTTAAGACAATCACCATAACCCTCTTAGGCCCTGTTTGGTTGCAACTTTCAGCTAGCTTATTTGACTAACTAGCTGGTTTGACCAAAATTTCAACTACCTCTTTTAACTAGAAGTGTTTGGTGAAGGGTGACTGAAAAATATTTCAGCTAGCTGAAATAAAAAGCTACTTCAGGTAGCTTATTAAAAAATAAGCTTGCTGGTTATAAGTTTGTTTACTATTATACCCTTATAACTTTATCTATAAAATAAAAATCATGTCTTTTTATGTCAATTAATTTATTTCAGTTATTATTTCAGCTTGTTTTACCAATCAATATAATTGATTTCAGCTATCTTTTCAGTCTGTTATTTCCAACTACCTTTTCAGCTATCTATTTAGCTACCTTTTCAGTTTCAGCTACCTTTTCAGCTTTCAGCTATCTTTTCAGCTTTCAGCTATCTTTCAGCTAGTTTTCCCAAACAGAGCTTTAGGCCATGTTTGGTTGCACAAATCAGCTAGCTTATTTGACCAGCTAGCTGGTTTGACCAAAATTTCAGCTATCTGTTTTTACTGGAAGTGTTTGGTGAAAGTTGACTGGAAAATATTTCAGCTAACTGAAAACTTATTTCAGCTAGCTGAAATAAAAAGCTACTTCAGGTAGCTTATTAAAAAATAAGCTAGCTGGTTACAAGTTTGTTTACTACTCCGTATTACACCCTTATAACTTTATCCATAAAATAAAAATCATGTCCTTTTATATCATTTAATTTATTTCAGTTATTATTTCAGCTTGTTTTACCAAACAATATAATTAATTTCAGCTACCTTATCAGTCCGTTATTGACAGCTGCCTTTTCAGCTACCTATTCAGTTAGCTTTTCTGTTTCAGCTATCTTTTCAGCTTTCAACTACCTTTTCAGCTAATTTTCTCAAACAGAGCCTTACTCTAGGCATAAGAACAAGAGAAAAACTTAAAGAATGATGGATGTTTGCATTTGTTATCAAAATGTGTTTCCCATGATTTTCGTCATCATGATTATAATATTTTTCATCATATTCATCATCATATTTAATGACAATAGTATTGCTTATATAAGATTATAAACTCTAAACTAGAGTCATACTCCTTTGAAAGAACAAGGCATTAGTTATAACAATAATCGATCAAAACCGCACCAAAAATTCGACCAAATTCGTCGTAGGCATGAGCCGTTCGGTGAGGCTCTAGCCACACAGTGCGGCTATTCCAGAAACTAACATTATGATTCAGCAGCCGCGCTTTGTGGCTAATTCATATTACTATATTTAGATTTTTGCCTCGCTGTGAGGTCACAGCCACTCTGATGGCCAACCCAAAAACGCGATTTTTTTTGCCAAAATGCAAAAGGAGCTTTATGATTCATTTAGGGTACAAAGACAACTCACCTAAATATCATCATTTTAACATAATTGATCATTGCAACAAAAATGAGAATAGTATGGTCGATTTTATCGATCTGAAATGATTTATATTAATTACTATCTGTGAAAGACTTATATAATTAAATGAGATAAAATCTAAAGAATCCTATTTGGTTCGATATATATTTAAAGTTTAAAATGTTAGTACTTGCTTGAAAGAAAAAATAAATATTTTACGAACCAAAACGGATTTAGTAGACACAGGAAAACCTTTCGGATTCGATCGGATTTAATAGACACAGGAAAATCTTTAATGAAATTTGTAATCAGTTGTAAAATATATACCCACAATGGTTATAAAGTCCTTTTTTTTTGGAAAATGTTGTTATATGACTCTTATTAGGCCTTTTGTTTAAGAGGAAAAATATTTTTTAATATAATACTAAAGGGTCTTTAAACAAATAAAAATTAAAATCAAAATCAAAATAATAAAAATCTCCTCAAATTGGATTTTAACTTTGATTTTGTGATTTACCTAAAAATTCACTAATACCCATGAATTTTTTTAATATAAATTATCAAAGAATTAGTGTTGTGAAACCCATAACAATAACCTACATACATTTTTAATACATTAAAAAATTATTATATTTATTATAATTATAGTAAATATAATATGGCAGAAAATAATAATGATATGAATATGAAGGAGAAGTATACAGCATTAATTGTAGATGATAGTGCATTAATAAGAACACTTGCAAAACAAATGTTAGAGAAACATGGATTTAAAACAATTACTGCACAAAATGGTAAAGAAGCTGTTGATTTTTTTGTTGCTGGTAATTCCTGTGACATTGTTTTAATGGACATGGAAATGCCTATTATGGATGGAATTCAGGTATTTAATTATAACATTTCATTATTCATTTATGTGTCATAAACTTTTAATTAAGACTTTATGATATAAAGATTGTGATTATTTAATATTCATCGATTTTTGTAAAACTAAACTCGTCATTAGAATTTTGCGATATATTATTTATAAGATTATGATCACATAATTCATCAGTTTCACAACACTAAACGAGTCATTGGTATTTATATTTTTAACATGTCATTTAATTCCAAACATAAATTCTCGTTTTAAAACGGTCTATCCATCTGAAACTTGAAACAGATCAAGTATACGGATAAAAAAAAAAATGTCTACAAATTAGCAAAATGTTGGTCTCATTTGTATAGCTACATTACTATTTGGGTCGTTTTAAATTTAAATAAAGTACCCGTCTTTAGAGAGAGAGAGAAAAAAAATAAGAATTTCAAAATTTCCCATGAAATTTAATATTTGATCAAATATTTGATTAAATAAGTATTTTTTGGTGATTAATTTTGCAAAGGCTACAAAGGAGTTGCGTGCAATGGGGGTGAAAAGCTTGATCTTTGGAGCCACAGCTTCAAATTCAAAGACAGATATTGAAGCATTTATACAAGCTGGTTTAGATGAATATGCTGCGAAGCCATTATGTGACAAAAAACTTACCCATATGTTAAAACGACTTTCTTAATAAATTTTACTCCGTATTGTTTTAAGATTTCATGTACCGTATTGTGTAATGTTGTGTCATGTGACTGTTACTAGCAAGCTATATTAATCATGGGTAAAAAACACAAATTTTGAGCTTGTAGTAGTATTTAGTTAATCATCCAATGTAACGACAATGTGTTTGGTTTGAACTTGTTTGTATGAAATAAAAATATAAGTATTTTGAAGTATGCCCTAAACTATTTCAATAAGTACTCCCTTGTCATTTCGTACTTAAAAAAAGTTTCGCGCGATTATATAACCCATGGGCGTTTTCAGTGCGGGCACCCACACTTTTTTTCAGGGAAAAATTAATAAGTCTAATTAAAAAAAAAATATGCATTGAAAGAGATTTGAACCTCTAACCAATAACTCACAAATCAACTCCACTACCATTAAACCACTTATATTTTTGTAATTAATAAGTCAGTATTTATTGTATTATATTTATATTTGTTTTCCAAATTTACTCCAATTTTACAACTTTTATCAAGACATTTATTTTACCTAGTTTTAATTTAACAATTCATTTACGGAGTACTTTATATTATTTAATAATTTTTATTTCTTTCTTTTAGGCTTACATTTTATCGGGACCAAGATAAACATTGTCTTATAACTTAAGAGAAACTTAATTTCGAAAACGCCTTTGGCAATGACGTTTTTTTGTTTCTTTATTTTTTATTTTTAATTTACTTTTGTTATTTTACTTCGTTTAAAATCGTCATCTCAAGTGATCTCTTTTAGTTTATTGAATACGCACCTCAAATGGCGTTTTGTTCTACAATTCATTTCTTTAAATTAATTTAATCAGGTAAAATGTATCGCGCGATAGTGTTTTATGGCTTAAAAAAATCCGAGTCTACATGCACCCCATAAGGGTACGTAAATAGTTTTATTTCCGGCCCAAAATTCTAATATATAGATATTTTTAATTTGTTTTAAAAAAACACTATTTTACCGAATCATTATCAAAAAAGACGTTAGAAACTTATTTTTATCCGGATTTTAACTTTTATCCGACTCGTATTATAAATTTTTCCTCGACTCATATAACCTGACGAACTCATTTGTCAAGTTTAATCGGCACCCACAGTCCGAAAAGTCTGAAATCGCCCCTGATATAACCAGATTTTTAAAGTAAAAATTCATCCGTTTATTCGAGTTAAATGTTGTATCAAGATATATACGCCATTTTATAGTAGCAATTGAGCTACCACATGCTAATTGAATTTTATATAGAGTACTTCCTCTGTTATTTGTTCACAGTTTGACTTTTTTTTCCCTCACAAAAAAGTCAAACTGTAAACAATTCACTGAAACGGAGGGAGTAATCCGTATATAAGAGTAAATGCGAGTGTTTGTAGAGCTAACAAATTAGTTAACAAATTAGTTAACAATGTTTACGTGTATCAAATTGGTTAACACAACTTGTGTAATACTCGATGTTATCTGCAAAGGTTAATTGAATCGGGTATCCAATTAAAGAGATCCATATGTGTCCATGTGATAAGTCATCCACAGTCCACACCCCTCTCGGCTCTACAATTGACAATCTCCTCCCATGTCTCCCACGCATCTATTAATTGATTATGTGATGATTTTTCAAGTAAAAAAATGTATTTTTACGAATAATTGTAGTTTGAACTAATTAATTACTGATTATCATCTATTAATTTAAAGTAAAACGAAACGAAAATTTATTAGGTTATTGAAGAGGAGATTAAAAAAACGGGTAGAAGTAGTTGGTAACTTGGTGGTGGGAGAAGGGTTAATTGCCAATGGTGGATCATAGTTAAACATCAATTCAATGTAACGACATTTGAGGTGTAGGAGGTACACTCAAAGTTATGTTCTCGAATTGCCTTCATGCATTATCCCGATTAAGGTTACCATTGTTATACGGAGTATTATTTTCTACACGATATTTTTAGAAATATTTTTCATGGTATTCCTGAAATTTGCCACTTTATCCGTAATATTCCTCTTTTTATGCTAAAAAAAACTTTGATTGAGCATAACTTGTAGCTACGAGTTTAGAAGTTGACAATCGTTTTTCCTAAGCCGTACATCTCGTTGAGACGATCAATATGAACATTAAATTTTTCACAACTCGTGACTAGTTGACATGGTCGGTCAAATTTTTTTCGATAAAATAACTTTGACCAACCATAACTTGAAACTACGTGTTCTGAACATGATTTTTTTTATATTAATGCTCGAAAAGACGATTGATTTGAAAAAAAAAAAATAATGATCGAATTTCGAATAAGTAACTACAAGTTATGGTCGGTTTTTTTTTTTTTTTTTCACAAAACAAAGGGTATCTCGAAGGAAATTGCAAACCTTAGACCACACGTAGTGGCGTTTTGCTGCATGGTGAAGACCTTGTTGCTTAATAAAAAAATATTAAATTTTCTCAGCCCTCCCCACTTTTGTTGAGACCTAGGTGGAGTTTTAGCATTTATCCACCTAGGTGGAAACCATCCACTTTCAATTTTTTAATACTTTTTTTATTGTTTTAATTAATTAAATATAATTTATTTTTAAGTTTTTATTTTGTATTGATAATAATATTGATAAAATAATGAGAAGACCTAGGTCTAGACCTAGTGTTATTGTGTTGGTAAATTAAGAGGTAGGTTTGGTGGGAAGGTAATGAGTTGAAAAAATAATATTTTAATGAAAATGGTAGGTTAAGACCTACCTTCCAAGACCACCACTGCGGGTAGTCTTAGGAATACCGTGAAAAATATCCCATATTTTTATGATCATTACATCAACCTTTCATCCTAGTGGAACCTCTGTCTACCTATTGATTTTCTTTTCGTTCAAACGAGTGCAGTATGTGGTGATTGAGTTACCTACGTCTACATATAAAAGGATTAAGAACCTGTTCTTTCGGACTTTTTAGAAGTGAATCGAATCGAATCAAATGAAATAATCGAATCGAATCGAATCGAATCGAATCGAATGAATCGAATCGAAATGAAATGAATCGAATCGAATCGAATCGAATCGAGCTGAAATGAACAAAAAACTGAACATTATTATTATTATTATTATTATTATTATTATTATTATGATATCTTTGTTTTCAATATTATGATTTTCAATTGTATTAACAATTATTATTATTTCAATGGTACCAATTTTTTTTCTTACGTACCTTTTTTTTTCACTTGTTTCACATGTTTTACTAGTAGTAGTACTAGTCATCGTAGTAGTAGTGGTGATAGTAGTAGTAGTAATAACAATAATAATAACAACAACAACAACAACAACAACAACAACAACAACAACAACAACAACAACAACAACAACAACAACAATAATAATAATAATAGTAATAATAATAGTAATAAAATTTTGAAGAAAAAGGAAAATGACGGCTGAGAGGAGAGAGAAAGAGAAGGGCGATTCTAATGGAAAGAACCCTAAAAGTGTTGATTTTCCTTCTTTGAGCTCTAAATTTACCCATGAAAAATCCCAAAAAAATCAAAAAAACTCACAAAATACAAAAATAACTTCTCCTAAGGGTGGTGGCCCCGTCGTTGGTGGTCCTAGTGGTAGTAGTAATGGTGGATCGAAAAAGGCCTGTGTTAATGATATTGTCGGTATAGCTCCGTTTGATTTGGATGGTATTGGGGATGATACAGGCTGGAGTATTTCTGGGGCGAAGAAAGGAAGTGGTCTGGGGGTGATTGAAGAGGAACCATCTGCAATTCTTCGGTTCTCGGAGGAAGATGTCCAAGATGAAATTGCGTTCTGGAATTCTGCTGTGTACTGTTTCATTCTGGGAGCGAATCCTCCATGGGAGGTTGTTGAGGGCTTTATTAAGCGCATTTGGGCAAAACATACGATTGATAAGATCTCTTTCCTTCCAAATGGCGTTTTTTTGGTTCGTTTTGGTTCTTTGGAGGAGAGAGATAAGGTGGTACAGCAAGGCCATTTTCTCTTTGACAATAAACCCCTGATTGTTAGACCTTGGACTGAGGGGGTGGATTTGGTTAAAGAGGAGGTGAAGGAGGTTCCTGTGTGGGTGAGGTTGCAGCACCTGCCTCTGAAATTCTGGGGTAAATGCCTTCCTCGCATTGCAGGTTTGTTGGGTAAGTTTATCCACAGTGATGTTGCTACACAGAACAAGACGCGGTTAGGCTTTGCCAGGGTCTTGATTGAGGTTCCTTTTGGTAGGCCTATTCCTGAGTTTGTCTCTTTTTTGGATGAGGATGGCAGATTGATTAAGGTGTTTGTTGATTTTGAATGGAAACCCGTGCTCTGTGCTAATTGTAGAGGCATTGGTCATGCTGAGAAGTCTTGTAAGAAGAAGAAGGGAGGCGATAAATTCCCTACTCAGACAGTGAAGGAGTGGCGGAAGAAGGTCCCTGCTCCTGTTGAGGAGGTACCTGTACAGCCTCCTCCTGTCATTTATCTACCCCAGAAGCAAGTGGAGAAGGAGAATGGGGGATCCTTGCAGGTGATTACACTGCTCATCGAAGTCCAACATCAACAAGTTCTGACCCCTGCTAGGAATATTATACGTCTGAGTAGGCAGAACTTGCTTGAGAAAGGGCAGAGCGCAGCCAAGTTTGGGTCAGTGACCTTCCTTGAAGCTCTAAACACTGTGACTCCTAGAGTTGGAGTTGGTACTAGTGGTAGTGTGTTACCTCCCTTGGGGGGTAATGCATAAGTTCGGTTTTTGGAATGTTCGGGGGATGAATAGTCTATCTAAACAGAGCTCTATAAAATGGCTTTTGCATCAGAATCAGATAGGGCTATTTGGTCTCCTGGAGACGAAGGTGAAAGCCTCGTCTCTTAACAATGTTTGCAATAGTTTTTGTAAGGAATGGAGTATTACTACAAATAATATGCTACATAATAGTGGTCGAGTGTGGGTTATTTGGAAGCCTACAATTTTTCAGATTACTGTTCTTGAATATCATGTTCAGTTTATCCATTTACTGGTGAATGATCTTGTAGATGGAAAAGAGTTCTTGCTTACTATGGTTTATGCTTCTAATGATATTGGGGAGAGGAAGGAATTATGGAGCAGGTTATGTGGAATTAGTGCTACTGTTTCAGGAGCATGGATGGTTTGTGGGGATTTTAATGCTGTTCTGGTCCCTGCTGAAAGGTTAGGAGGCCATACATCGGAAGAGGAGATGAGGGATTTTGCTGAGTGTGTTACCAAGTGTGATGTATCAGACTGTGTTGCTAGTGGCTCTTTTTATACTTGGAATAATAAGCAGGATGTGTCTACTAGAATCTATAGTAGATTGGATAGGGTATTGGTGAACCAGGATTGGATGGTTCACATGAGTAACATGTATGCTCATTTCTATAATGAAGGAACTTTTGATCATACTCCCTGTATTATTCAGCAGGTTGGTGTTGTTGAAGATAGGAGGAGGAGCTTTAAATATTTCAATATGTGGAGTGCTGCTCCAAATTTTGGTGACTGCGTTAAGAATGTGTGGAGAGCTAATTATTATGGTACTCCTATGTACCAATTGGTTAGGAAATTAAAGATGCTGAAGTTGCCTTTGAAGAACCTGAATAGAGATGATTTTGATGATGTAGTCAACACTTCTGCTAAGGCAAAGATGAACTTGGAATATTTGCAAAATCAGCTAAAGAAAGATCCCTTGAATGCTGTCATAATTCAACAGGAAAGGGATGCCTTGGAGAGTGTTCGAATGTTGGATAAGGCAGTATTTGAGTTTCATGTGCAGAAAACCAAGGCCGCTTGGGCTGAATTTGGGGATGATAATACCAAATATTTTCATTCGGTTATCAAGAGCAAGCAGTGTCAGAATAAGATTTTGCAAATTGAAAATATTGACGGAGTGCTGTGTGATACTCCTAGTAGCATCCAAGAGGGATTCCTTCAGTTTTATGTTCAGCTTCTTGGCTCTTCGACTGTTACTACAAATGTGAGTGTGGATATAGTGAGGAGGGCCTCGGTTTGCAATGCAACTCATGTTGCTCAGCTGCTGGCTCCAGTTACTCCTCAAGAAATTAAGGATGCCATGTTCTCCATTCCAAAGCACAAGGCTGCTGGCCCTGACGGATACTCCAGTGGTTTCTTCAGAGATGCATGGGACGTGGTTGGAAACGATGTGTGTTTGGCTGTTTCTGATTTCTTTCACTCTGGTCAGTTGCTTAAGCAATTGAATCATACTCTCATCACTCTAATTCCTAAGTGTGAGAGACCTCAGAATGTGACTCAATTTCGACCTATCTCTTGTTGTAATGTGGTGTACAAATGCATCACAAAGATTATGTGTAATAGATTGGCTCCAGTGTTGAAAGATATCATTTCTCCTACTCAAGGGGGATTCATCCAAGGAAGGCATATAGTGGAAAATATTCTAATATGTCAGGATATTGTTCGACTATATAAGAGGAAGTCTGTATCTCCTCGCTTCTTACTTAAAGCTGATCTCAAGAAGGCTTACGACTCTGTGAGTTGGAAGTTTTTGTTTCAGATGATGGTTGCTCTTCAATTTCCCAGGCAGTTTATTAATTTGGTGATGGAGTGTGTAAGCACTGCTAGTTATTCCCTTGTGTTGAATGGATCAAGTTTTGGTTTCTTTAAAGGGCAAAAGGGTTTGAGGCAGGGTGACCCATTGTCCCCACTATTATTTACCATTGCTATGGAGTATTTGAGTAGAGTGTTGGCTTATACTACTGATACAATGGGTTTCAGATTTCATCCCATGTGTGCAAAGATGAAACTCTCTCATTTGATGTTCGCAGATGATTTGCTCTTATTCAGTAAGGGTGATGTTCGATCAATTATGATTTTACTCAGATCTTTTGCTACTTTTTCAGTTGCTTCTGGTCTTCAGATGAGTCCCGCCAAATCTGATGCCTACTTCAATGGGGTATCACAGCAGATTAAGGGGGACATTCTACAGGTAGCAGGAGTTAAGGAAGGGCAGCTACCCTTCAGGTATCTAGGAGTGCCAATCACGGCTGGTAGGCTGAAGAGGGCTGACTGTAACGTGTTAGTCGAGAAGTTGATAGCTAGGATACGAGGATTTGGGGCCAGACATCTCTCTTATGCTGGACGTCTCACTTTAGTACGGTCTGTTCTCTCTACTCTGTATGGTTATTGGATGACTGTATTTGTATTACCCAAAGGGGTGCTGGTCAAAGTTAATAGCATTTGTCGCAGCTTTCTGTGGGGAGGGTCTCCTGAGCACTCAAGGACGCCCCCTGTCAGCTGGGAAAAAGTGTGTTCACCAAAGGAAGAAGGAGGGTTAGACATCAAGTACAGTATTCTGTGGAATTGGGCTATCATCGGAAAGTTGGTATGGTGGATTTATACGCATCCTGATAAGCTATGGGTCCAATGGGTCAGTCATGTATACTTAAAAGGCGACACATTTGCCACCTATAGTGTACGAGGAGACGTAGCTTGGGGTTGGAAAATGATTTGTCGGGCTAAAGAGAAGCTTGATGCAGGTTTTGATAATGGTGAGTGGACTCTAGATCCCAAGGGGTATTCTGTTACGTCAGCATATAATTTGTGTCGAAATCAATTTCCTACAGTTGTGTGGTGGAAGTATGTGTGGAATCATTGGGCTATTCCTAAGCATCGATTTATTAATTGGTTGGTGTTTAAGGAAGCCTTGGTTATGAAGTGTCAGCTCCTATCTTGGGGCGTTTGTGTTGATGATAAGTGTCCTTTGTGCGATGTATGTGCAGAGGACCAAGCTCATTTGTTTTGGAAGTGTGTGTATGCAGAGAAACTAATGCTGGAATGGTCTAATTGGACTGAACTACCTCTGATGTCTGATATGGACGAGGTTTTGTTGGCTGTGCAGCGAGGACAGGATTGCTTTCGACGCTGTGTGGTGATTTTGATCCAAGCCCTTGTGTATTTTACGTGGCAGGAAAGGAATTGTGCTTGGGCAGAAAATGTTGTTAAATGAGACCGATGGTTGTGGTTGAACAGATGAAGCATGCTCTTAGGAGACGCTTTTGTATGGTAGAACAGGACAGTTTAAATGTGACCACCTCTCTTTGGCTTAAACGATTAGGATTAAAGTAGAGTGGGTGGTTGGATTGTAATCAAATTGTAATCGTGTATCTGGTTTGGAATAAAATTCTTACATTTCACCAAAAAAAATAATAATAGTAATAATCATAATAATAATAATAATAATAATCATAATCATAATCATAATCATAATCATAATCATAATAATAATAATAATCATAATCATAATCATAATCATAATCATAATAATAATAATAATCATAATCATCATAATAATAATAATAATAATAATAATAATAATAATAATAATAATAATAATCATAATCATAATCATAATCATAATCATAATAATAATCATAATCATAATCATAATCATAATCATAATAATAATAATATTATAATAATAATAATAATAATAATAATAATAATAATAATAATAATAATAATGTGAATTTGAGATATCGGAATCGAATCGAATGGACTAATGGAAATTGAATCAATCGAATCGAATCGAATCGAAATGAATCAAGTGAAATTGGTGAAAATAAGTCCGAAAGAACAGGTTCTAATGGAGTAAGAATGCTAAATACTCATGGCGAAAGGTGATGATTATGACTTATGAGTTATGAGTAAGCTTCGTAACTAAAAAAAAAACCCTATGAAATAAAAGTTACAAAGAATATGTTTTTTTGTATTTTTATTTTTTTGAATTCATGATTCAATTTTTTATTTTTAATAATTTTGAGTGTAACAATATGTGAAATGACTTTTTTTTTTTTTTTAAATAAAAATAAAAAATTAGTAAGAGGGAAAGGGGGAATGAATCAAAATCAAAGAAATGAATGAAATTTCCCCCAAATCAACTCAAATAACTCAAAACCCTTCGTTGAACTCTTCCCTCCTTTCTTTGCTTTTGAGTGTTCCATCTTCCTTTCTCTTTGCTTTCTCCTCCTTTTTCTTCCCTACTTTTTCCCCCAAATTGATTTAACCTTTCACCTCAATCCAAAACCCTAATTTCCGCAATTCCCCCAATTGTATGCCGGAGACTCGCCGGCGATGTCCCCTCCGGCGGCCTCTCTAGACGCCCGAACCACCTCCGATCAAAAGTTCGACTTTAATTTCAACCTTCCTACTCAAAATGGAAACCCTAATTACAGCTTCAACTCCGGCGCATCTTCTTCTCCTAATTCAATCAATAAGAGTAATCATTCTCCGTCGATATCGTCTGCGGCGGGCCGGGCTGGCCCGAGAGCTAAGCCCAGGTTGGTTAAGCAGAGGAGGAGCTGCAAAGCGACGTCGTCGGTGGCGGTTGGTGTCGGTGATTCTGGGATTAATCCGTTTAGGTCAGCTTGTTCCTCAAATACTCAATTAAATGGGTTTGGAAATGGTGGTGATAATAAGAATAATAATTGTAGTGTTAATAATGAGGGCTTTGTTTTCGGTGTTTCGAATTTGAATGATGCTGATGCTATTGGTGCTCAGCTTAATAACCCGAGTTTTGTTTTCGGGGGCGCAAATTTGAATAATAAAGGTGATTATTTCGGTAGTAGTAAGAGCAGTAATGATGTCAGAAATAGTGCTGATGTTATTGGTGCTCAGTTTAATAATGCGAATTTCATTTTCGGGATTTCGAGCTTGAATAATAAACGTGATTGTAATGTTAGTGATAATGTAACAGAAGCTGCTGTTAAAGGCAGTGAGGTACCAAATGGTACTCAAAATGGTGATTCAATAGAAAATGTTAGTGTAGAAAAGCAGGATTTTGTTTTTACTGAGAAAGTACGAGAATTTGGTTCAGATGGTGTAAAACGAAAAAATGGCACAGTAGAAAGCGTGGCATTTAGTTTTGGTGCCACATACAGTGACCATGTTGGGGCTGGAAAACACGCCGAAAGTGGCAAAGAGTTTGGACTTTCAGAGGAATTAAAGAAGCTGCAAATCGAGAGGGATGAGCAGGTTGGTTTAGGTGGTGAAAAGGCAGAAGTTAAAAGCAATGTACATGTCTCAAGTGGTGATGGACAGGGTTTTGTTTTCACGAGTGGTGAGGCAAGGGCTGTCGATTCAAATGGAGATGATAAAAGTGTCAGTACTGAGGAAACTCGTGGGTTAGAACCCCATTTAGGCAATGGCAACGTCTTTGTATTTGGAAGCAGTGGAAACCCTAATGCTGTTGACGGTTCTAATTCTCAGCCGTCTTTTTCAGCTGAAGTTGATGGAGATGGTGTGAAAGACGTGCTTCGTTCTTTCTTCTCCTCTTCAGTTTTTGGTGCTGAAGCTGATACTGGAAAACCCAAAGCTTGCTCTATCTCTGAAGAGAAAAAGGCTGACTGTAGCTTCACTAATGTGACTGAGAGTTCTGCGGCGCCTTTCCCAGAGTTTAAATTACCCGAATTTGATGCCCCCTTGTCCTTTTCATCAACTCTGCCTAGTGAGTCAGGGAGAAAGGTGGAGTCTAGGGTAAGAGCTCGGGGTTTTAAAGACAAACATTCAAAAAAGACAAAAGCAAAGGCTAAACACTCTAAGTCTACTAAGCAACATCATGTAGAAACACCCGTTGGTGCTAATAATGTTACACAGGTCCAAGAGGAAGCTGAGTGTTATTCTCCGATGGATTTCTCGCCTTATGAGGAGACTGCAGCAACCAATGACACGTCTGTTATTGGCCAAGAGGTTACTGGCCAGTCAAAGGTGGATAATGGTACTTCATTCGAGGCGTGCACAGAAGGGCAATCGAACCAATTCGTGGCAAATGGGTTTGGTGCCAGTGCGGCTGATTCTAGCTCTAGCTCCGGGGCAAATGTGAACAACACTGTTGATAAGGATGTCCCATTTGCTCCCGAATCTGATGAAATGAGCAAAGGCCAGGAGAAGTTTGCGTTCACTGCATCTAGCTCTGCACAAAATGGTGTCGCTTCGCATAGACGTCATCAGAAGAAGAAGTATCGGATGAAATCTGCTTCTGTTGCTGGCGCAACTTCAGGGACCCGAGGTCCTTCCTTGAGTGGAACTCCTCTATTAGGTAAGCTTGATGGCCTAAGTGGAAACTTCTCTGCTTCCACGAGCAAGAGCAAGCATGAAACCAGTGGAAATAGGGAGCCGGGAGATGAGTCTGCATTCAGCTCAGCAGAAAAAGCCTGTGATAAGTGGCGCCGGAGGTACTTATTCCATGTTCATCTATAGAGCTCAAGCCATTTTCAATGTCATTCAATTATGAATCTTTGTTTCTTAATATTTCTTGTTGAATTTTGATAACCCAATAAATCTACCTGCTGCAGAGGGAATGAGGCATATGAAAAGGGGGATCTTTCTAAAGCCGAGGACTACTACACATTCGGGGTGAATTGCATACCTCCAGGCAATACTACGGATGTTGTTTTCACACCTCTTGTGCGTTGTTACAGTAACCGCGCTGCAACAAAAATGGCTCTTGGTAGGGTACGAGAAGCTGTCCAAGACTGTCTAATGGCTGTCAAGCTTGATCCCACTTTCCATAGAGCGCATATGAGAGCTGCAAAGTAAGTTTATATATTGTGATTATACTTAGTGTTTTCGTATCTGAAGATAGTTGTCCTGTGTGATATGCTAAACCTGCCTTAATATCATCCTAACTGGCTTGCCTTAGTGACAATCGATGTACAAATTGAGATTTTCTAATTTACTCCACAATTTATACCCGTAGTTTTTAGCCAAACAGGTACTCTTAGCCTTAGGTTGCTTTCAACGGCTGTTTCTTTCACGAACCATTGTCCAAAATGTTATTGTTGATGCTAAATAGTTACATTTGCTTTAATATGTTTTGTTTCTTACCTCCAAAATTTGGCTCATTCATCTGTGCTGTATTCTGTAGTTGCTATCTTCAGCTTGGGGAGATGGAGGACGCCATGAAATGCTTTAACAACATCATTGAGTCTTGTAATGCTGTCTGTCTTGATAGGCAAGTCTTCATATCAGCCTCTCAGGGAATTCGAAAGTCTCAGGTGATATGATTAACTTACTGCTGAACATGCTGCTCACTTTCCAATTTGAATAGCTTAATGCATTTTCATGTTCTAGAGCTCTAAAATACTAAACACTGATGACATGTGGTGGATTTTGTAGTGTCTCATGGCTCTCATCGGTATTAGTGTGTTTGTGTGACCACAATAAGCTTTATATTTATTTGTTTTATACTGCTACTCTGTTAGATAACTATGAGTACAAAAGTCGTCTCCTAGACCATTTTCTCGAGTAATTGTGAATATCATCTTCAAGAGTAGATTAGAGGTCCTTAGCATGTTTTGTCAGACCTCGAAGCATATAAATATTTGAATGTAAGGGATTGATGTAAAGGCAACCCTTTCATCATTTACTTACTGTCCATTTCCTTCTCAACACTTCTTATGAGGCGTTTGGTTGAGAAGGAAATGGATAGAGAATAAGAAAGGGAACAAGTACAAAGGAAATGAACTGATTTCACTTTGGTTTTCCTACTTGTTTGTTTTTGAAATGGTAGAAGTGGAAAAAAAAAAAAAAAAAAACAATCAATCCCAATAGTCACTGTGCCCCTTCCTTCATCAACCTCACATCATTAACTTACTACAGTTCTCTTCCGTCTCTTCTAATTTCTTAACCCTTCTCCAAACCAAGTGTACATCTAGCACGCATGACGCACCGCCGCCATTCACCACCAATGTACATGCTATCTCCAATCAATAACCAACCACTACCCATAATCACGACCCATAACATCACCATCTTGGACGCACAAAAAACATTGCTATACACTAAATATGTTTGAAAATGACTCCGATAATGTCCGTTTTTGAAAAAAGGAGGTAGATTATATATCTCAAATGATGATTAAAGTTCTTGAATAAAGATGGAAAAGAGAGAAGCGTGGTAATCAAGGTGGGTCAATAGGCAGGAGGAGGCGTGATAGTCGAATAAGTAAAAAGACTGACAGTCGTTGGGAGTCTTGGGACTGATTGGTGTAAGTGATGGCTACTGGCTAGTGGTAGCGATTAGTGTAAAGGCGAAATGGGTGGATGTTAGACAGGATAAGCAAAGGCTGTTAGAAAGAGGGAATCGGGATGACAACCAAGCAAAATGGTTAGAGGAGGAGGTTGGTCAGACAAGCTGCCGGACAAGACAATGGCGTTTGGTGGCATACCAACGAGAGAGTGGACAGCTGGTGGTGGGGGTGAGGTTAGTAATGGGTTAAGAGGGTTAAGTTGGTTTACTAATGGCATGCATTGTATGTCTTGTAGTTATATGAATATTGCAAGCAGCGAAGCACAATTTGGTAACTTCATAGCAACAAATACTATAAATGTTAAGAAATTGATCTCCCAACAAAAGTGCTTCCTGGGAAAGGAAAGTGAGAAGAAAAGAGAAGGATGGTGGTGGCATTAAAAAGCTCTGTATGAAATCTATGATGTAGCCATTGAAGTGTAGAACCGTCACAAAAATATAGAGATGTTGGGATACAAAAATTGCTTTTTCACTAACAGGCCACTTTGTTTTCTACAGAAAGTGATTGAATGTATCAATCGTTCTGCCGAATATTTGAGACTCAAGACATCAGAAGCTGCAGCTAGTGCTTTGGAATTAATAGTCGAAGCAATGTCTACAAGCACCCATTCTGAGAAGCTACTTGAAATGAAAGCTGAGGCTCTTTGCATGGTATAATTGCGCTTACCATTGGTGAGGTCTTTTTCTTTGAATAATTCATTCCAAGTTTTAGTCTTAGTTTGTGCTTCCGTTTGCAGTTGCGGAGGCATGAGGAAGTTATAGCATTGTGCAACCAGACTCTAGATTTTGCTGAAAAGAACTTCCCTGCCGCATCTTCTGGCATTGATGAAGCAGATGGCTCTTGTTCGTATTTAAAACGTTGGAGACAACGTGCTTTGTATAGGTGCTACTTTCACCTTGGGAAGCTCGAGATGGCTCTTGATTATTCAAAAAAGGAAGAGTAAGTGATTTACCTGGCCGAGCTTGTAGCAAGTCTCAATTTAGAGCTCTCTTTATATTAGCTGGATGACCTTTTGGGGGAATGATATTAGATTGTTTATTGATGTAGGTCTGGAATCAAAACACAAGAATCATCGGATCCGTTGGCTGTCACTATAGGCGAGCTACTTCGGGAGAAGGTATGCCTGTGGCTCTTCTCTTTTTGTTGATGGTAGTATGCATGTTGATCTATCAGCTGTCACTATCTGAGATGTTTAATAGTTTTTCTATGTTCATGATTGTGTAGTGTTGTGAGTCTTGTGACTACCTGTTATGTGTGGTATGATTAGGAATAACCGTCTTCTATGTCCTAAACTAATCCCATACCTCTTTCTCATGACATACCTCCATTACTGGTTTCTTTGCATTGCTGGTCCTAAACTTATCTACTTTACCTGTGACAACTCTTGCAAAAACCCTTTTGAGCCCCTCATTTTAAACCTGGGTGCTGTAGTTTGCTCTGCAGTCTTTGAAGCTCATTTATGATAGCAGATTAGTTTTTGGGCTGTTGCAGATAATATGCACCACGGAGAGAGAAGCTAGCATTTTGCCTAGCTAGCTGATATGCTAGCATAGTATGTTTAAAAAGTAGAGAACGCTTCCATTTTACTTGTTTACATGAAAGCGTAGTTTGAGAAGGCGCAAGGTGCAGCAAGGAGATGAGGTCCCAATGCAAGTGTCATTTTATTCTCTCTTAAAGAGAACTAACATGTAATTAAGTGAAGGTGAAGGTTAAGGTTATAAAGGAAAATATAAAGATAAAATTTGAAAAACTAAGAAAAACGCTATAAATGTGTCTCGAATGTGCCTTGGTGCACCTCGGGTTCACCTTTTGGACACTGTGCACCTTAGGCACCCCGAGACGTTTCAGTTGGCGCTTCGAAGTGCCTACGCCTTAGGAATCCTTATAATGATTGGCTGTGGCTGAAAGCCGTGCTCTTTTCCCTCTTCTGTCCGTTTCATTTTGTTTTGGGCTTCAGAAGAGGTTAATCTAATGGCAGTTGGTTTTAGTATCTCAAATTCTATCTTCTGAAATCTAGTAGTTATGAAATGGCAAACTTTAACGAAATTGTCATGTGTGGTTTTGTTGTCTTTTCCTGCAATGGTGAAGACTTTGCTATATCTCTTTGAAGATGTATTTTTTCTGAACTTTGTCAGGTGTATGGAATGTCATCAATTTGGTACGGAGTAATATATAGTTTCTATTTTTTTTTTTTTTTAATTTTTTTTGTTGTTGTAGAGTGCCGGGAATACTGCATTTCAGTCTGGAAAACACACAGAGGCTATTGAACATTATACTACAGCTATTTTGAGTAGCATGGAATCCCGTCCATTTGCTGCAATTTGCTTTTGCAATCGCGCTGCCGCACAACAAGCCTTGGGGAACCTAGCTGATGCTATTTCCGATTGCAGCTTAGCCATCGCCTTAGATGAAAACTATGCCAAGGTTTGACTACTTCTAGTGGTTTTTCATCTCTTTCATGATCCACACTTTTGCAGCAGGTTTCCTATACCAATACGTAGTACGAATCTCTAGGAAACGCCCACCCTTGAAATTGGTTGCACAGTTTCTGTAAGGGGAGTCAAGAGTCTTAAGAGTTAAGACTACCCAGAGTTGGTTCAACCGAACCTTGAAAGGAAAACTTATGTCATAGTTTAATATTTTATTGTAATATTCCACCTTTGCCATCTTTCTGTAAAGAAAGGAAGTGAATTTGGTAAATTATATTGTAATCATTTGGCATTTAGGTGAGTTTTTATACTTTGTTTTTATTTGGACGCCGACAATTATACAAATTCTATAACAGGCAGTTTCGAGAAGAGCAACTTTGCATGAGATGATCCGAGACTATAAACAAGCTGCCATTGACCTCCAGCGACTGGTCTCTCTTCTCGAGAAACAATCCGTGGGAAAATCAAAACAATCTGGTTCTGGAAATGGAAAAGAACTAAGGCAAGTTAGACATCGACTCGCGATGATGGAAGAAGAAGCAAAAAGAGCGACTCCGCTGGACCTATACCTCATTTTGTAAGTACAAACTTAGGTGTTAAAACGTATGGTTGATCTGTCAGTACTATACCATTCTTTTGAATTAGCCTTTGATTCTCACTATTATAGTACTCTTAGAATGAGTGTAAACTTCTAAAGTTCATTTAATTATTACCCAATTGTTGTGCCTAGTTCTAGAGATGCTGCTTTGCTTGAATGGTCGTGATAAAAACAACTTAGTGGCTCTGCATGATGAAAGAATAATTTATTTATTTTTTTTTTTTTCGTTTCATTAACCTTTTTTTCACTTAACTAGAACCAAACGGGTGACTTTATGAGTGCAACATCTAATTAATATCTCCAATCGTATTCCAGGGGTGTTCGTAAATCTGATCCAGCATCTGAAATCAAGAAGGCCTATCGAAAGGCAGCTCTCAGGCATCATCCTGACAAGGTACTGATTGCTATTTCAATCTTATTTTCTACGACTCTTGAGAATTCAGCTTTTCTGAGTTCGATATTCTGATTTCTGAAAATCTTAGTACTGATCTAGTTATTTTAGGTCTTGTACGTTATGCTGATTTCAATTTACGTGATCACACTTGTATTTACATAGGCTGGTCAGTCCCTAGTACGAAGTGATGGCGGAGATGAAGGACGTCACTGGAAGGACATTGCAGAGTTGGTTCACAAAGACTCTGACAGGTTGTTTAAAATGATTGGTGAGGCATATGCTGTGCTTTCAGATCCAACTAAGGTACCTTTTCTACAATCCGTTTTTCTTATGTGCCTGAGAATCTTTCTGCATCCATATAAACTGGGGCGGTTTTTTTGTTTAGACTGAGCTATCCTATACTGCTCAGCAAATACTTGTTTGTATGGAGGGTATTGGAAGAAAAGCGATGTAAAAGAAAGGGAGGTAGTTGTTTTCTTTTATTTTTTAGTTAACGAGTTGACGCGAAATCAAATTTCTTTTTAACCTGGGAAAACTTGAGAAGGAAAACAACATCAGTCCTTTCCTTGTTTTCTCCATCCTTCTTGATTATGGTATTTAAATAATACTGAAGTGAATAGCCGTGCCTCTTTCTATGCACCTGCATGGATGTAATCAAGGTTGATATTGCTCTCGCTTTGACTCTTAGCTTTTCGTTTACGTCAGCGTGAAGAGTACGATGAAGAGGAAGATACGAGGAAAGCTCTGAAGGAGAGTAATAACATGAGAAGCACGTCAAGGAGACATTCAGAGCACTATTATGAAGGCTACCCATTTGCAAGAAGCTATAGACGGAATTGGCAGCCGTGGGAGGAGAGCTACAGAACATCCTACAGAAGATGGTGACCAACAGTCCGTGATCACCAACTTGAGCTGTTTGGCTTAGACAAAGACAGTAATGCTTGTGAAGCGTTTCCTGTTTGTCAGCTGAGCTTTGTTGCAGGTTACTCAACGGTGTCACTCAAGGAGCTCAAGGAGATCGACCCAACATGCCGCAGGCTGTACTATCGAGGGCTGTGATGTGGTGACTATAGATACAGAGAGAAGAGGTTTTTCGTATGAAGACTTTTAAATCTGACGAAACGAGATTCGAGCATGCCTCAGATAGGAATGGGTGGATCATTTTCTTCCAAGAGAGATTAACTGGCAGAATGAAGGCAGTGTTAAAAGGTGATAATCCATGGAACAGTTACGAGTGGACGACTGAGTCGACTGACTCTGCTTTCCAAACCGATTGATTACCATTTGTGTCTGAAGGTCGTCGGTTTATTGTTTTCTTCTATAATTATTGGATTCTAAAGACCCATGAGGTTATGACTTTGTACCTCTTTATATAGGAAAGATTGTCGGAAAATATGACATGAATAATCTCAAATTTCACCTCTGTCCGGCTTTATCAAGTTTTTACCATAGCCTGACGGTGTTATAGGTTCGCTAAATACTGCTACTAATATTTGTTTCAACAAAAGTTGAAGTGTGCTGCTAAGTAGACATGGCAAAACAAATCCAACCCGAGACCCGATAATCTCAACCCGAAATTGACCCAAAACCCTAAATGACCCGACCCGACCCAGACTCCACCCACAATGGCTTGACCCATAACTCGAATTGACCCGATACAAAGTACTCTCGGTGAGTTCAAAATTTCAAATGACTTAAAAAGTAACTTATTTGATATCATGTAATCAATTATACCACGTATATACATTAAAACCTACAAAAAAATCGTTTTCTTTTTACCAAAATTTTGCATTTTGACTCGAAAGGGACTTGATCCAACCCGACCCGACCCAAACCTGAAATGACCCGATAAAAGCCGACCCGATATAGTCCTGGATCCCGAAATGACCCGACCCGTTGATCAGACGCGAAATGACCCGACTCAAACCCGACCCGATTGACCCGTTTGCCAGGTCTACGTGCTAAGTAGAACTGCCCACGGGCCGAGCTACTTTTGAGAGGCTCGGGCATGGCCCATGTAGAGGAAGGGCCGGGCATAAACTGGCCGGGCTTTTTTGAAGAGGCCCATGGGCTGGCCCGTCACTTATTAACCCCATTTCTTTCATTTTCTTTTCCAAAAGAATTTGCACGAAAATTAAGAAAAATTATTATTAAATAAATGACGATATTGTTGCAATTTGCAAATGTGCTTCACCAATAAAAAAAAAGAAAAAGAAAAAAGAGGTGTCATTGTTAAAAAGTTGTAGTGTAATTTAATGATGGCTATATAGATGACTAAACTGTAATTGAAATTATGTATAATGTGATTGAATGGTATTAACTTAGACAAATGCTTACATAAAATCGTCTCACGCGTGCGACGAGGTATTTGTAACTAAAATGTGTTTACTTTAAGATTTAAAGTGACTATTTTAACGTTTAAAGTGACCAATTTATGGAGTTTTAAAGTGGTCCCATTTAGCGTTAAAGTGGTCACTTTAAACATTAAAATAGTCACATTTTACTCATAAGAACTCCGTCGCATGCGTGAAACGGTTTTATGCAAGACTTACTCAAATTCTAATTGTTATACGGAGTATGAATTAACTTTGTGATTTAGATGTACGACGGTCATCAGTGAAAACGCTACTAAAATTCTAATTGTTATATGAATTAACTTTTCAATTTAAAAGTATTTAGGACGGTAATTAGGGACATGCAGGCAGATGCAGCCAAACCTTTCCTTAAAATAGAGATTATTCTATATAAATGTGTTTTACAGTTTTTATTTATTTATTTTTAAATTAAAAAACTACAGCAACTAGGTTTGTGTCACAAAATTGCCGCTACTTAATACCTCATCTACTTCATCGTCTTCCCTCTTTCTTCACCTCCAAAACCCTAGAAAACTCAATCAATTCCCCAGAAAAAAAAAAAAAAGAAAAATCAATGGCGAAGTACGATCTGACCCCACGCATCGCACCTCACCTTGACCGTCATCTTGTTTTCCCTATTCTTGAGTTTCTTCAGGAGCGTGTATTTTACTCTGAAGAACAGCTTCTCAAAGCAAAGATGGATCTTCTCAACAACACTAACATGGTTGATTACGCCATGGATATTCATAAATCTCTCTACCACACTGATGATGTTCCTCAAGGTTTACGGTTTTTTTTTTTTTTTCATCTGTTTTTCGATTTTTGTGGTTTGTTCAATGATTATTGATTGTGTTGAGCAAAGTTCACAATTTTTATTCTGTTGTTTATGATGATGTTTCGTTATCCTAGGGTTTTTGTATTCTGTTTTTATTGTTTGAATTGTTTGATTTATTGAATTGAATTTGATTTTGGAAGGTTTCGGTGTTTTTGATTGCTGTTGTATGACGACTGATAGATAATTGTTATGAACAACGTTTGTATTTGTGATGATTGTTGAATTTCATGAGCAAAGTTTGTATTTTTTTTTTTTTTCTTGTTTTCCTAATGAGGATAAGTCACTATATTTCAAAAATCTCTCTTAGGGTTTTTATTTTGTTTAATTTTTTTTTTTATTGATTGTGTCGGTAGTACGGTGAAGGATGAATGTGCTGAACGAGGTTTGTATTATTTTTTCTGTAGAGATGATTGATAGGAGAGTGGAAGTAGTGGGGAGATTGAAGGCCGCTGAAGAATCAGCGGCACCGTTGATGGGGTTCCTCCAGAATGAGGAGAAAGTTCAGGAATTGCGTGCTGATAAGCAATACAATCTCCACATGCTCAATGACCGCTATCAGGTTCGTATTACGGTTGATTTTAGCTGTTGTGATGTTTTGTGTATAATGTTTGGATGGTGGTTTGTGTAAAGGTGTGAGCTTTCTTTGAAATACTTGCTCAAAGTTCATCTCTTTTCCGCATTGGGTCTAACTTTTCAGTTGGAATCACGTGTTTAAATATTGCAGAATGACTGAGGTGATTCAGTGAATGGGTTGAATTTGTAGGAAGTTCTTCACAAATTATCAAATATGTTTCTTGTAATACTTGGTGTTCCATTGAGTCTGTTGCACAAAGATCTTTCTTTGTTTTTATGTTAAAAAGGGTTATACAACCAATTGAAGTCCTTGGTAAATGTGTGGGAACTCCTCTCTAAACTTGTTGAACTCTAGCTTGTTAGTACATTATCGTCAAAAATATTGTTGAACTTCTAGATACATGACGAATTAAGTAAGCAAGGATTAATGTCACCATTTTGCTATCTTATGTGGCGCCATTGTATAAATGTGCTGAAAATTGTTATATGGGCTGTAATGTCAATTTGAACTGGAACGTAAGATTTTGGTTGAGGAGTTGGCTTGATTATGCCTGCTTTTAGAACGCCAATCAGGATTGATGAGTTTTATGCAATAATTCACTGAACAATTGATAAAGTCTGACGACGCAGACTGAGGTTTTGGGTGTGTGTTGTTGTTCTGATGTCTTTAGTCTGTTGAACATTGATTGTGACATGTCGTTTCATAATGTGCTAACCTAACCGTAAGACATGTTCACTTATTGAATTTGCTGTCATTCCTATCTGAAATAGATTGGCCCGGACCAAATAGAAGCGCTGTATCAGTTTGCGAAATTTCAATTTGAATGTGGTAACTACTCGGGTGCCGCGGACTTTCTGTACCAGTACAGAGCTCTTTGTACCAACAATGAGAGGAATCTTAGTGCATTGTGGGGAAAGCTAGCTGCTGAAATTTTGATGCAAAACTGGGATGTGGCTCTTGAAGAGCTCAATCGTTTGAAAGAGATCATTGACTCCAAGGTCAACTTTTCTTCTGGTTTCCTGTTATTTATTACTTGTTCTATTTATCTTCTCTTTGCTGATAATCTACATTCATGCTGCAGTCATTTGCATCGCCTTTGAATCAAGTGCAGAGCAGAATATGGCTGATGCACTGGAGCTTGTTCATCTTTTTCAACCATGACAACGGCAGGACTCTGATCATTGACTTATTTAACCAGGACAAGTTCGTCTTCTGCACTCTTCTTGTCATATCTTTTTCTTGTGGCATGCCGGTAATTGTTATTGCTGCAGAAATCTTCTATTCGATCTTCTGAATTGAATTACCTAATACTTTGTCGATATTTACTCGCATGAGCTGTGTATGATACCGCCGCGTGATTCTGGAGAATTTGTCAGATTATCTTTTCTTTTATTTCAATCCTACATTTGATTTGAATATTTGATCAACCTGAAAAGTTTTCAAATCAGCAACTCAGACTAAATCGTTTTTGCTGTGCAGGTATCTTAATGCTATTCAAACAAGTGCTCCTCATCTTCTGCGCTACCTAGCAACTGCGTTTATCGTTAACAAGAGGAGACGGCCTCAGTTTAAGGATTTCATCAAGGTCATCCAACAGGAGCAGTATTCTTATAAGGATCCCATTACTGAATTCTTGGCATGTGTGTTTGTCAACTATGACTTTGATGGGGCACAAACAAAGTTGAGGGAATGTGAAGAAGTATGTATTTTTCTTTTCGACTTAACACACTCCTTTCGTTTGATGCTTTCTTCTACATCTCTACTTTAGTTTGGAATACCTGCCAGTTTCCCCAAAAGAGATTTGAAGATATGAAATTTCTGGCCTATGATCTACTGAAACTTGATGAAAGTCTACCTTAACTGACGTCGTTACATCACTGTTATGTTTGACCCCCTTACCCTTGTGTACGTTCGTGCTTAATGCCCGAAATATGAGCTGTTGCTTTGATACAGATTTTTTTTCAACATATCTCCTTGCTTGTAGCTCTTCTTGGCTCGGTACTTACACTTTTCATTTCTTTATTTTCACTGTCATCCAGGTTATTTTGAACGATCCATTCCTTGGTAAACGAGTTGAGGAAGGCAATTATACTACTGTTCCCATGAGGGATGAATTCCTTGAAAATGCCCGCCTTTTCATCTGTGAAACTTACTGCAGGATTCATCAGAGAATCGACATTGGGTACGCACTCGTTATGTTATCTTTAAATTTTGTTTGCATTCATGGGCCTATACTAGCTTTAATGTTTTGGCTTTTAAATACTTTTCTGAATAATTTATCATTTGCAGAGTTCTAGCCGAGAAGTTGAACTTGAGTAATGAGGAAGCAGAGAGCTGGATCATGAATCTTATCCGTACCTCAAAGTTGGATGCAAAAATCGACTCCAAATCAGGAACTATTGTTATGGAACCTAATTATCCCAATGTGTAAGTAGTTAACTTCTAACCTTATATTGATTGAATAACATTGCTCTGTTAATGCACAGGTTATGAGTGCATCGGAAAACACAGATTTCTAGATGACTCATTAAGCTACTCCGTACAATGAAAGTTGTGTTACTTTGAATTATGTCGAGTTTTTGTCAAATGACTGCAACTTCATTGTAAACAGAAGCGCAGTTAATTTCGTGAGCCATATTCGCTTATTCATCACGATTTGGAGCCGATTTAGTATCAAGGCTTTCGTAGAACTTGTGGTGTTTAAAATTTTCAATTTGTTCATTCTTTCTTTTGGGTTTCTTTTTTCCAGGTATGAGCAGCTCATAGATCACACCAAATCATTGTCAGTCCGGACTTACAAATTAGTTGGCCAACTTCTCGAGCAAGGTCAAGCGCAAGCAGCTCGTTAATTTTTTCAATAGGCAGGCGATAATCGGCACTTTTGTACTGGTTTTTGGTTCTTGTGTTGTTTTGATCTCTGAGAACACATTCGAATCTTTGTAGATCTCCCAATGTTCGTTTCCATTCTGAAAATACTTGTTACGCTGAAGAAATTGACTTCTTTCTTTAAAAGCAGTCTACAGTCTACACTCTTTACCATCTTTACAAGCCTTGTGAAATTCGTTTTTTGCTCTGTTTGTGTTGATCCGGAATTTGAGCAGCGAGTACGTGGCGTAAATAATTACCAGTTAAAAATGTACTCTGTACAACTCTTTTCTTGAGTTGAAACTTTCGTGCATGATGCGGATATATCATGCACTCACAAAGAGATGAACTTGGTATAAAATTTACGTCCATTCACGGAAAGTGTGAAGAAGAATATGTGCTTTTAGTGGCTAAAGCGTCCATAAAAGAATCTGAACATTTGTGCGATATATCGATATGTGATCGATGCTCAAAGCTACAGGCATCTCTTTTGCAGTTCCATATCTTCCAAGCGATTATAGCACCAATTATTCTTCCTCGCCTCATCTTATCCTGCTCTTTTTGGCCTCACTTGCGAGATGCGTTATTCACTTTTCTTTGTTTAATGGTTCTTACACAATAATAAAGTTCTAAAATCAACGTTAACGCCCTTGTTGAACAACCTTATGATATAGATTAATTATTACTCAACCCTTCTATAACACTGAATTGATCTGAACTGAGTGAACGTATTTAGGCGAGTTGAATTGAACTGGAATTAGCTGAAATTAAGTGCAAAAGAATTGAACACGGCCTAACTCCTAAGATCAGATCTCATACTAGGATGAGAAATTGAGAACATGATTCTGCACAACTTAGCTTAAAATTTACAAGAATCTAACAAACAACACTAGTAAGCTACTTTAATAAAGCTATAAAAACTCAACATCCTCCTCAACTTTCCTCCACCAAAACACAAGCTTAAACACCAACAAAAAAAACACTCTTTTCGTACACCGCTTCTTAAGCACAGCTTTGCTGAAAATGCAAGCTTACGCTCAACGCTACTACGGCGACCAATCATCGCAGCAACAGTACTACCATTCTCAGCAGCAGCAGCCGCAGTATGGAATGCAGCAGCAGTACGGAGTCCAGCAGCAATACGGTGTGCAGCAGCAATATGGTGTGCAGCAGCCGATGATGCTTCAGAAGAGCTCGTCGTTCCAGTCTTCTCAGTCTTCTCAGTCGACCCTGAGTGTGTTCGGGCAGGACCCGTTTTGTGATATCACTCCTTCACACTTCCCACCAGGGACTGACCCCAAGATTGTCGAGTGCTTCAACCGAATTGACAGGGATGGCAATGGTGTTGTCGACGACAGGGAGCTTCAGGCTGTGCTGTCATCCTGCAACTACCGCTTTAGCATGAGGACTGTTCACCTCCTTATGTTCGAGTTCACCCACAGCAACAAAAGGGTCCTTGGTATGAATTCCTCGTAAATCAATTACTTTCGTGAATGAAAAGTTCTATGTTTTGACGTTACTTACCTCTTTAAACAGGTCCAAAGGAGTTTTTGCCGTTGATGAAGTGCCTTCAAAGCTGGAGGGTAAGTTGTTAGTTCACGACTAGCTACGTCAGTAAATAACACATTCATCACCTGATTTTTGTTAAATGAGATGTTGTCGAATTTCAGACGATGTTCCAAAGGTTCGATAGGGACAGAAATGGGAGCATCGACTCATCAGAGCTTGGTCAGGCTCTCAGCAGCTTGGGATTTGGTGTGTCACCTGTCATTGTTAATCTTCTCGTCTCCAAGTTTAACAAAACTGGTACCAGGTGTTCTCTTCAATACGACAGCTTTATCGAGTACGTGTTTCTACTACTTCTTCTTCTTCTTCCTCAATATATCAGTACCAGTTACCGTTTACTACCTTAATTCTCTAACTCGGTTATCTTTTTCTTTATGTGCAGGTGCTGCCTCACCGTCAGGGTAAATATACTTTCCGAGTCCTTACTATTTTATTTTACCGTCCTACCAAAATTGTGTCGTAAACAGATGTACGGAGTAATAATTATTGAATTGTAATTATAGGGTTTGACGGAGACCTTCAATGCAAAAGCGGAGTGTGGCAGGGCAACTTTCGGATATGAAGAGTTTCTGCTCAACGTTCTTCCGTTCATCATTGCTTAAATCCAAACCGTGTTTGTTTGTTTGCAAACACCACATATTATCTCAATCCATCAATTGCTGTATTTGCTAAGTTGTTATGTACTTCCGAAATAATGTACTCGCGTTTTCTATCTATGTATTACCGTGAATCCTGTTAGTGTCTGTACTCGAAACACAGACTATCGCCATGCTGTTGTATGCATATATGCAACCACAGTCCGCATATGTCGACTGTCGTGTATTCTGTTTATTTTCCGTCGACTGTCGTGTATTCTGTTTATTTTCTTTAATTAAAGATGCCATTTGAAGTATGAAAATTTGATCGATTTTGTATGTCAACATTGAAGCAATTGAAAGAATTAAAATAGAATTTATTCAAGCAAATTATTATCTATGAAGACAAACAAAGAAAGTTTCTTAGGAAAAAAAAACTAATGCTAATAATTTAGTACTACTAAATATAAACCAAATTATTATTATTAATTATACTAAGGCATAATTAATGATTGATTAATTAAGGGTGGCCACCATTCTTTAAGTGAGCAGACAAGCTTTTGACCATCTCTATAACATTAGGCGGAACATTCGGATCATCGAAGAAACCGTCTGATGTTTCCACATCGCCGTTGGCGTGAATTCTGTACCACCAGCTATCCGCCTTGCCGTTGGAGAAACCTCCTCCGCCTCCGCTGCTAATCACAGGAGAGTCGCCTCCGCCACTTGGCGTTGAGGTGGTTGGTGGGGTCGGGGTGGCGGTTTTAGGCGTGGACGGGGTGGTTGGTGGTTTTGGTGTTGATGGGGTAGGTGGGTTTGGGGCAAATGGGTTAAATGGCTGGAATTGGGGGGTTTTAGGCGTGGATGGGGTGGTTGGTGGTTTTGGTATTGATGGGGTAGGCGGGTTTGGGGCAAATGGGTTAAATGGCTGGAATTGGGGAAATGGTGGGGCTCCGGGGAACTGAGGGAACGGCGGGGGCTGAGGGAATGGCAGGAATCGGGGAAACGGTGGGGCCCCAGGGAACTGAGGGAACGGCGGGGGCTGAGGGAATGGCGGGAATTGGGGAAACGGCGGGGCCCCGGGGAACTGAGGGAACGGCGGGGGCTGAGGGAATGGCGGGAATGGAGGGAATGTGATGGGAACAAACGGAAACGGGATGGTAAATCCGTGGTTAGCGTTAGGATCTGTGTTCGGGTTACTTATAGGAATAAACGGAAACGGAATGGGAATACTCCAAGCGCTTTGGGCATCGTTGCTGTTTAAATTTTGGTCGACTTGAGCATCAGTTAATCCTAGGAAGGCGCATGAGGCCAAAAGGAGCAAACCACACACGAGTGTTCGAGTCTTCATTCTTGTGTTGGGAGTATGTATCGAGTGTGATATGTAAGTCTTATGAAAGATAGTTTAGTTACGAAGAAAAAATAATACGAGACTACTATTTATAGCATGAGATTCATGAGTTTCAAATGTATTCAACTACTGCTGTTAAGATTATCGGTAACACTAGTTTTATTCTCTTAAAATGATTGTGATAGAATGGTCGCAAAAAATATAGGACGTTAGTTTATCAATAGAGATTTTATAAAAAAAAAGATTAGAGATAACATTTAGCATGTTTATAGATATATTAACCAATAAACTGCAACGAGTAGTAATTTTTTTGCATTATTATGTTTTCGTTTAACTGGTGGAAATTGTTAAGGATATCAAGCAAGTGTTTTAGTTACACTTGAATATTAATTCTGTATATTAGCAAAGATTGAGTGATTAACTCAAGTTGTTATACAACATATTATATTGTAAATATCATTTGAGAGTCAATAGAAATATAGAATATTAAAATTGGTTATTGTATTCCATTTAAACAATTCTTACGATTTTACAAACAATGTTTGTACATAACAACATAACTTGAGAAACAAAATCGACCTATTCAAGTATGAAAAACAACATGAACTAACTCAACCGTATTATAAACTACTCTGTATATAATTTTACAAATACTAGACCACATTTTTAATTAATATCGATTCTAGTAAAGTAATTTTCGTAAGCATGAATCAAAATGTTGTTGAATCTCTTGAGGTTTAATGTAACATATTGATCTTCCAAATAAATCTTTTTAGTAAAATTCCAACCCTTTTGATTCACACTATTTGGGTCACTTATAACAGGATCATTTTCATCATACTTGTAGTACAATGAGCTTTCCCTAGGATCAATTTTATACTCCATGTATTTTAACCCGAATTTTTTAGCGGGTTCACCGTAATATGTCTCGGCTGCCCAATCGGTCCCTAGGGGAATTATTTGAATAAACAACGACTCGGGTTTCAGGAAGAGAAAATGGGTCATGGCTGCTCCATGGACTCCAATCATAACATCACTTGAACTAATTGCTTTGTATATGGTACCGAGTTCTGTGTTGGGTTTTGGGTTCAATACTCGTACATTAAACCCGATTTTTTGGGCTAATTTAACCAACGAATTCTCGTTCGTTATAGATCTCGGCCCAAATCTTGATAGTATGACGAGCTTGGGCCTTTTATTGTGATGATGTTCAGCTTTAATTTGTGGGTGTGGATCTAAAGCTCGGCTAATAAGGCCGCGAAAGTCAAGGACTGATATGTTTTTTTGCGTCTTTGATGTGTCGATTGTGAGCTCGTTGTGGATTTGTAACCCTATGATGGCTTCTTTGAAACAATGTGTCCTAGGGTCGGATTTGAAATCGATTGGAGGATAGTCCGAGAGTTGTGTAAGGACTTGTCGATATTTCATATACCACCAATTATGGTATTCTGAGACGACAAACACGACCTTTTTGTTGTAATGGCGGGAGGTAATGTACAAAGGGATTATGCCGTCGTTGAATTCGTGGTACACGTTGCCGGTGTAGCCACCAGTTGAGAAGAAGATGGCCGGGACACCGTGTAAAACGTCACATTTGTGGCGAGAGTTTAAGGGTTTCGGTTTAGAGATTAGGTGCAATTGGTTGATCGTGTTCATTACACTAGTCTCCCATTTTCGAGTGTAAGGCCGAATTAGTTCTTCGTTCTCAACATTTGAATGGAAATTACTTGAAGATTCAAGATTAATTTCCGTGTATAGGAAGATCGATAAAGAAGAAGATTTTGTCCTTATATCACCTTTCATGAAACATACGTCTGTTCTAAAATGGCTTCTGTCACAAAAAATTGTTCCTGCAATCAAATTAACAATATTTAAGAAATTTGTATGTACACCGAGAATAGTCGATATACAAATGATTAAGTTTAGAAATGGTCTGAATGATGATAATATGTTGTTAGTTTTTTTTTTTTTTATGACGAGGGGTTGAGTCCTCAAGACATCGTTCACCATGCGTACATGTATAGCCACGGCGAAGCTGCGAAGTGGGGAAATTGGTTCCAGGTGGGATTTGAGCCTGTGACCTCACACAATTTGTTGCACCTTCCAGGTTAACCCAAATTCCACCTGGACAACCACCACTTGATTTATGTTGTTAGTTGTTACGTGACAATATGTATATGATATTATGATTGTATATTTGTATCTATTTTGATAGCTTCCTTGAATCAAACGTTGGAAGAACAAACAAATACGAGTAGTTCTTTTAATATAAACTAATGACATGTAATGCACACAAACGTGCATGTAACAACACATGACGATTCACCCACCTAATGACCTAAATCATGAACTTTTTAATTCTTCTAATTTACACAAGAAATAGAAAGTCAAGTACGGTATATACTAGTAGGGGTGAGATAAAAAAAAAAAATAAATTCAAATCGATTTTAAAAATCGAATCTGAGCTGAAATTGAACTAAAAAAATTGGATCGGTTATCCTTTTTTGCTCATCCCTATATATTTACGGAGTAGTATACTTTAAAGACTTCAATCCTATATAGGGTTATTTACAACGTTGAATATAAATTAGTTTTAGTATAAAAATTAAAACTTAATATGTACATGTTAAAGCGAGTTGAAATTTAAAATTCAAGAACTACTTCATATATGAATATAAATTCTGATATATTTAGGGTTTAAAATTGATATATTTAGGGTTTAAAATTCTGATTTATTTTTAATTACATTAATTTGTTGAATTATTTATTATTCAGTGTATTTGGTGAGATAATATACATGCGAATTTCTCTTTTTAAATATTACACACAAACAAAAATAAGAAAATAATAGGGAGTATATTGATATATGCATGTGAAATTATTACGATCTACTTATAATTTAAGTTCAAATCATGCCCCGATCTTCATGCATGAAGTCAAAGAAAATGTGAAACCTTAAATTAAATCATGTACTCAGTACGTAATTTAATAGAGTATAAATTGTTTTTAGAATAAATTTCACATACCTTTTGAAAATAAAGAAGATATTGCAGATTTTGGAACATGTTCAACGTGTCTAGCTTTTTCATGTAAAAAACCATTAATTTCTGATGTTTCAGACCCTGTACAACTAAATATAATTAACTTATATTTAAGTGATGCAAAAAAAAAGTAATTTCTATAAGCAAACAAATACAATATAAATAAACTTAAAAAAAAACAGATAGATCGAGAAAATATATTAAACTTATAATTTAGTATATCGAATAATTTCACAAAACATAAAATAAGAAAAAGTAATATAAAATGAATTATGTTAATTAAAATACTTACAAAAGTTACGAGGCAAGGAAAAGGGAAACAATCCAAAAATTAGAGACACCCAAATGAGGCTGCATGAGACAAAAGAGAGACATATGAAATATATAAGCTTTGACTTTGATCTCTTGCTCATCATCTTCACTTCTTCCTTCATACTTTTTGTCTCAAAATTCTTATCAATTTCTCCACTTTTTTTATTATATTTGTACAATAATTTCTTTTTACTTGCCATTAATTATTGCACCATAGTTGTATACTCTTAAAAATATAAGACGATTTTACAATAATTACGTATTTTATCTAGGGTTTTTTCCCTTTGCATGGAAATGTAAACCCATTTATTTATGATATTCTATGAGGTTTATATGATAATTAGGTTGTCAAACATCAATAGAGAGGGGCGATGAAAACGTATGAAGTTGGTTGATATAAGTCATCAAAGTGTATAAATAATGTGTAGTCTTAGTTTGAATTGTCATTATATTATATGATTTTTAATTTAAATAATAAAAGAAAAGCAATTTAAAATATAGATATTTCTTGTGGATGTAGTAATAATAATAAATTGACATTAAATTAAATGAAGGGGGGATATTTGCCTTTGTTATCCTTTGTTACAAGCAAAGTGGGTATTGATCCTTGTTAAGTTGTTAAAGGAAGAGCTTCTTAAAAGTTGTAAAATAAAAAGGATGTTAAAAGAGAGGTGATATACCTTACAATTTACATTATGATTAGAATTTTTTGTCCATGCTACTTGAAAAATATGAAAATTTGACGAAACTGATCGAGTGTATGTACGATAAGAAATAAAAAAACCAAAGCACACCACTTGGCGCGCAGCGTCGAGTGAGCACGTACATTACGTGTGGTGGTCTTGAGGAATACGTATCTTACTCAACCCCTCGTCATCAAAAAAAAAAAAAAAAAAAAAAGAGAATAATTCTATTCATAAAATAATACTTCACGTTTAAATGGATACTATAGCTAAATAAAAATTTGTAGTGAGCTATGGATAATACTAAACTATTTCCAATTTTCCATACGTTGTTGAAATTGAGTGGAAGAAGGCGTATTTCTTGTGGGTTTAGCTTATAATTTCATCTTAACTGTGGTGGATAATATACGACTTTATGTCAACATGTCATTAACGCAAGCAAAGAAAATGAAGTGATGATCAAAAAGTCACACACATTCAATTTATCCTCTCAAATCTACGCACTTGTTATTGCTTCTTCGAGTCGTTTTTGGCTTTTTGAACCTATTAAACATGGTACTCCGTACTATAATTAACATTCATTTTTTATTGATTTTTTTGGGTTTGAGAGTAGCCGTAAGTAGACCTGGCAAAATAGATCCGATCTGATTGACCCGACCCGGTAAGGTTGACCCGAGACCCGAAAGTGATCCAATAATCGCAACGCGAAATTGACCCGAAACCCGAAATGACCCGACCCAGACCTGACCCAAAATTGATCCCAAACCCGAATTGACCTGATACAAAATACTCCTGATGTCTTCAAATGACTACAAAATAACTTAATTTATATTATTTAATCAATTAACATCAATCAATTATATATATATATATATATAAAAACCTTAAAAAATAATCTTTTTCACAAAAAATCGTATTTTTTACCAAAATTTTGCATTTTGACCCGAAATAGACCAGACCCAAATAGACCCGTACCCGAAATGACCCGATAACAGCCGAGCCGAAATAGACCCGAAACCCGAAATGACCCGACCCGATTGACCCGTTTGCCAGGTCTAGCCGCAAGGCCATTTTTAATTGTGATCACAATTTTTCGCATGGTGATATCAATCGTTTCACTCTTAATATCATGAGAGGTGTCAAAAAGTGGTTTGGACTGATAAATCGAACCGACCCAGACATATTAGGATACAATTAGTTTAGGTCCTAGGTCTACTAAAATAAAATTATCGCTCTTTGGTCTGGTCCGGTCTGGTCTGATATGGGTAAACACCCTATAAATACTTTATAAAGTGTTCGATTTGATCAGAACCTGAACCTAAAAAGTTTCGGTATGGTACGGGTTCACTAATGATCAGTCCAGTTGTCCAAAATCTGACCCGGTTTGGGTTTGACCGGTGAACTCCGATCTCTGTCAAAAACCATGTGTACAGTCACAATAACCTTTAAAACCACCTTTAAGCTATCGCGACGTGACACGGTATAGGAACAACTATATAGCTCAGGATTTGTATAGCCCCTTGAATTATCCATGTTTTGGTTTTTTTTGTTTTTTCCCCTTACAATCCCATAGGAATTTTTGAAAGACCCAACTTTGTGACAGTGTCAATGAATCTGAATCATAGTGAGACCAATACAGAGGGTAGTTCCAAGAGAAACATAAATGAGTACGAAAGCAAATGATTGGTACTTAGAAAGCGATACTTTATCGTGATTTGTGGATTCAATCAAATTCATCAATTAACCAACAAAAGACATGAACAACAGATAATCCATAAGATCAAACAAGGAACAAAGTGCTAGGTGTTTACAAACCTAGTGGTACATGTCATCGACGGTCTGTAGGGCATAAAAACGTTAGGACCATCGAGGAATATTGGAAAACAAAACGACGCTTACCTTCCAACCTAAAAGGTATGGGTGCAATGCCTAAACTGGCCCTATAAAATGCAAAATGTTTTGTGTATTTCGTTGTCAGAGGAACTACTACTGGAAAATGCTGAAGAGTGAAGAACATGGACTAGAAAATAAAATGCATATATTGACAGAAGTAATGAAAGAAATGATCAAGTTTGCGACTGAGATCTTCAAATTGACAGATCAAACACGCTTTGTTGCAACGACATTTAAGCAAGCAAACTGGGAAACTGAGATGATATATTCAATATGTTCATAGAATATGCACTCAAACGAAAGAGTCATATGCATCATAAACAAACTATCTGGTCAGAGAAACAGTACCAAGCTCTCTATGCAACAAGATAAGGTAGAACAGTGAGCATGAACTCTTCATATGTAAATGTTGCAGAGCCACGATATTGTGTGTCCTTCTCCTTGAATTTGTCGGTCAGACCCTGTGATTTACAAAAAAAATACGGAGTATGAATTAAGCAACGAGCACAGGAATACCACAAACATTCTTCCAACCAGATAAATGTCATGGAAAGAATTTTCAGTGGAGCACCGACAAAAAAACCTGTGACCCCGTGTCAACCATTCGGATATTGACCCTAGACAACTAAGATCTTGTTTGGATAAACATTTACAAGGGGAGGGAGTGTTGGCGATTTGAGTGTAAAAAACTGGTTGTTCAAGTGTAATCGGGATTTGGTAGTGCCAAGTGCTCGCTTGTAAGAGCAAATTATATTTGTTATGGTACGTTTTTAAAGAAGTAGTAAGCGAAAAGGCTAAACTCAATCAATATTGAAGAAACTCGAACGAGTTTAGAGGCTAGATAGAGCCGATAGTATGCTCAACCGAGGGAAATTTATTAAAGCTTACTGCCTTGTCAGAAAAATAACGCTCCATCGAGCAAGTGATGAGCTCAAGATTGAGCTCAATTCAGCAGGTTCTATTTCTGCTCGTTTTCTTCTTATCTTCCTCGCATCATTTTGTTGCATCATGATCGGTGTGTCATGATAATAAATGATGATATTGTTGCTTACACTGTAGAACATTTTGATTTCAAAAATCATCCACTGCGTGTTTCGATTAAAGAAATGTACCTTTTGAACCACAACATTTCATCTTTGTCATACGTTTGGATACAAATTTAATAGGGAAGGAAGATTACTTTAGCTTAGAGGGAGAATATTGGATTCTCCATTTCCCCCTTTCCAACTAACTATCCAAAGAAGGGAACTCGTACCGCTTATTTCCCTCCCCACCCTTACCCGCCGACAAACAAATCCGTTCACAAAACAGGTTTTAATCAAACTGGTTTACCAAGATGACGAAAAACTAGGCATGAGTTTACGGATTAACAGTGCAAAGAATGCATATTATGAAAATTTGGTCCAACAATAAAAGAAAAGGGAAGGAAGTGATGTACCTTGACTGTCAAGCAACACCTGCAACAGAAAAATCATATGCATTAGCGGACACAATAAGAAAGACTGAAGAAGTTAACACTTAACAGAGGTACCGATCCCCGTAAAAAAAAATCAGGAACTTACTCAATGAAGTTATCATATTCAATAGCCTTGTTTTTGCCTCCAGTTTTATCGAATTTTGAAACAAGTAAATCCAGAATAGCTGGAGAAACAGCAAAGCCAATGCTATAAAGGGCATCACGCAGCTCTGAAGAATCTATCTTCCCGCTCCTGTCTTTATCAGATCTATCAAATATGTCCTAGTGAAGAGCAATAAAAAAAAATTAGCGTCCCATACACGCAATAAATTTTTGATGTACTTTATGTAATCTTTAATTTAGCTAGAGATTGGCATACCCTCCAGGATTGCAGAGCATAAAACAGCGAAGTGAACTCCTTCGGGCCTGCGTTAGACATGTAGAACTTCAAAGCATGTATTTGTATTTCAACATCAACAAACTACGATAATATTGGAAAGCAAGAAATGAATTCAAAAGTATGATACTCGAGTGACGCATGTTCATTACAAGGACATCGTTCTATCCAAGTTAGAGGTTCCCGGTGGTGGGAAGTAATAATCATCAAGAACTTCGGTGACAACCCTCCAATTTCTTATGGAAGCTTAGGTAGATTTTTTCCTTTCATTAACCAACCTCGTTAGATTTGAATCCTTCTTCAACTAGTCTTCACACATTTCATTACTTGTGCATGAGATTTTATTTTTATCGGCCAATTCCATTAGAGTTTTTCTCAGTCGTTAAGATTTACCTGTTCGACCCCTTAGCACGGCCCAAAAGAGTTGTTTGGGACATAAAGTTGTTGGAAGTTTAGCACATCGCCCTCTAAAAAGTTAATTTCAAGTCTCAACACACCCTCTTTGGTTAGGCAACGTTATTCATCACGACACATCACGACAAATTCACTAGATCAGAATTATTAGCATAGCCTAGATCCTGTCCACTATACATAAAAACCTTTAATCTCAACCAAATTGAGTTCAATTTAGGCGAATGATCTGAATTTCTAGGAGCTGAACTGAACCAGATAAAGTTTTGCTGAACCAAACTAATTAAGCTAAAGCAAAATTATTATTATCACTAATTAGTAGCACTGCTGTCAATGTTTTAGTTATCGATTTAGTAGTTTAGTTTTCATCTCAGTTTAAGCATCGCATAGAGGATAGAGTTTTGGTGCATAGTACATGCTGTGTAGACCGTAGAGCATCCTTTTCACAGCCAATATTCATAGCTTTGGTTTTCATTTTGACCTTTCACTCACTTTTTCCTAGTTTTATAAGTAGTTCAGGCGTTTACATTGAAAAAGGTGCGTTTTGCAAATAGTTCAGGCGTTCAACCAGAAGGCAAGTCGCAGAGTCACGAAACGGTTTTGGTCTACACTTCAAATATGAGCTCTCAATAACTCCTCCATCGTCGATCGCTAAGATGATCAACGAACGAAATAGAGCACAGCAACTAACAAAACACAGCTATACAATCGAGGTGAAATAAACCCCGGAAACAGGCAATTGAATCAAAACATGGCATCACTCCAGCTATACAACCGATGTTCTGCTATGGATATTTGACCTTATAGTCAGGCCTAAATGCTTACAGACTCATTTCCAAACATTTTTGACCTTCAATTTTAACTCCAATTCACAATTTCTTTGTCAATTACGAGTGTTTGATTATACGTCACACTTTTGTTTCACTTTGTGTCCCACCTACTAAAGATTTTGACATAGAAGCATTTAACATAATCAACTCATTCATCTTTTATAGCGAAAAGAGGATCGTCACAAAGTGAGACAGATAATCCACCCTCGCCAATTACTGCTCTTTTATCAATTCATCTGCGATTATCACGGCATCAGAGGTAACGAACAACGAATTGATACATACAACAGATCGAATATTGACAGAATTTATGATCACTTGCTTTTATAAAGCTAAACAAATTAATCAATGAAAATCGACAAAAGAGAAGACGAACCAATTTTCCGAGCATTGGAGGCGGTGAAGTGAACCATGAGAAGGTGAACCGTACGGAGGCTGAAACTCTGATTGTACGACGACAACGCCTTCTGCAACTCCTTATCATCAATCTGCCCACTGCCGTCAACATCCGCAATCTGAAAACACGCCACAATGGTGGGGTCAGTCCCCGGCGGAAAAGTGGACGGCATCAGGGCCGAGAACGGGCTCGCCGGGTACCCCTGCCCAGCGTAATTCGGCGGCGCCGACGGGTAACCCGACCCGTAGTGCGGCGGCGAGGCTGACGGGTAGCCCTGCCCACCGGAGTGCGGCGGAGGGGCCGACGGGTATCCCGACCCGGGGCCGGAGTGAGAGGGCGGGGCGGACGGGTAGCCCGACCCGGGCCCGGAGTGAGAGGGGTAGCCAGGCCCGGAGTGGTGGGAAGGCGGGGCGGAGGGGGCGGAGGAGTAGTTGTCTTTGGGAGGTTTGTCGGGTTTGGAGCCGCCATAGGAGGGTGGAGGAGGGGCGCCGTAGGAAGGTGGAGGAGCGCCGTAAGCGGCGTAGGGTTGAGCGGTGGGGGTGTGATCGGAAGGTGGCTGGTGTGGTGGTGGTGGGGCGCCGTAGCCGTAAGGTGGGCCAGGTTGGTTGTGAGGGTAGCCGTAGCCTGACATGATGGTGGTGGTTGTTGCGGTGGTTGTGAGGGTGGAGAGAGAAAGGAAAGGGGTGTTGGGGATGATGGGAATTGAAAAAGGTGTTAGGGGGGGATGTTGGAGTTGTTATAGTAGGACGTGGTAAATTAGATAGAAGCGCGTCAGCGTCACCCCTATTTATGACGTGTTTTTTTTTTTTTTTTTAGGATATTTCTCCTCTAGCTTGAGGTTTGCCATTTTACCCGTGATGTCCTTCTTTTCAGGTTAAAAACTTTGACAGAACTTAACTTGTAGTTATGGGTTTAGAAATTGACAATTGTTTTGCCTAAGTCGTACACTCGTACATCTTGTTGAGACGATCAATTTGAACATCAAATTTTTCGGAATCGCAACTCGTGACTAGTAGATATGATCGGTCAAACTTTTTTTCGATAAAATAACTTTGACCGACCATAACTTAAAACTACGTGTTCTTGGGTATCTTGGGTAAAACTACTCACAAGTTAAGGTGGTAAAACTACAAGTTAAGGTCAGTTAATTTTTTTTTTTTTTTCACAGAACGAAAGGTATCTTGGGTAAAACTGCAACAGAGATACCGTGGAAAATATCTTTTTTTTGGATATTTAATTTAATTTAACGTAATTGATTTTCCGTATACGGTTTTTACTCCCGTCGTATACTTTTTTCATTTGGTTTTCCACCCTTACCCTTTTCTTACTCCCACCATATACAATATTCTTTTTTTTTTTTTTTTCAAACTTTTCTTAATCAAACTTCAATCAATTATGCAATAATTCAATTATGGATTTCGATACAATTTTATCGAGTAATAATATACGTCAATTTTAATTAGCGTTATAAAACTATCATTTTTTAATAATTTATGATCGATTAATTTAATTGGATCTAGGTTTAGGTTTAGAATATAAATTGGGGGTGGGGCGGCAGGTGGCGGTGGTGGGCGGCGACAAGGGTGGTGCGGCATTGGTGGGTCGCCGGCAATGGCGGTGCGGCGCTGGGGGTCGCCGGCGTGGTGGTGGTTGACGTGGAGGTTGATTGGGTGGTTGTTTGGTGGTTTAATTTAGGGTAATATTGACATGGTGTAGGGTGGTGGGGTGGCTCCGTGGCCAACATGGATAGGGAGGTCGGTGGTAGATTGCCGGCGGCGGTGGAGGGCTGGCGGCATGGTGGTGGCTGGTGTGGTGGTGGGGTTGGGTGGGGTGGTTGTTTGGTGGTTTGTTTGGCTTTTTTTTTTTTTTTTAAGATTTCTTTGGAAAAAAAGAAAAGAAAAAAAAGTTGTATATTGTGAGAGTAAAATGAGGGTATAAATGGAAATCAAATGAAAAAAGTATACAACGAGAGTAAATTTTGTATACGGAAAATCAATACCCTAATTTAATGGGGTCATTTTATATTGGAATTTTATTTTATTATTAATGCATAAACGAACATACTGTCATATACAATATGAAATGGAGGAATTACTATTATCGGACTCCTTTTCTATATTGGTTAATATCATGCATGTGCATTTTTAAATGTACTCCGTGTTTAGTACTCTATAATAATAATAGCAATCAATTATTGAATATACAAACCTACTCAATTTCGAGTACGTTTTCGATAAAATCTTTATATCGGAAACTGAAAGAAAAAAAAAATTATGAAAAGACGAACTCACCTGTCAAGTATATCATTATGAAAAGACGAACTCACCTGTCAAGTATATCATTATGAAAAGACGAACTCACCTGTCATGTTCAACGATTCGTGTTAATATATTTTCGCCATACCTGACGACAATTACACCAATGACGTCTAACGATACAAGTCGCCTTGCACCTGTTTTCATGGCATCACTTACTCATATAGCGTCATTCTAAACACACATAAGCCAGGCAACTCTTATTCGCATTGGTGTTCTATCACCGTGTTTTTCACATACGCCCGTTTCGATAGGCAACGAAAGGAGGCACAATATAGGACATAGTTCACCATATTACAACCTCAACACGACAGACAACATACGAGATAGGTAGATAGATATTAAAGTAACTACATTCTTGAGCTGAGTTACAACTTCAAAGCTTGAGCATGGTGGCTGATGTGATCATCGATAAAAGTAGCAATGAAAAAGTAGGAGTGGTCATAACCAGGTTGTAGTCGCAACAGCAGAGGCGCGTTCACTTTTCCACAAGCCTCCTCAAATTTGTTTGGCATTAACTGATCCTGCAAGAATTTGTCATCACCTCCCTGTGGAGACGGTTTGACAAATACGCCGGACACAAGTCTATTAGTATCTACTGAGATAGCGTCAAACCTAGCAGTTCAAATCTTAACTAGTACCATATTCAACAGACGAAACCAAGCGATGTCCGACAAAACAAGTTTAGTTTGTATACATGAAATGGCATTTGCCACGACTTTCTGCTTCCATAGGCTAATTAACAAGGCGCTTGCTTAGTTTTCTAAATCAAATTCCTAATGTTGGAATAATGGAGAAGATTTTTCATCTTTTCAACAGCCATTGTTTACTGAAAGTATGGTGAATTACGAAGATACACTTCTTTTTTTGATGACCATCACCTCATGGCTAAAAATCAATTTATTACGGAGTACACATTTACATTCACTGGACTGTCTTTCTCTAGTTTTCTTAGAATAGCTTTATTCTTACAATCACAGTACATAAAACATGAGGTGAAAAGAATAATATAATGACAAAACGTACCTGATCAATCAAAATGGTTGCAGCAAGGTCATGGTATTTTGAGATCAAGCAGGTAGCATCGTATTCCTGCATTCGAATAAACCGTTACTTCCCCCTTTATCTCCGCAGCAAAAGAAAGGAGAGAATAAACAGCAGCAAATCCAATTATTAACACAAAAAACAGAAGGTGAATAATACCTCCCAATCAGCCTTATTTTCTCCCAAATAATTTGTAAACGCTTTCTGGCCCCACGGACAGTTTGTTGGATTCACGATTGGAGCAAAAGCAGATACAGACTGCAGTAAAGAGACGTGTTACAACAAATGCTGAAGAAGACGGGCCAAGCTATCACCATTACTTTTTCAATTAATATAAATTAAGGCGTGAACTACGACATCGTGACTCAAAAAGAACACTTGGCAAATAATTCATTTCCTCGATAACCCTGCTGTCCCGAATATCTCAGGGATGCACTGACCACAAACAGAATGAAAGACCATACTTGATGAGGCATAGACACAGATATGTAAGAACTTGGCAATGAATTCGATGATTAAATCAAGGGTTACCTTATATTTGTCGAGATTCTTAAGGTAAATAGTTAGAGCACCATGGCCTCCCATTGAGTGACCAGATATTGATGCACGTGATGTGTCAAGCTGCGGGAAGTTCTCCTTCAGAAGTTCAGGCAGCTCCCTAACAACGTAGTCATACATCCGCCAGTTCTTCCACTTTTCTTGGGATGCATTCAGATAGAAACCCGCACCTGTCGCAAGGAAACGTTAAATCATCATCTTCTGATAAACTGATAAAACCACCTTAAATTTGCTGCATGTCATGATTGATTAGAATCAAACCGTAACCCTTATCTTGAACATCACATGTATTGCAAGTCCATGTAGAAAGAAAAGTAATTAATTAGGAATATAGTAGAGTATATAGCAATTCAGTTATGCTTCATACCTACACCAAAGTCCCAGCTGTCTGATTCACCTTCAACGTTCAGCCCTCCTAGAATACCAGCAAAGAAAGAGACGATTAACCGTATGTCCGAAGACTTTGATGCATCTCTCTTGAGTAAGGCATATAAGAATAACATTTGAAGCGACTCCCACAGAAACAAAATCAAAGATTAGTTTATCATATCCTCCGACTATGCACGCAATATAAGCAGGAACATGAAAATAATTTACTTGGAGACGTATCAGGGGCGATAAGAGCAATCCCTTCCTTGGAAGCAGCACGTTGAGCTCCAGACTTGGTTATGAAATTTTCGTCAGTACAGGTGAGACCAGACAACCAATAAAGCACCTGCGAGGGAGCAAGTGAAGTTCAAAGTTCCAATGCAAATGAGATTTCCAAAGTTCTGCGAATGGTACGAATGAAATGTCCATGAAAAACAAATCAAGAAGCAAGCATTGATACCTTATATACCTAAGAATTTTGTTACTGAAATTTTATTCCTACTTAGCCTAGACATTACATCCAAAACACCCCGAGACTCTCATTGTGACATACTATTGCTAGACAGGTAAACATCGTCTCATGCGGGAAATTCGATACAAAATTCTCACGAAACCGTCTGTATAGTGTCCATCATCAAAAACTCAAAAAGTATAGTCCATTGTCCTTGCAGAAAATCGTACCCCATTTGCTTAACTTAGTACCTCTTCTCCTTGTCCTACTTTTTTCATAACTTATCAAATACTTCAGTAAACTTCAGACGACTCAAGAATTCTACGCGATAAAGATTAGTACTTAAATAACACTAAACTTCAAAAAGCTTAGACAACCTCACCTAACTTTGGACTTCAAACAACTTAAGACGAAGAGAACACGTCACTGCTAATATGGCTATCACAAATATTCCACCATCAATTTCTTCCTCAACAAAGCTGTATATAGTTATATAAACATAGAAAAAGCAAAGCAAAGCAAATTCCCTATGATCATCTGACATTTTAATCACATGGGTTTTCCTTCAATCAATCAATCAATCAATCAATCAATCAAAGATACAAACTTTTAACCCCAAAATTCGATATTTCGACAACCAAATTCCTTAAAAGCAGCAGATATATACATACATACACACATGGAAGAAGCAAATCAAATGAATTCATTTCCCTAATGATGAATCAATAAGTGAAAGATTCAATTTTGAACCCAAATGATGAACATAAAGAGGAGAAAACATACAGGGAATTTGGAATGATCATCAGCAGAAGAAGGAGGAAAGTAGATGTGGAAAGTCATGGAACAACCCAAAGTAGGGCTGAAGTGTTTGTATCTCTTGTTGTAACCTCCATGCATTTTTGAGCTGCTTATTTCTGTGGGTTTTTTCTCCATTTTTGATCTCTCTTTTTCACTCTTTCTCTCTCTCTCTGCAGTTGTTTGATGATTGAACACTTGTGAACAACACTTGTTTTCACTTGCTGGTGAACTGGTTAGTGGTTATGATGTTACTACTTTGAGGAGGTTTCACTTTTGTTCATTGGACTTGGACTTGGGATGTTCATTTCTTGGGCTTTATTGGGTTCACAATGCTAATATGAGATCGGTGTATGCGTACGACAGATTGTTTATGGATTAAAAGGTGAAAATTATTGAGCAATGAGCATGTTAAAGGTTTTAATATCGTCACAATAAGACTTAAATGTGGTCATAATAAGAAGTAAAATACGGAGAAATTATTTTTCTTGAACGTAAACAATTTGTCATGCGCTTACAACCGTGTTAACATAGAATTATCAACAAGCTCACATTATTTACTCTATCTTTGATCTTACGGTCGAAATACAATAGTCTCGGTTGGGTAGGAAAGACAACCCGACTAGGCTTAAGCTCAACCGGACTGCCCCTCCGATCAGACCAACAAGGAGTCGAACCAATTGAGGAGACCCCTCGTTGGATCGTGGCTTTGTCGGAAGGGCAGCCCAACTTTAATGAAATGTAAGTTTTTTAGGAGTAATTAGTATTGCTCAATCATATCCAAACTTTAATGAAATGTATCAATAAAAATTGATCCCTTACCATTTTAGTTATTTCTCTCATTCTCTCGTTAATTAATAACCAAAAACCCTAAATATCGTCGCTGTCAATTGCCGAGACCACCATAGTCGACTAGTTGCCTAGACGCCACGGTCCCATAATATTAATAATAATACAAAAGGTGTGAGGTAACATTTGTTCATTATAATAATTTAAACACGTACGATAAATTACTATGACTAAAATGTGTCCCTTTAAATAGCATGATGAATGAGTGAATTGTTGTGAATGTGTAAATCACAATTACTCTACGAGTAGAGATGGCATTGACCATACTTCATTTATAACGCCTGAAACCAACAATTTGAACTAAAAAGTACACCATTATCGAGTAAGTATGCGTACGACATTACGACAGATTGTTTATGGACTAAATTATACACCATTATCGAGCAATGAACATATTAATGGTTTCAACATTGTCACAATAAGAGTTAAAAGTTGTCATAATAAGAGTCAATATACTGAGAAATTATATTATTTAAACATATACAATTTATCCTATGCAAACAACCGTCTTACCTCACATTATTTACTCTATCCTTTATTTTACGGTCGAAATACAATAGTCTCGATTGGGTCAGAGAGACAACCCAATTAAGCTTAAGCTAACCTGAGCTGCCCCTTCGATGAGGTCATGACCCAAGGAGGAGTCAAATTAATTGAAGAGACTATTGGGTCGAGTTTGACTAGAAGGGCAACCTAACTGAGCTTAGGCCTAGTAGTAGTGTCTCCTTTGCCTAACTCATTTGTAACTTTTTTTTTTAGTATTGCTCCATCATATCCACATTTTAGTCAAATGGGCAATAAAAATTATAATCCCTTGTCACTTGCAAGTGTCATTTCGTAATATTTTCTCTTTAATTAATAACCCGAAACCCTAAATATCGCCGCCGCCAACTGGCGAGACCACAATAGTCAGCTAGTCGCCTAGATGCCACAGTGCCATAATAATAATAATACAAAAGGTGTGAGCTGACGACATTTGTCCATTATAAGAATTTAAACGCATTCGACAAGTTTACTAAAATGTGACCCATTAAGTAGCATGACGAGTGAGTGAGTGGCTGCACATGCGTAAATCACCCAATCGTAATTATTCTATGAGTAGAGATAACCATAGGCCGGACTTCATTTATAAAGCCCGGAACCAACCTTTTGGATGGCAGGTTGGACTCGCCAATTTGTAGGAAAGGATAGGCGGACTGGTCGGGCCCGCCCGCTACTCGGACATGCTGGGCTCTACTGTCGCACCCGAATTGCAGTTCAATGGGCGGGCCGGATCGGGCTGACCCGCACAAATGTCCAGCTCCATCGACCAGGACCAGAGTGTTCTACTTCTACGAGAGACTAGTACGGAGTACTGGAGCAATTTCTGAGAAATAGGTAAACTTTCTAGGGTTTACCCTCTCTACTTCCTTTTCAATTGAAGATTTTACTGCACTTGCTCTCAATTTCTACATTAACATTCCAAAATCAATCAATTTTCTTTTATTGATTTCTGCAGACTTGTAGGAGTTCAATCACAGGCACCTACGAAAGCATACCGAAAAGTCGAAGATTTTTTTAATGCATATTTGATCAATTTGCTTTTCATTACAAGGTATATCTCGTAGTTTTACTCACAATTGACTCATACTTCCCAAATTGTGATTAAGTTTGGAGGAATTTTGGATGAAATTTGTGGTTTCATTGCGGTTTGTATGCTGTAGCTTGGTATACTTTCTCTATTTAATTCTTGCATTTTGTTTGTTTCATCGTGTTTAGTCGTACTCGTCGTTCCAAAAGCAACCGCTCCCTCTTCTTTGTGAAACTATATTCATTGCGCTGTATAATCGACTAGCTAGTTGATATTGAAATTTTTGTAGCCACCCGATACTCTGGCGATCATGTGCTTCAATAATTATAGGTGAAACCTGACATGGTTGTCGACTTTTAGAGTGCTTGGGCCTTCAACCATGAGCTTAAACTTTTGGTTGAATTGGTTCCTGACATGGTATCAAAGCCTTTGTGACAAGAGGTCACATGTTCGAATCTCACCACCCCTCCCTTTCAAAGTGGATTATTTCACACCAGGTATGACGGGCTTGTATTTGCATCCACACTTCAAGCTCAAAGGGCATTTGTGTGAGGGGGCGTGTTAGAGTGTATAAAACCGATCTTGGGTCTCCAACCATCAGCTTAAGCTTTTGGTTGAGTTGGTTCCTGACATCGATGGAGTAGCGTGGGGGTGGGGGCCGTTTCTATTGTGCTCAACCATACGTAACCTTGAATATGTGAAGAGATTCCCTCTAGAGTTTGTAAAAAAAAAAAAAAAACGAAAAAAAAACCTCTTCCTAGCGAATTTCAACCTAACTGTCACAGTTCTCCTCGTTGAGCCAATTCCCTAGAAGGGTTAATCAAGCTCTAGAAAGGTGTCATTTGGTTTGAATCCGCAAAGTCGACTGTACATTGTACACACCGAAAAAGCAGGCATTGTAGAATCGTAACCTAATTGGAAAAAAAGAAGTTGATACGTGGAGCCCTTTAAGTGGGTCATATGAGAGCAAGGATTAATTGGACTAAATAATTTTATTTTTAAGTGTGATAATTTGAACTCTATTGTATAGAATTTCTTAGCAACTCTAGAGGATCCACACCCTTGAGTATCTTGCCACATACTCTGGGAATGACACTATAAGGTCACATTTTGGCTTCAAGGTCACGAACACAATCTTATCTTTTCCGAGCTTTTCAGTTTCGGCAAAAGATATGTGGTGGGTGGTTAAAAATGAGTGATTGAGTGGGTAGTTCTAACCTAAGTATGTGCAAGTTCATTAGATTTACCGGTGATGATTAATTAACAACTTGAACATAATGCCATGGCTTTGTAGGTGGCTAAAAATAAGAAGTTATTAGGTGCAAATGTACGTGTATGTGTAAATAATTTGTGTTTGGATATTTGTAATTTGTATTTCTATTTGTTTCTATGTATTTATGTATGTATTTTTTGTATTTATTTGTGGTGTTGACATCTGATCTTTTTAATTTTATGCCGCACTCATAGTTTTTCAGTCACTGAATTAGTAGTATCTATCTATGATGAATTAAAACCGAATTGGCAATTACAAGTTTACTACTCCGTAATAAAGTAATAAGTAATGAATGAACTCTGTTCTCTTCTACAGTGTTATGCGTACGGTGTGATAGTAAGAAATGGAGGATACCAATACCAGCTCTAATACTATTGCTACTTGCTCCTCAACTTCAGAGTTTAATACTGCTTCTCGTGGCATCTGCCTCGTGTGCGTACCGTGAACCCTACCTTCTATTGTATTGATTCATTTGGTATTATCATAATGATATTAAATTGGATTTGTTGGGATATGCTGTTGCAGTTGCCAGAAGCAATTTTCGCAATACACTTGTCCCCGTTGCAACTCTCGCTACTGCTCCCTTCCTTGCTACAAGGTTTCGTCTATTCTACTACTCTCCAAAGTTATGTTCGTTAGTTCCTATGTCAGCTCTCTTATACTCTGTTGTGGTGTGTGCAGTCTCATAGCCTCCGATGCACTGAATCTTTTATGCGGGACAATGTTATGAGTGAGATGAGCCAACTGCGTCCTGATGACCATAGCAAGAAGAAGATGATGGACATACTCCAGAGGTTTCATGCCCAGGATGAGGAGGATAGCATGGATGACGATGGTATATAATTATCTACTCTATTGCACCTGCTGTTGCACTTTCCTTAACCAACATCCACACACAAACGCAACTTCTGTGTTAGTGGTGGTGCGGTTGTCATGAGTTGCTTGTGTGGTTCTAGCCTTCAATATATCTCTTCTTATTATTGCTTGTGGTTAACTGAAACACTCACGGCTCCGAGCTTTAATTTGAAACAAACCAAACATAAACGTAACACAGATGTGTGATTTGTCGCAGAACAAGTTCAAAGTAGTTTACACTTTAGAGGTCCACGTTGTTCACTGAGAAATAGATTGTCGGGTGTTATAAACACCTCAGTTCTGCTTTTTTGGATATCTCTTTCGCTCGGGTTAATAGGCTCTATCAGTTGGGCATGGACACTTATACAGCTTTTTTACAATTTATTGCTACTGATTACAAAATAATAAGTCATGTACCCATCTTGACCCTTTTGAGTCGGAACATTTAAATATGATGCATAACTGCGTAACGAATAGGCTTGTGGGTCAAGTATGTGGCACAGACACCAAATTCTAATTTGTTTCTCACTTGGTCATCTCTTGATCTTGCAGAGATGACACTCTCAGAGGATACGATTCAGAAGGTTCTTTCGGGTATGTTCTCATTTTCTCTCAGTTCTGCTCTCTTCAATATAGTTCTTTGCTCTTTGCCTAAGACATTACTCACTTACTCGGGCAACTTTTGTCTTTGCACATTTCTGTTTTGATGGTTGTTGTAGTTGAATTCTAGTCACGCACACAGCATTATCATGTGCTGAATTTCCCTCATGTGAAGAAACTTTAAATTGCCAATCAATTCCAAGTGACGTGAAGAATTTTATTCGTGTTTTTTTCCCTGCTCTTATGCCTTTAAAGCCCCAATGTTCTGTTATATCTTCATCATAAGATTGCTTCTTAATTTATGCCATAATATGAAACGCATTCATCAAGTACATGATTAAAATAAATTATTTATCTCCAGGAGTTGACTTAAATTACGAAGACTTGAGTGCGGAAGAGAAGAAACTTTTCCTGAGAGCAATAACCACGGGAGAATTGAGCAAGCTTATCGAGCCATGGGAGCCATGGTGGTTGAAGCCTTGTGCAAGAACAATATCTCTGAGTGATGAAGGAACCCGGCTTATTCAGCCATTAGTAAGAGATGAGCCATCAACGTCGCCTCGTACCGAGTCTGAACAAAGTTTCGAGTCCGAGGTTCCACCTGGACCAGAGACACCATTGCCACCACTTAAGACACTTACATCTGTAGAACCATCCCCACTACTTGCTATTCATATGGTCGACATTCTATATAGCTATTGTTTCACGCTGCGTCTTTATAACGGGGATTGGCAATCTGATAATGTCGGAGCTTCGATGGTGGTCATAAGCGTGTCCTCGGTTTTAGGCCGAGAAGGAGTGCAGCCTGAATCCATGTTAGAAGTTGTTTCAAATTGCTTGGAGCAGACGTGCTCTCCTGCCTTTAGGCATATGGGAGGTTTGCAATTCGGGTTTGGTGTTCTGGATGATGTAACGTCGTTGATCTCGTTAGGCGGGAAGGCGTTAGTCTGTGCGCTTTCCGATCTGCGCAGGATGTTTGAGGCAGCACAGTCAGAGTTGAAAAGCGAGAAATCAAGAAAGACTAATAGGGTGGAGATGAAGCGCAAGCTCAAGTCTGCAGAAAGAAAAGTTTTCTTCATAACGTGCTGGGTGCACGAGCAACCAGAAGATGTTTGGCCTTCGTTATCTGCCCTCATCAACGCTGAGAAGGTGTCACAATTAGAATATGCACGCAATGAGTCCAAGCGATCCATAGCAACTGATTTGAAATCAAAGAGCGGCGGCAACAAGCTTGTAATTGAAGAACTGTAGCTGTCAACAATTGCAAAGGACATTATTTTTGCGACGATGTTATTTTGCAATGTTGCAGAGAGCATGATGTAGTTTTGTTTGTAGCATAGTAAATCTGTCGTTAAATTTAATTGGGATATTTTGTTTGACTGTAGAAGAAGATTATACACGGTATAAGAGTTCTCTTATCCTACTGTTTTCGAATGACATAAGGTAAAAATTATGTTGATAATTAAACGAATGATTTATAATGTGCAATAAAAAGAAGCGCAATGACAAGATCACACTGACATTCTCACAAATACGACTCATGCAATCGCGTGTGTCACAAATACGATGTCCCTAACTAGAATACATTCGATTTCATTTTCGAGATTAGTACTCCGTTTGATTTATTTGATTCTCCATCCTAATTTTCACAACGAAATTTCTCTTGGTAAAATAAAGATATCAACTACGAAGAAAGCAAGAGACAAATTTTCAATGCACAACAATAGATATGATTAAATGGGGTGTGTAATATAGAGAAAACTCAATTTTTTGCAACAAAAAATAATCATGCAACAATATGTGTATATCAAAGGGGTAGATAAGTCAGGGCTCATCATATGTACTACCCACTATAAAATGAGAGCTATCTGACTATCTCATGAATATTTCACGACGACGGTTTCTAATGCTCGGTTTTTTCAGCTCTTGGCACCAATGCTTTATTACAAGGGAATCGATGAATTGTATATTTCGATAAATCCACGAGTCGAAAAGCCGTCGATTGTACCTTGACTAATGGTGCTTAAACTTGGTCTGGACCATTAGGCAAGGCCTCATAGCCATCGTGATGACGTCGAGAAGAATGAAAGTCGACAGGAATGCACTTAATGATGGCGCCTAGCGGTAGACTAACTGCTCCGATCAAAATGCTGAGCAACCATAGTTGCCAGCTCAAGGGGACTGTGCTCGCGAAAGTGCCTAATAACTCGATTATGATGACTTGAAATGCGACTGTTGCAACCATTATCCCGATGAATATCCAGTTGTTGAATAGGCCACTGAAAATGTTGATCTTCTCGATTTCACGACTGTTGATTTCGTTGAACACCTGATGCATTCATCATTGACCAAAGGACACACTACATGTTAGATTTTTAAATTTAGTTTTACCAAACAGTCAAAACACACGATGAAAAGGCAAACCTGGCAGAAGACGAAGGTGTTGAAGATGAACGTATCCAGAATGATCAGAGAATCTGGTCCTTGAAGATTTAGCAGCTGTTTTCCGGCAAAGTTCAGAATAATAAGGATAGTGAACTGAAATATACTATGACCGATGATGTTTCTCCACATAGCTCTGCTAATGAAATTTGCATTTCGGCCAACAGAAGGTCTTTTCATGAGTCCGTCGTTTGGTGGTTCTGTCGCCAGAGCAAGGGCTCCGAGAGTGTCCATAATCATGTTAACCCACAGCAACTGCACAGCCGTCAATGGAGCTGACCCTGAAAATCCCGACAACATGTTACGTGGAGATTTTAAAAGGACTATGCAGCTGAAAGAAAATTATACAGTGAACTGTTGGATAACCTGCGACACATGCAGAAATAAAGTTGAGCAATAGAGCAACGATGTTAACTGTCAGTTGGAACTGCACAAACTTTTGAATGTTTACGTAGACGGCTCTTCCCCATCTGGCTACATTCACTATGGTTGAGAAATTGTCGTCCAAAATAATGACGTCTGCGCTGTCCTTCGCCACCTGTAAACACGAACAACCGAGATAAAAAAAAGGGGTAAACTACAAAACATCTGCCGGCATATTAGGCACACTTTCCCTTGCTGCAAATGAAACAAAAAAAAGCATATCAGAAGACGAATAGATAGTCGGCAAACCTCTGTTCCAGCAATGCCCATAGCTAGTCCAATATCAGATTCATGCAAAGCAGGTGCGTCATTGGTCCCGTCACCTGTTACAGCAACCACTTCCCCGAGCAGTCTCAAATTCTGCACTAATGTGTGTTTGTCTGATGGCAGAGATCGTGCCATGACCTGTCGGTTACAAAAATCCATAATTTTATCAGAACAAGTTGAAGTTTAAACAAACAAAAACCTCGTAAATAATTGTATAATAGTATTCCATGTACCTGTATTTTTGGAATGATCTCTTTCATCTCCTCCAAAGATTTCTTACGAAATTCGGGCCCTTCTATGGCAATGCCATCAGTTAGTATACCACATTCTTTCGCAATGGCAATCGCTGTGTTAATGTTGTCACCTGTCACCATACGCACGGTGATTCCTGCAGCTAAACATGTACGGACAGCGTCTTTGACACCTGGCCGAACTGGATCCTTGATTCCGACGACACCTATCAATGTATAACCTTCTTTGGGTATGCTTTTTTCGTCACATCCATCGTCCATATCTTTGAAAGCCAAGCAAAGGGTCCTCAAAGCTTCGGAGGCAAAACCATTTATGACATTAGTTACCGACTTTACGTTTTCCTCAGACAGATCAACAGAATTCCCATTTTCGTCAATCATTCTGTTGCACATGCCTAAAACGATTTCCGATGCACCCTTGCAGAAGGCTCTGTCGCCACCTCCAGGCAGAGCCACCAAAACCGACATACTCTTTCTGACGGAACTGAAGGGCTCTACGTTTTTAATCACGTATTGCTTGCGCAGAGTATCAAAATCACTTCGCAGAGACATTCCAAGTTTTAGCAACGCGGTTTCTGTTGGCTGTCCTAAAATAGACGGTTTTCCGTCATGACCCTTCACTACTTCGGCAGCAGTGTTTAAGAAAATAACTTCTGAAAGGATGTTCGAAACACCATCAGTTGTTTCTGATTTCACTTCACTTGCTTTTATAACTTTGTTTCGGCCAGATAACCAAAGCTTATCGACTACCATACGGTTAGTAGTAAGCGTTCCCGTCTTATCTGTGCAAATTGTGGTGGCGGACCCCATTGTTTCACAAGCAGACAAATGCCTGACCAAAGCCTTGTCACTCATCAGTTTCTTCATGGCAAAAGCAAGACTTAGTGTCACTGCAAGTGGAAGTCCTTCAGGAACCGCAACGACAATAATAGTCACTGCAGTGGCAAAGTAATTCAGAAGCGTCATTGCATCAGCCGATGACCATTGCGCAATCTCGTTAGCAATAAATTTATCCACTACAAATCTGATGGACAATACCAAAAAGGTTAAAACTGCAAAAACTAATCCAATTTTCCCGATTATAGTAGCGACTCCATTTAGCTTCACCTGTAAAGGCGTCTCATCTTCGCCTCCCTCACTAAGAGTCTCCATCAAATGTCCCCACTCAGTCTTCATACCGACAGCAGTCACTAACATCGTCGCTGAACCATCTTGTACTTTGGTTCCCGACAAAAGAAAAGGCCTATCTGAATTTACGTAAACCGGCTCACTCTCACCCGATAAGCTAGACTCGTCAATCAACAAGTTGTAGCCAGAAGCATAGATTCCATCAGCGGGAACTATATCTCCAATCGACAAGTGCACAATATCGCCAACAACTAAGTCATAGATCGACGTCTTCTGTCTACTCCCATCTCTGGTGACCTGAACAAATATTTTCTTCTTCTCTTTGTCGAGATCTATGAATTGCAATGATTGGTTGTAGTCACTGAGAGCAGTAACCAAGACAACCAGCAATATACTAAGAAGAATTCCAACCCCGTCGTACATGCCTTTCGGCAACCCTTCTGTAGGAACTCCTACGCCTATCGAAACTACAGCACAAACCATCAGAATTATCAGCGTTAAGTCCTGAAACGCTTCCCATACGAATGTCCAAAAACCTCTAGGAGGCTTCTCGGTGTACCGATTTTCTCCGTAGATTTGTTGCCTCTTTGTTGCATCGTTTGATTTAATTCCTGTTTTAAGGGAGGTAGATAATTTCTTTGAAATTCCTTCTACACCCCCGTGAATACGGAATCCCTTTGCATCATGGCGACGGGCTATTGAAGCCAAATCTTCTGCTTCAATCCCAAAGCCTGCCTGTTGAGTTTCCTTCGACAGTTTATACTCAGGTCTCGCAGCTGTAAAAACAAATTCAAAGTTCTTTCAGAAAAACTTGAGGCATGAACTGCGTATTATAATACGAAACCATAATTTAACAACTTAGTACCATCTTGAAAACGAAGTGCCGCTTTATGCACCATGAGAGCAACCCGTATTTCCTGTCAAACACGATCAGCAATTCAGTAATTTAGTAAACCGCAAGCATCCAAATTGGTGCAACTACATTATAACAAAGCAAATGAAACTTCAAGTGTCCCGTTATGTGAAGTAAAATCAACTTCGAGAACATAATGTGTATCCCTGAATTACCTAGAGCTTGTACGACATGAAATATAGCTTAACTTAGAATCAAGAGCAGATACCTAAATTGAAATCCCTTGATGTTCAAACCATTTTTATATTTTCTCAGGAAAAAATTCTATGTCAAGATGATGTGATCGCTCATGCTCACTCGAAAGCACATCTAGCTCACGAGAGCACTACCCGTGTAAGTCATCTAGAGCTCTAGAAAGCTTGTTAGTCATCCTATAATACAAGTATATTTTCAAGAGTATGTGGGAGGAATACGAGGACAACTTAGTTAATTCAAAGTCCAGTCCTAAAGAGCTCTCGGCCATTTCAGACGACACATTATTGTGTCATCCTGTTAAACAACTGAGAATGTGACCAACAACAACACTTGTACTAGATCATTTGAGCCCTTCTATAGTCAATTGCGCTAGGAGCAGCATACAGGTTAACAAACGACGCCATAGTGAGAAAAAACGGATACCCGTTTATAACTATCATGCGAAAAGAAAATCTGAACTCGAGTATAAGAATAGCACGAAGGGAATATGACTTAACGTGTTGGTCCATATTGACGTAGTTAAGCTATGGGTTGTAAGCCTAACGTTCCAAAGGAGTTGTAAAAATTTATTCAATCACTACACAACACGCATTCACGAAAAGACTGAAGTACGTAACAGAGAGCCGATTTGGTTGAACCATCCAGTACTCCATTGTCATACATGTCTGGTGTATTCATCTCTGGCTTGCAGAGCTCGAAGTTACTACTTCGTAGTTAAACGCGTCTATCTTATAATTCTCTGCGCTCTAGTAAGAAAACATGAGGAGATAACTATATAATATAATGGTGAAAACTGGTGCAAATTGCACTCTGTTGGTCTTTGGATAAATGCTCCCATACTCCTATGTTATTCTTATCCAAGTTTTATCCAATTTTAGATTGTAGTACATTTCGTCGCAGTTCCTCAGACGGTCTTATCCAAGTTTTTCGTTTTGGAGTTTGGACAACGAAATAGCGTCATGATGGTCATTCAAACCAAGTCTTATGTAACATCGTCTTACAATCTCAAATAGTTGGCCTTACACAGTTACACAATATACTGCGTTGTGTAAGACCGTCTTTTTTGAGACTTTCGGTTCATACAATAAACAACACTTGTAAATAAATGCATGATGAGTTCTATGAGCCCATGCCATCTATAGGATTATGCCAAGCAATTTCTGAAAGTGGTGCCTAAATGCAGGTACAAAAATGGACCATATATATAAGAAGACAAAAGGTTAAAAAAAATAGATCTTCATCAAATAATACTTCCTCCATTCCATTTGATTCTATACATATTCCTTTTTCGGAAATTCCAATCAATTCTATACATTTCTATTTTGGTCCGTACTTTATTAAACTAAAAGACCAATATACCCTTCATTAATACCCCACCCAACCCACTTACAATGTCCTTTTTTAAAGAATAAAGTAGGGGTAATTTGGTAATTCTATTGTCTACCCCACTTGATTTTCTTCTACCTTAATTACCGTGTTTTGGTCAAATGTATAGAATCAAACGGAATGGAGGAAGTACAAGAATAGTCACATGAGTTACATCAAACCCATAAAGTATACACTTTTATTACACACATACTCTTATGATAGAATAAAGGACCATATGTGTTATGCTATGTTTATTGTCTGTACTATTCCCAAGAAATTTCAAGGAAATTTCTTCTACTTGTACTATCATAGTTTCTTGACAAAAATGTCTAAGTTAGAAAGATTTATAACTTATTTTCAATTATACAAGTAGGTAACATAATTTAAAACATGGGGGACCAACCTTGAACTCGAGACCGATATGTTACATCATATCTCGAAATTCCATTGGTCCACCACCAACTCGATTGGCTTTTTTTAACGCAAGAATACGTTAAATTATCTCACTATAGAAAAAAACAATTATGGTTACTAGAGATTGTTTTATGCGTACGGCAATGTGAAAGCGACTATTTGATGCGAACTGGGTAAACTTCAAGTTATATTCGAGATTCAAAGACCATGACTAATTGAGGCATAGCAAAAACTTTTTTAATTACATTCTATGATTGACCAACCTAGACAATCATTAGTGGAATGAAATTCAAAATAATTTATTGTGATGGATGAAGCTTAGAAGGAATGATTTGAACATGGTGATCTAGTCTAAATGTCCATGCATGATAGGGTGTGCAAGGCATCTAGAGCACATGGTCTAGCATAGAATTTATTCACTATTGTTGCATGATTGCATCATAAGATCTTGACATTTGATCTTAAACTAGCCGATTTTAATCTAGAACCATCTCAACCAAAAGCTAAACCCGTGACCTCTGGTTACAAGATTCTGATAATATGTTAGGAACCAACTCAACCAAAAACTTAAGCTGATGATTAAAGGTTTTTGATCGATTATATACTCTAATACGGAGTAATAAACAAGTAGTATAGATACAGACAAGAATCAACTACAAAAACATAACCAAATTCATAAAGGTCTAGAGTCTATATTTAAGTGGAAATACAACAAACTTCCACAATATCTCGAATATAAAGTATAGTGGTTATTTCGTCTTCCGGATATAAGAATTATATTGAAAGAGATTGTTCTAACTTGTAAATCATTCATTGGTAGGCACTTACGCGTAAACAACGACCTTATTTCATGGTTTACGGATTACGGAGTAACTCAGTTTTGTTTAGTACTCCCTCCGTCCCGGTGATTTGTTTACACTTTCCATTTTGGGGTGTACGGGTCATTTGTTTACATTTCCAAAAATGTTCATTATTGATGCCATGTGGGGGGTGTTAAATGGTTACTTTGCAAAAAGTGGACCTTCTTTGTACTTTTAACATTATTTTTTCATTTTTTTCATTATTTTTCTTTTCACGTGCATAAAGTAAATGTAAACAATTCACTGAAACGGAGGGAGTAAATGACTTAGTGACTTGAAAGTTAAAATCGGCGGAAAAATTGATTTAAACCTACCTAAAGTATAGTAATTTAAAAATGAGCTACTTTTTTACTAAATAAACCTTGTTCATCAATTGTTGTCATTCATGATTCATGGATCATTCATCCACCACTTTTTCATCCAACCTAACTCATGTACAATTGATCAACCTCTTTGCAGTAAGCACATACATCAGTTCACATCAATTATTAACCTATTTATTTATTCTAGAGTGGAAAGTAATGTAAATTAGCCTTTGGGTACACATAAAAAATACAAGGCACATTCTAAAATGACACTGTTTCATGCGTAAAATGGTCAAAAAAATTTGTCAGCACTTTATTATATAATAAATGAGGTGCTCAGAAATTCTATTGGGCGTTTCATACAACAGTCTCACAATAGACTAATTAAGATACGATTTGATCACCTTTTTATCCAAAATCAATAATAAAGCCATATTCTTTTCTACTTAATTTTAACTCCTATAAGTTCAGTTCCTATAAACCCAAGCAAGCTTTAATTTCAACTACCTTCAGCTTAAATTCAGCTCTAATAAGATAACTTTATTAGTTCCGCTCAAGTTCAGCTCTTATAAACCACGTTGTAAGGTTGTAAAAGGTTCTAAGGTTCGGGCCTTACTATTCATTACACCCAAATTTCAACCTCAACTTTGATCTCAATTCCAATTTAATAAGTTGTGACACCGAATTTTAGAAGAGTAAGTCTTGCATAAAACCGTTTCACGCGTGCGACGGAGTTCTTAGTAGTAAAATGTGACTATTTTAATGCTTAAAGTGACCACTTTAACGCTAAATGTAATCACTTTAAAACTCCATAAAATGGTCACTTTAAACGTTAAAATAGTCAATTTAAACCTTAAAGTAGGCACATTTTAGTTAGATATACCCCGTCGCACGCGTGAGACGGTTTTATGTAAGCATTTGTGATTTTAGAATCATTTTGATGACAATGGTACGGTGTTAGGACTATTCCACTACTTTTTAGTAAGATAAATTGTTATATCTAACCGTCTTCTATGAAATTTTACCGTGGCACCGTTTTACGCGAATTACTCAATTGTTCATTTATTGTGAGTAATCCGTAAGACTTTGACAAATTTTATACGCGTGAAACAACCTTATTTTAGACTTAAAACAAAAAAGTTGGAGGGTACACCGTAGAAAAACCCTTTTTTTTTTTTTTTTTGACGGAAGTGTTCAGAGACAAATTCGATTATTATACTCCGTAAGTAATAACTAATAAGAAGCAAGTAGGCACCTAACATAACGAATGACTGTATGAGGGACTTGAGAATTTGAATTTGCTCTATGATTTTTGGTGTTTGTTGAGGAAAAAAAGGTCGTAAAATTTTCCTAAAACAAATATGAGAGTAATTAAGAGGATAAAATAATGGTTTGGTTGAATTCAACTAATTATATGGTTGGGTCTTTATGAAATTGTTGCTCTTTTTGAAACAATTCATCTTCACTCGAATTTTTTTTGAAAATCTTTTGTTAAAATCTACTTCCTCTGTTTCACCGGAACGGAGGGAGTAATATAAATAGAAATGAGATATTTATTTTGGACAAAAAATTAATAAAAATGGGACACTTATTTTAAGATGAAGAGAATAATTAATACGTGTTCAAAAGATTTCAAATATGAGCATAGAGCCATAGATAAAATTTCTTTTTTCTTTTCAATTCGACATTCAAATCACAGCGTGTTGAATATTTTTAACAGAGTTCGAGTATTTCCAAATAAACATAAAGATTCAAACTTCGAAATTGGTCCTAAATCAGACAACTTTTAACGAAAGAAGCATAATTGTCATCGTAATTGTAAAAGTAAACACGTTAACGTGACACAAGTGTACTATTCTTAGGACTTAGGAGAAGAGATTTTTTGACAAAAACTCACAAATTTCACATGCATTGGCGAATACTACACTAATTGAATCCATTGGTACTTCTGTCCTATAAATCACTATTATAAATTTATAATCCACCTTATACGCCTATGCACATGCAAGAACAACTATTCCCTCTGTTTCAGTGATTTGTTTACAGTTTGACTTTTTTATAAGACAAATTTGAGAGAAGTGTAAACAAATGAATGAGACAGAGGGAATATAATGGTTCAAAGTTATATCATACTCCATACCTTCACAAATTCTCTTATTATGAAAAAACAATATTAAAGCTTAAGAATTTCAATAGTCATAAAATTATGCAAGAATAATACTACGAAATACTAATAATATATTAGCATCATATTATTAATTATTATCATATTAATTCAACGCTTGCTCCGTGGTACATGAACTCCAAATAGCTTTCACGATAAGTATATATAATAATTCAAGCAACTCGCATGAGTTTTATATTTAATGAGATAACTTTTAAATCGTCTTAGAAGAAGGTGCAACACAACCTAAGGTATAACCGGTCGCCTAATGTTAGGTTCGGTATAATATAAATTACCCTTTCATGAAGTGAGCTATTGACATTTGTACGGAATTAAACATGTAAGACTAAATACCAAGGTACAAATGTAAATCACCCATAAACAAATTGGACTGTAAATCTAAATAAGATTTTTAGTTTTTAATACTATTGTAAGACGGTTTCACGTATACAACGATCTAATTATAACTAAAATGTGACCCCTCTCTTGAAGTGACCGCTTGACCAATTTTTGAGATTTTGAAGTGGTTGCTTTGACCATCTTATTGGGCGTTAAATAATTACATTGGGGTCACAGACAGTCTAATAAGGCGTATAAATCCGTCTTATTTTAAACTTTGTCGAGGGTGATTACGAAACGTAGAGTCATAGCAAAATTCCATTAGAATGGACAATTCGACATCATGGTCGTAATCACCATCCAATTTAAAAGAAGAATAAAATAAAGTATTGACTTTTTAGGAGATCACATAAATACTCCCATTTACAAACCGTAATTTCACATTTATGGTTACAAATTAAAACTTTTTTTAATTATTATTCTTCCATTCACCTAGTCAAAAAATGAACGTTACGGTAAACACATTGAATTAATTGACCGTCATTTTTGACAAAAAAAAATATCACGTTGAAATTTAATTGACACTTTATGAAATTGAAATGTAAGTTCATCAACCACGTTACATAACTGATCATACGAGCATTGCACCAAAAAAAAATATACGATATGGATTATTACGAAGTTTTAAAAAAGACGGTCTTATTTGAGAACCTGGCGAGTCGAGGCAGCTTTAGAGCGCTTGTCGATATTCGCGCCATAACGAAAACGACGACGACGGTTGAGAATGATTGATCCGACTGCGTTGCGCCACTTTTGTAGTGACTCCAACGGTGGATTTTTTTGCGGCAATTCAAAGTCTTTCAACAATTTCTTCTCCATTTTTTTGAATTTTTTTTTTGTTTTTATTTTTGTTTTTGTTTTTGTTTTTGGTAGGAGTGTGGTGCGACTTCTAATATTTTTTGGAGTATTTGTACCAAAAAAAATATATTTATTTGGGTATGGTACTTCTCCACGACGTTTTTGGATATTAATAAGCGAGGATTTTGGGTTTTAGATAGGTCAAGGTCATTTTATGCCAACTTTGTAGACTATTTTAATAACTTGGACTCCTTTTTTTTTTTTTTTTTTTTTTTTTCAATTAAATACGTACAGATTATTTGGTGAGACAGTTTTACTTTAACATTATTGAATTGTGAGATACCGAGAATGTCATGGCCTAATGGTTAAAATTGAGGTACCCGTGATGATAGGTCACATGTTCAATTACGCTATTGTGAGATCAGATCTAACATATAAAGAAGTAGCCACTAAGATATTTATAATTTATAACTTATAAGTGATCATCTTTAAAACTATTAAGTCACATATGTGAGACGGTCTTATAGGAAAATTATGATAAATATTTGGCTCAGTCTTTTGTGTGTAATTCATTTGGAATGATATTTTTAGAATTTTGAAAATAATTATTATATGCATAATTTTTATCATATTAACTAGAAATATAAAACAAGTAACACGTGTCTCAATTGAGGCAAATTTTAAAATGAGATTATTTCACATGTTAAATGATCAATAGAATTTTTGAAAAACTTTATTTAATGGTGGTTACTTGGTTATAACAAATAAGGTAATGAGAAATGCTACAGGTGATCATATGACCCATGACGCGGTTTTAAAATAGAGCTACTCCCCAATGGAATGACATAGTAAGTAATATATATACAGAGTAGATGTTAAATAGAACAATCAAAGTAAGTCAGAAGATGATATGGAAAAAATCGAGTAGAAATGGGGGAGAAAATTCTATATAAGACCATCTTTACGCGTAAAATGATCAAACATTGAACATTAAATTAATTATTGTCAAATTCTAAACCAAAAATAAGAAGGGTATGATTATAATTTTATTGCAATAAATAAGATAGATGATTAATGAGTATTCACTGAATGTTTTCTTGTTTCACGTACATCAAATAAATTTTTCTGATTTTTTATTTTGTGTCTACGAACAATTGTTTTGAAAATTTATTTCTGAATTAGTTACGGAGTACTCCTATAGAATTACCTTTTGTTATACTAACATTTACGGAGTATTTAATTATGTCAATTATTTATTTATGTTATGTTATTATTTGTTAACATCTGGAGAGTATTTTGTATTACACTAATTATTGTATAAGACAATTTTTACAAAAAGACTAGCCCAAATATTGACGGTCCAATCATTTTTATAGTTAACCTTGGGTTTTCATAGTTAATTTCAAAAAGACTAGTCTCATTGGAGAGTTGCTGTTTTTATTATTTGTGAATAACATAACATAAAACATTATAGTAAATCAATTGTTATTGACTTATTGAAATCTTACAATGTGTAACCGGTTAATTGTTTTTAAAATTGATCAAGTTTTATACTAGTGGTCACGTTGATTAATACTCGTACACTTTTGTGAATTTTCCATTTTGGAGAGAATTCAACGCGATTAAAAATATAGTCGTAGATTATTAGAAGTTACTTCGTTTGAATGTTTGAATATGTCATACGTACCTCCTAACATCACAATTTACACAAAAACTAACAAGTAGTCCGCAATTAAAAAGACAAATGGAAACTTTTGGTAATGTAAAAAATGTTGTTGACAATAGAATCTACTCGTAATTAATTTGCTCATACATGGTAATAGGGCATAGGGCTGAGTAAAATATTCGAATATCCGAAATTCGAAAAAATTGATCCGTTATCCAATTCGATTTTTTAAAAAAAAAAATTGGATATCGTCGTCTCCGAAATTTTTGGATATCGAATATCTGTTAGATATTTAGTTTTAAAATTTCGAATATCCTAAAATTTTCTTGATATTTTGATTGTTTTCAATATTTATTTTTTATTGGTTACTAAAATTGAATTTTATTAAAAAGTAGTTTTATTTTTAATTTTTTTCGTATCTTTAAATGCACTAATTCAAATATATGAATTTTTTTTCTTTTAGCTAAATCTAAAATGCAGATGTTAATACAATCATACTTACAAGTTCATTATCGAACATACAAGAAAAAAAAAATAAGGACAAGAATGAACGGGTATAACGATAAATTAACAATTTTATCTTCGCAATATATGGCGCTATATGTATATCCGAATAGATATCCACCTCTGATCCGAAATATCTTGGATATCCGAACATTAGATATCCAAAATATTTGGATCGGATATATGGATATTAAAATTTAGAAATTTCGAGTTAGGATATTTGATCCGAATTATCAGTTTGGATCGGATATCTGATCTGATCCGTGCTCACTCCTACATTGTAGTATGGATGGTACTAGAAAAACGTCAATAACTAAATACTCCGTATTACACTATCGCTTCAAGTTTATTTGTCCTACAATGTTATATATAGCACACTTATCGAACATATTTTGTAGTGATAATGTTTATGGTTACATATCAAAAAAGGCCTACTCTTGAAAAAGACGGTCTTTTTTTTAAACCACTTTTTTCACTCACATTTAGGTGTATGGTGATCACTATTGAGTATTTAGTGACACTTGTCTAACACTGGTGTAAAAAAAGACTTTCTGTTACTAGAGTTACTCGTAAAAATATATAAAAAATTTATACAATTAATTGTACTTCATATTTGAAAAAACAAGTCAAAGATGATCATGTATAACTATGTCTTCAATTATTATACGGTAATTCTCCTGTAAGGCTGAACTCACACTAAGTTAATGTGAGACCAAGGTAAAAATTGCAATTAAAGAGGTACAAAAATATAAAACAAATCTACTAAATGCACTAACAGGGGTACTAAAAGAATTTAGTAACAATTAATCATAATTATCACTTAAATAGTACAAAAGCTATATAATCAAGTACAAATGAGGCGGACTTACAATAATTTATTGTAAGGCCTGACTTACACAAGAATTAGTGTTATATATATCAGTAGTTTTTCTGTAAGACCGTATTAACGATAATTAACGTAAGACACAACACACAAAAGTTATTAAAAAAAAAAAAAAAGTAACCACCCCTTGTGTGAGAGGTCTTACAATAAGTTTATTGTAAGACTTGTCTCACACAAGTATTTGCCTATATATATATATATATATATCAACTACAAATAATATCAAATACGGAGTATTATCTAAATTCAAAAATATTGTCAAAAAGTGAAATATTATAAATAGATCTGGCCAAAGGCTGGGTTGGGCCGACGCGTTATAGCCGGGCATGATTTTTCGACCTGTGACCGGCCCTCTAGGGTGGTGGGTTGGGCTCGGGTTAGCTCCGGGTTACAAATTTAATGTCTGAACCCGACTCATTGGTTATAAATTAGCCTAAAATTAGTCGGCCACAAAAATCATGGTCCGGCCACAACTAGTTACTTGCTTGAATGGGCTAGGCTCCTGGCAAACCGAGTAAATCATAGCCCATTCGACGGGCTGGACTGGGACGGCCCGTATAAATAGTCACCTTTAGTTGCATATGAACTTGAAGAGAGAGTTTGTATGTTTACGTGACATTCATTACAAAAAAAAACACGCGTTAAACACTCAAATCCGTCGCAAAATGACATTTGCGACGGATTTTGCGACGAAAATCGTCTGTCGAGAAAACTTGTCGCAAAATAACATATTTGTGACGGAATTCCCTGGCAAAAAAATTTGCGACGGAATGAATCCATCGCAAAAAAAATTTTCCGTCGTAAAAAAGAAAAAATATTATTATTATTTTTACCGCAGTCTCAAATAACTTATCCCGAAATCGTAAACTGCATTATCTAATCCCTTATATAAGTTCGTCATTTCATTCAAACATTAACTCAGAACAACGCTATATAAACCTCACACAACTTACTTTCTTCATCGATGTAGGACTTCAGGTTTTTTAATTTTGCGACGGTATTTGCGACGGAATTCAGTTTGCGACGGAATTTTTTTTTTGTGCAAGCGACGGATTTTCGTCGCAAATCTGCAAAGTTCCGTTGCAATTTTTTGTGACGGAATTCTCTCGCAATTTCCCTCGCTAATTAAGGCGCCAAATCATTTTCTCAGGCCGCCAAAGCAATCCGTCGCAAAATCCATTTTCCATCGCAAATTTTTTCAACTGCGGCAGAAATTTTTGTCCGTCGCAAATTCCCTTGCAAATAGACTGTTTTTATAGTAGTGATATTTTGTTCAGGTGAAATGATTTTTTTTCTTTTCGCAATATGCAATATATCGGGAATAAAAAACGGCTGCCAATTAATACAAGTTATAGTTTTATGGAATATTTTACCCGAATAAACCTACCTATTAGTGGTTCCATAAATATATACCAATTCTTTGATTAATTCTTAATAAACCAACATTTTCACCCCTTCTTCCAATATTATACTATTTCGACTTTTTATCAATCCCGTATTTATGGAATACCACTAATAGTATAACTCACATGATTTCACCTCCTTATAAATCTTATACTCCGTATTAAAAAGAAAGATAAAACATGTGATCTTTACGTTTAGATGGTCGTTTAAAAATGGAGATAGTATAACATTGGAAGATGAGTGTAAAGATTGGTTTATTTAAAGTAAATAATAAGTTGGTATATTTATGGAAAATCACTAGGTTGGTTTATTCGTATAAAGTAATCCTAATTTTATTTTATGTTGGTTAATATTGTTGGAGTTGACCAATAAGCTTATTTCATGTGTTGTATAATACTCTGTAGGAACAATTTACAAGAAAAAAAATTCAATTGATCTGACACTCATATTTTAAAAATAATTCAACTCAAAATAATACTCATGTAATAATCTCAACTATTGAAACTTCATTCAAAAAATATACTTTGGTCAATTTCAATCGGTTCTAACTGGTAGAAGAAAAAGGTGAAATTGATTCTAATTTTTCTTCATTCTTATTTTAAATAATAAAATAAAAACCGGTTTCACCTTTCATATTGAAGATGGTTAAAATTGACCGAAGTATATTGTTGGAATGATTTTTAATTAGTTGGATTTTCTCGGATTATTTGAAGGGAATATTTTTGGAAGATGAATGTCATTGGAGATTATTCTTGTTAATTATTCGAGTATAACACGAAGTATACTTTAGATTCACTATGCATGGGTCATTTTTTTTTATCTTCTAATTCTACCAGGAGCATAAATTGACGGTATTTTTTTATATTGTTAGTTGTTACGTTACGGGTTATTATAGCATACAGGTCGATCATAGGGAGGTCAAGAACTGAGTACTATGTTGTCTCAAATTACGAGTTATCTACGCGAATCAATTATATGGGTGATAAAAAGTTAAATAAACTAATGTAACTAGACTTCTAAACATAATTATAAAGCTAAAAGAACACGAAATCAACAATAATAAAAGGCAAGGGTTCATATCATCGCTAGACAAGCTCCAAAATAACGACACGATTGCTTAATTGTTAATTATTCAAGTGAGACTACTACAACTCCGGAATATTAACGCTCTTTCCCGAGTAACGATAATTCTTCCTAAACAAGTTTAATCCCCGCTCCCGCATGTAAATTAGACTATAAATAAATCTCTGTTATTCAAATTCGCACTCCCATGAAAGCTCTTATAACCTTGATTAGAATTCTGTCTTGAATTAACTCTCAGCTTCCGCGTTTTGAATTAATATATAACCCTATTAGACGACTAAAACTGATCAATTTAACGCTCAACCCAAATATTGCCCAACTTCCGTTGATAGCTACAAATAATCTCATGTCAAACCCAATCAAGAATCATCATCTAATAAACGTGATAAAAACTAATCAAACTCGAACAAATAATTTCGCAACCGATTAAACAATTAAAACATTCTTGTACAATTAGCGATGATATAAACCCTAAAATTAATTACTCATAAATTATGGAGAAAACACAAATAACAATAACAAACATAATTGAAATAAACTAAATTAAAGAGAAAGGAAAAGAGAAACTTAGTCTTGAGTTAAATTGAAATCAAAACATTGATATTGTAAAGTAGAAATCTTGAATAAAAACTCTGTTTTTCTAATAAAACCTAAACTAACGTACTGGAAACTCGAAATAAAACTTGAACTAAAACTAGCTGGAAGTAAAACTAAAACTAAAGTAAAAACTAAAACGGAGAGTTTGGATTCTTTTATTCTCTTCTAAACTAACTATAATTTGGGCTTTTGTCCAATACAAGTATTTCCGGTCCAATTCTTTATTTAATTGCTCTTGTCCATAATATTGCTTCTTGCTCGGGTCTCATAATTAATCTTCGTAATCTCACTAAATTCACGACCCGCATTTGCTCCACGATAATTTCAGCTCATAATCTCTCCATCCTGCAAATAATATGATAAACTCGTAGTAAACTGCAAAAGGATAATATAATGTATAAAACGTACTAAAATGTCGCAATAAGTGTAAACTGATGGGTATAAGTATATAAAATATCTGTACCAAAAATCACCAAGTTGGGTGGTTGCCGAGGTTAACTAAATGATTTAGGAGAAAATTGGATTAATTTTAGTTAATACAATGAAAACAATTGATTGACATCGATTCCTGAAATAAAAAAAAGTAAATAAATGATTAAAATAGATGGAGTATTTAATATTTTCTACTTGTATGTAGGATGAACTCAATGTTTCCGAGTATAATCCTTTATTTCTTCCTCAAATCATTTATACTATGTCTGCTTCTATTACTCGTCTTCCTTGTGGTTCAACTAGACAATTATGTCTGCTTCTCAAGAGTAACAAGTGTATCATGATATATTGCGCCTGAAATTCAAATCACTAAAATTTTCAAATCGTCGTGATGCGACATACGTGGTATATCTAAAATGCTGATTACATTCTATCGTTTATGTGTCGTACCCCCAAAATTCGAAAACATTATCGTTAAATTTGTTGGAGTATCTTACATGGAGTATCAAAATTACAATCATCGTTGTGTCGTTAATAAACCACTCAACTAGGGTAGTCGTATCATGTTGACCCATTAAGATGTTAACGTATATTACATTTGATCAAATTAGACCGTGTCAAGCTAATGTTTACTCCCTCCGATTCAACAGGTTCTTAACGTTTGACCGAAATTCCCCTCACAAAAATGGTCAAACTTTAAGAACTTGTTGAATCGGTGGAAGTATTAATTTATGACATACTCTTGTTAACAAATACGTAGTACTACGTAATTAGAGTAGCCAAAGCCCATAGCCCAAAGCCCAAAAGGGATGCAAAAACAGCAATCTGATACGGTCATACGGTAGTTACTAGAGCCTAGAGGTGGTCATTTCTCCGGGCCGGGCCGACCCAACTTGCCAAATGAGCCATGATTTGCTTGGGCTGCCCCGGCCTTCCCAATCACGGTCCATGCCGGGTCACGATTTTTGAGGTCCGGCCCGTCCGGCTTATACTTTTACGCAAATTTATAACCCATGGGCCGTGCTCGAGCCTTAAAATTTTAAACCCAGTCCAGCCCGGGTCTGACTTGTCACCTCAGCAGGCTGAATATTGGGATATGGTTCGAGAAAATAAGGCCCAATCATAGTGGGCTGGTTGGGGCCCGACCCTGAGCCAGGTCTTGTAGTTACTGACTAGCCACTTGATTGACAAGCCCATCATGGCCATGCTTAGATTGTCAGTTATTGAAAGGCCCAAAACACTTCACCATCTGTTGATTCATAAATCAATATATTCCGGCGAATTCTAAAACGTATTTGCTCAATCACCCACGAATTTTACTTTAACGCCCGCATTTTGTCATAAAATTTCCTAATCCTACCCCTATACAATTTATTATTCTCAATATTTTCTATCTTTGTAAGCAAATGGTAATCAACTAAAAATTGATCAATTTATGCTCAAATAAACTTAAGAAAAATTTCTGCTCCGAATTAGTGACAAGTCCTGTGAAAATAGTGACAAGTCTTAGATGCACATTATTGATTATTTTTCCCCAAATTAGTTAATTAGGAAGTGTCTAATTAGGGTTTTGTAAAAAAAACTATAGAATTAGGGAAAATTTTAATTGAATTTGCTCGTTAAATCAAGCTGATTTGAGTGAATCATATTATAGGATGAAAGAATATCGATTGATAGGAATTTGGAGGTGATAAGGAGAAATTAAATTAGAGATTTGTGGGAGTTTTAATCAATTTAGGGTTTTTGATGATTCAAAATTGAAAAAAAAAATAAGGTTTTTTTTTTCTTTATTGAAATTATGATTGTGAAATGAAAAGGATATAGTTGTCATTTTCGTGGGCGTTTGAGTAAATCTCGCGGGTGAATGAGCAATACCCATTCTAAAATGACACTTGTGTGGAACGACCAATAAAATTTCATTGGCGTGCGACAGTCTTATAATAAACGTAGTGAATCTTGTCTTGTTCACTTTCATCAACAATTTAAATGACTGCAGGATCTAAATTTTAAAGAGGAATTTTAGGTTGTACTCATGTTACCACAGTCATGTTTATAACTGCTGTTGTATGCTTGCATTGTATATATCTAGAATTTGATCATTAACTTGTGTTTCACTAGGACTTAATAACTTTGTAGATTAAACGTCGAGAATTGTAATTAATGTGAAAGAATGAAGGTCGTATTGGGGAAGAAGGTAAAGATTGAATTTGGGATTTATTGAAATACATTTCACAAATACAAATCGTCGTTGACGAACTTTCATCTTTAGTACCTATTACACAATGTTGTTGTAAGAAAACTCGATAGACAAACAGTTGTTACACAAACATGATTACAGACCTTAATGCTTTATTTGGTTTTACCGCGCTGATAAAAAAAAATTCACAGGTTTTTGTTGGGTTCGAACACGTACTTGATTAGGGACTCCTGAATCGGTAATATTTCAGGGAATTCTTTCTTCAGCTTCCTTGCATCGAGCTCATTGTTGCTCCTCGGAGCAACAATGAACTTATTTTGCTCCTCGGAAGTGAAGTTGACCCAATTATATTCGGGGTCAACGTATTTCTTGTATAATTCCAGTATTTGATTGTGGGTCACGACTCCGGGGTTGGTGAAGTTCCAAATACCCTTCAGATTCCTCTTCGCCATCTCGACTGAGATGGGCAAGAGCTCGTCTAAATTCGTCATGCTGTTTGGGATGTTCACTACTTTGTCGTACTTCGTTATCTTGCTTATGAAATTCCTCGGGTTGCTCAGGTCTGATGATATTGGCATTTGCACTCGTAGAATGCATACATTCTCGTATTCCTTCAAAAACTCTTCCGCCTATGCATGCGAAAACAACCTCAGTCTGTTAGAGTATAAAACCGTTCTTCAGTCTCCAACAATCTGCTTAAACTTCTGATTGATTTAGTTTCTGACATTGTGATATCAGAGTCGAGTTCAAATCTCAATTGAAGCACAAACAATTTAGTTTGCGACATAAAAAATAGAAAAAATTTAATGACTTACAATGGCTTTGGTCTTGGAGTAGAAAGAAGAAGTGAAATTAGGTTGCTCTTCCTCCTTGAAACCGACGCCAGACTCAAGAGGATGTGCATCATCGTACTCGAAAAAGCAACCAGTAGCAAAGTGAAGCAGCAAAATCCCGTGTTCTCTACACGCGTCTGCCAACATCAAAGTATTCGCGACATTGTCCCTTATAGTCTCGGCCTTATGAGACTCACACCAGTCGACAGCGTGTACCCCTGTCGTACCAGAAGCATCGAAAACGTGTGTTGGTTTAACAACTCGAATATCGTCCATGATTTGGTCTCTATCCTCTAACCTCGCTTTTCCATACTCGTATGCTACACCTTGCTTCGCAAATAACTTGCCTAGAAGTTCCCCTATCCACCCATTTTTGCCGTAGATCAGAAACTTATTCAAAGACGACTTATTAGCCACTGTAGTAGTTTTGGAGCTGTCGTTCTCGACCACTGGAGTTGGACTCGAGGTTCCGTTAACATTGTTGCGTGTATCAGAACCACCAGGCATCATTAGCATCCTCGGATGAGGGACTAACGCACCAGACACGTCTCCCCACCAGTCGGGATTTTTAACGTACCATTCCATGGTTTTGACCAAACCGTCTTTCCAGCTAGTCCTCTCGAACCAACCTAAACTTTTCAACTTTTGGTCGTCTAAGAAGTACCGCTGATCATTGAAAGGTCTATTCTCGACAAACTTGATAGTTTCGTCAGGGTTCCTAGAAAACAGGCTACAAATTTCCTTAGCGACATCAACGACCCTTCTCTCCTTAAGAGTTCCGATGTTGTAGACATGGCCAACCACTCCTTTGTGGAGAATTGTCTCAAAAGCCTCAGCCACGTCTTCGCAGTACAAGTAACTCCTCACGTTCGATCCATCCCCATGAATCGGTAGAGGAAGTCCTTTCATCGCGAGTAAAATGAATTTAGGAATCATTTTCTCGGGAAATTGGTTAGGCCCATATACGTTATTCCCTCTAGTCGTGATCACGGGCAATCCGTATGACCGACCATACGCCATGACGAGCATTTCAGCCCCTGCTTTGGTCGCAGAGTAAGGATTTGTCGGGAGAAGCTGAGAAGCCTCGTGGTTGCCTATGGCCGCATCCTCGTCAGTCTCGCCATAAACCTCGTCGGTGCTGACATGGATGAACCGCTTGATCTGTTTCCCTGTGACCTTGCAGGCCTCAAGGAGGACGTGGGTGCCGTAGATGTTGTTCTTGGTGAACTCGAAGCTGTTGCCAAACGAGTTGTCGACATGGGTTTGTGCAGCAAAGTGCATGATGGTGTCGATGGCCTCGGTGGTGAGGATGTAGTTGACGAGATCAGCGCTGGCTATGTCGCCCTTGATGAACTTGAAGTTCGGAGAGGAGCGTGACGGGTTGAGGTTCTTGAGGTTTGAGCAGTAGTCGAGTTTGTCGAGGACTATGATTTTGTAGTCTGGGTAGTGTCTCACAAGACGATTTGCGACATGGGAGGCTATGAACCCTGCCGCTCCTGTTATAAGGATGTTCTTCGGGGTATAGTCCGACATTTTTCTGTTTTCAACCTGCAAATAACTTCAAGAGTGATTGGTAGTTCAACAAGGAATTTGGAATTGTGAGTTTGTGCATGAATTAGGCCAAGAATTTTGGATGTACTAGAATGGGGCACCAAGAGTTTTAACACAACTGCGTTAAGGTTCGAACTCGAGACCTCTAGTTAACCTAGCACAATTCCTCACCAGTTGATTTAAGTGCTCATGAGTGGAAACTGAGAGATTTTGGTTTTCAATCCACTATTTTAGTAACTGGACAAGATATTGTGCTTTTAGGATTAAGAACATGTACTCTTGGACAACATATGCCCATGACCGGGAATTTTACATTTTGTCGGGTGTGTTATGATTATGGTGGATCGGGCTGTTATAACCATATCAGAGCTAGTACGACTGTCATCCACCTAGTTGGGAGAATTTTGGATACTATTTTCGTTGTTTTAAGTAACGTCAGAGTGATCAGAGATTCAAAGCGACATACATGCATTCATTTTGGCTAAAAACAGAACATCTGAACTTCGTAAAACTTTGTTCCAAATATTGTACGTGTACTCTGTAAATATTAAGGTGATAGGATTCAATTACTGTGACCAATGTATTTGTATAATGCAGAACCTTTGGAATAATTTGACGAACAATGATTGTATACAAGTGATTAATAAACAAGATGTACAAAGTTTAGCAAAAAAATTTCGCAGTGAATATATGGACGCGAACAAAAAACGCTAGGTACTCCGTACTTGTAAGCAAAGAGAGATGAGTAATATTATACTAATACAATATATGATATATTTCCTAATATTACGATATTGTCGATATCTCGACAATATCTCCAATATTGAGCAACGCGAAATTAACAAAAAGAGACGAGATTCAAGGGTGAGGGCAACATTACCAGTAGACAGTAGAGTACTTCGTCTCGTGTCGTCTGTGAAGTGGAGATGAGAGAAAAATTATTAAGTAGGTATAGTGGTATACAATTTAGGTTGATGAAGAAAAGCAAGAATTAGCAAAATATATTTATAGTGTTGTATTTTTCAAATGGGAGTGTGGTACACGAGGGAATATTTGTTTACGTTAGTACGGAGTAACTTAAATTATTATGAAATCATTGATCAATTGATTGTCCTCCAAAAGATCAAATCGATGATTTGCTGAATCTTTGATATTGCAACTGAATCATTGACGCGCAAACCTATGAAGAGCGGTACTCTGTACTCCGTATAAGTTAGGTCCTATTCTTTTCTGCTTAATTTCACCTTCTATAAGTTCAACCCACCTCTTATGTGTCCAGCTTTTCAAGGGTCACTGCTGTTCAACTCATCTCCGATAACTTCAACTCAGCTCTTATAAGTACAGCTCTAATAGGTTGAAAAGAACGGGCGTAAGAGTCAAAAGTGTAGCCATGTAGTGACAAAATAACGGGAATCATGTGGTACAAAACACATGAATATAATGGTAGTATTACAATTATGGGAGGGAGGAAACTAAAGGTAACCACGAGTATCGCGCTTAGCAGAGGAACATGCCCAAAATATACAAAAGAAACAGGCAAATTATGTTATGTGTCGTTATTAGAAAAGACCATGAGTTATTGAGGTCCCATAAATAGTCTTGTTTACCACACAAAGACTCTCATAGGTTTGTCTCACGAATAGGCCTCGTGAAACGGGATGAATTTGATCCGTTTTTCTTGGTTTTACTCGATTTTCTTTAATTAAAAGGCTGCATTGAATGTTTAGAGTATTAATGGATTAAACGCAATTGTAACAGTAGTTCTTAGTATCGAGTCCAACGCCTAAAGCGATTTAATTAATAGCCACATTAAACTTCAGAGAATAGTACCACTATTTTAATGCGTAAAGTGACTATTTTAACATTTATTGTGACTACTTTGTAATGTTTTAAAGTGTGTTAATGCACTCATTTTAATTCAGTAATTAAAATGTGACCATTTTAACGTGTAAAAAGACTACTTTAACGTTTAATGTGGTTGCTTTGTGACGATTTTAAAGTGGCTACTTAAAACATTAAATTGGACACATTCAACATAATGTGGTCACGTTTTGATCACATGTAACCCGACGTACGCGTGAAATCGTTTTATATTAGACTTTACCTTTCAAAATAATATTAATCATTAATTTATGAGATAACTCTGTAGATCTTCGAGTCTAACTTTCGTACTCTAATGTGCTAAATTAGGATGTTGAAAACGTTATTAGACATCGTATCAATACGAGAAAAAGCAGTTAAAGAGTCGCATTGAAAACCGTGCAAAATAAAAAAAATGGACACTTTTCATATAAAAAAAACAGTAATTCTCGTGTAAGGCTGAACTCACACTAAGTTAATGTGAGACCAAGGTACCAATTGCAGTTAAATGGATACAAAAACATGAAACAAATCTACTAAAGTCACTAACAGGGGTACTAAAATAAATTAGTAACAATTAATCATAATTATCACTTAAATAGTACAAAAACAATATAATCGAGTACAAATGAGGCGGACTTACAATGATTTATTGTATGACCTGACTTATACAAGAATTAGTGTAAAACAAATTAGAGAGTAACAATCACCATTGTTCAAAATTCAAAAACTAGTAGAAGGTAGAAACAGAATGTTTTATTTGAAACTTGAAAGTGAAACGTCGAACTTAAAAACCCACGACAACCTAATGATCGCGATAAAAGCGTAACACAACTGAGAACATTAGAAACAAACTCAGCTGCGCGCGCATCTGTTCATGTGAATTTGATAAATGAGACATAATTTACACACTATTAATATATGCCCTCCTCTGTAGCATAAATCATCAAGGTACTGGTACCGTAATCATCGTACTGTCACAAGTCACAACCAAAATATTGTACATCATTTTACACGAAATGAAACAAAAGGCAAACAACTTTTAACAAATTCGATGTTGAATCAGAAAAGGACTGCTCCTTATAAGGGATGCAAATCTCCAAGATAAGTAAGGGGAATTCGACCTCTCATAAGTCCAAACAAAAAAAAACATGACCAAAAATCAAAACTCCTCTGAGGATGTCAAGCATACATGTTTTCTACTAAACATACCAAGAAAACATCTTATTATCTTTGAACTAATAAAAGAAACATTGACAATCGATAATACTGCGAAAGATTTCTTACTCTTTACATCAATTGAGTAACCACTCTTATATGAAAAAACTGAACCTACCAATCATTTCATAATAGATGAAGTAACGGGTACACAACCACATTAAATGATCATCTTCGAAAGATAAGGTGAAATGGTATCACTTACATCACAAAATATGAACCCCGCAAAAATATCAACATGGATTAAATTATAAGAGATTCTTGAAAAAAATAGATGGACAAAATTAAATAAATAACGAGCGTAAAAGTAACAATAAATTCTGTCCAAAACGAGAGAAACAAAATCCCCGTAGAATTATGGCTAACACATATGACATAACCATAGAAAAAAAATATTACTATAAAGAAAGGTTAAATTAGAATCCAAAATATTTTAGCAAACTAATTGCTAAAATAATGACATCGCATACGAGAATTGTAGAGAATATTGTATTATGCACCACTTTGAGTAAATATAATTGAGATGATAAATTTCACCAACAAATGATGAACTTAGGTAGGATCATCTCAGTATTACGAACTAGAAAACTGTTTGTCCACCTGTTATAAGCCCAAAAATTCAGGGATTAAGCAATTAATGCTTATGGACTAAACTTTTAACTCGTATATAATTAAAATCATAGTCAATTTCAGCTTGGGACTAACACAAGTAAAAAGAAACTTATATTGGCTTGTTCTTGTATACGCCACATAATTCTCTAATCAACACTTACTCGTATGGTGTCAAAAAACAACATAGCAAATCTTTAATCAAAAATGTGATAAATGATAAACACGACGAATCGTTACTATAGACAATGGAAAATTTTAAAGTTCAAAGACACTTTATTTCCATTTAGATAACCTAAAAAAAACGGGTGATAATATCATATCACACCATAAACTATATAATCCCGTACACATTTCGCCAACACATCTCAAGTCACTTATGACTAGAACTCGTTGTTGGCACAAAATAAAACTTGTAGATAAGTTCATAACTTATCAATGATCAAACACTCCAAAAACTCAAAAACACAAAATCTTGTATTTGAAATCAAGTCGAATGTGACAACATATTATTTCATGTTTTATAAGACACGAATAATGTCTTAAATATAGGTCTATACGCATACAAAATAACACAATTTAGCATGCGTCGCAATCACACTTTTACAATAAAAACAAAAAGGTATACAAAAGGATTCTCAAAAATCTACCAACTCAGTAGAATATTAAGCATCAATTATAGTAACTAGACCTGTCAAACGGGTCGGGCGGGTCGGGTTCGGGTTATACGGGTCGGGTCAATACGAGTTTGGCTCAATTACGGGTCGGGTCGGGTTCGGGTCGGGCCGGTTTCGGGTCAAAATACGGGTCAAAAATACGTTTTTTACGCCTTTTTATTTATTATTAATATTTTTTAATTAAAATAATTATTTTATTGTTATTTTACAGTGTCTACATATTTTATTTGTACATATGTAATATTAAAGTTGATATGTATTCATTCTTGTGATTTATAAATTAAAATAGTCTATTTATAAATATAATCATAATATTTTAATCTTAATTTTCAATATCATTTTGATATTCCCACTTATAATACTGAGGTTGTAATAATTATTAATATTAAATTATTTTTTTCAATAAATATTAATTTATAGATTCAAAAACTCTTTTTACACAAAATTACACTTGACCCATCGGGTCGAACGGGTCGGGTCGGGTCTTGACCCTAAATTAACGGGTCATTTCGGGTCACGGGTCAAAATTTACGGGTCTTGACCCTAAAAAAAGGGTCGGTTCGGATCGGGTTTGCGGGTCGGGTCGATTTTTGACAGGTCTAATAGTAACTAACAGAATTTATAAATATTCTCGCAGTTGAAAAAAAAAACAGATTTTTTATCTGATGTTAGTGAACAAATCATTATAGAATATTCGTCGTCAACTTGTACAAAAATGGACCTTAGAGACGTTTATAATTATATTATTAATATTTCTTCATATATGTCACAAGATCGAAAATTTCGCTAAGCTCATAATTATCTCAAATGACATATATTATACAAAAATTAATAATTTAGTTACCTCAAAACGTAGATAAAATGAAACAAATTTTTTCACCCTATAAAATTATTTTTTCATACGAGAGTATATCCAGTACTTAGACATACATCTCCCACTTACGTAAAACATATTTACGACGCCATAAATATATATTACATAAATATATAATCGACTTTGTATGCCAACAATACATCATCACTTAGATGATAAATAATGTAAAATAAATTTACACTAAATTCATATATCACCTCGATATAAATTTTGTACACAAAAAAAATACAAAATATTAGTAAGATATACTCCCTCCGTTTTGGTGATTTGTTTACGTTTACTTTATATACATTTATCGATGTGAGGAGAGAGGTTGAGAAAAAACTAATTAAATAATAATATAAGTACAAAGGGGGTCCCGTTTGCTTAAAATTATCAAATGTTATTGGTTGAGGGAGTAGGAGCCACCTCCCACATGGGTCAATCATGACCATTTTTGGAAAGTGTAAACAAATGACCCGTACGCCCCAAAATAGAAAGTGTAAACAAATGACCGGGACGGAGGGAGTAAAATTTTACGTAAAACAAATTCACATAAACAATCACTTAGATATCACAAAATTTAATTGTATGAAAAATAATTTACATCACAAATGTAAAACGGATTTACATAATAATTGTATCTCTATGACACAAATTTTTAATAATCCGTAAAACAAATTTACGTAAGTTCAGTATCACAAAGACATAATTCTTGAATGTAAATTAAAATGGCGTAGCATTTATGGGGTACATCACTAAGACATACAAAGTATCCTTTGGATGTACTCCCTCCTTATCACAATGTTTATCACATTTACCTTTTTGAGAGTCAAACTTTTAAAAGTTTGACCATCAATATTTTAAAATGCATAAATAATGAGAATATAGCAATAGGATATTCACATTCATCGTTAAAACATCTTTCCAAAAATTATATTTTCAACGAAAAACGTCATCTACGGCCAAAGAAAAAGACGGTCAAACTATGACGTTGGAGACCGTGTATAAAGTAAATGTGATAAACATTGTGATGAGGAGGGAGTATGTAATACTAAACTACATAATCTTTAACAAAACATTTAGACAAAACTTATTCGTATATATACTTGACTTACAAAGTCAAAACATGCACGGTTGCACACGTGTATGGGAAGTATAAACTAAATTTGTACTCCAATAAAAAAAATATTACTTTTTCATAAATTGTTAAACAAATTAACTTTATTATAAATAACACTAAGTTATTTAATTTTACATACTTACTTGATTTGACAAGGTATAACTTAAATATTTTTAATATCGGTAACATTACAAATAAATTTACGAAAACATATTTACAAACGACATTACATAATTGATTTCACTAAGAAATAAAACTTCGTATGTACGATAAGTTTATGAAACGCATTCATAAAAATTATGAAAAATGAATCACTTAGATTTTTAAAAATTGTAGCCGAAAACAAATTACACGGTTCAATCTCATAAAACTTAATCATACATATAAAAAAAAATATATTATGATTTGCGCTCAATAAACATGTGAAACATACTCACAAAAATAAATTTAATTTTTCTCGTAACATAGAACGAAAACAAATTCGTACTAACAATTAAGCTAAACAAATTAGCATAGAAAATATCACTAAAATTTCGGAAGGTGTAAAAAGAAATTTACAAAGTCTCTAATACAAAGTGAATTTTTAAAAAATAATGAAACGTATTCATATAATAGTTTAGTCAAACAAATCAGCCTTATAAAAATAATATCACTAAGACATTATAAAATATATGTAAAATAAAATTACATAATTTAATACGGAATGAAGATAGACGAAACTTATTCGTATTTTAGACTCACTATAAAAATTTCATACTACTTTATGACATATGAGAGAAAAAAAAACTATATAAAAACTAATTTATACAAAATCAATATTATAATGGATATAAATATAATAGTACTCATAAAGTTATTAATAATTCATAAAGAAACACTCCATATTATAGTCCGTATCAACTCTAGTAAACACACGGTTCATAAACCAAACTTAAACTAAAACAAATTGATCAAAAAGAAAAAGACGGAGTACAATATGAAAACATAGAGATCGTACAAAAAAATGTGGTACATATGCGCACAAAGCCCATAAAAAACCAGTGTGCTTTACCGAAAAGCATCAAAAAGAAAACTAAAGAAACCACGTCAATGGTGTTTCAGGTGTTAGAAACTATTTAGTTGATAACAACTTGAGACTAGAGGTCTGTGATTGAATTTCGTGAGGAACGTCTTGACTTGATGTCTCTTCCTTAGCTGACCCGTATAGAAATCAAACCTAGCCTCGGGAGCTTCCGAGGATAACTCCTCCGATGCTTAAGTCAGTTGATATGAAGTGTTTATGTTTAATATCTAGAGAGAATTCGTATTATACCTTTTTTATGTCTTTTTTCAATAATCATTAACCTTGCAAATACTCCCCCTTTTATAGGGGATTTGATTATTAAGTGGGGGACAAGCTCTGACACACCTGTCCCCTCAGCCCCTTGGTCGTACTTGCTTGGCCGGCCAATGATGTATGGCCGATGATGTATGGCCGTGGCAAGACATCTTCCATGATGATCCAAAGTCTGGACAAGGGTAGGTCGGCCGGCTTGCCATGCCTTACCAACTGCCTGCTTGCCATGCCCCATTAACTTGCCCCCGAACGGCTTCCTCAGAAGGTGGGAGCTGTTCATGATCTAAGTGCATGGTGAGCTGCTACCTGGAGTGCTTGCTTCTCTGACAAGCTTCTTGGTTTTGAAAATATTTTGAATCTTCTAGGCTTTGGCGCCAACCCACTTGGGCCTTGTACACTGTGCAACCCATGGGCTTTTTGACTTCCTTCCTCTATATGCATGACACGTGTGTGGAGGGGGTTGAATGGCCACTGTTCACCCTTTCCCTATAAATACCCCCAAGGACCCCTCATTTGCGCCTTACTTCTTTTATTTTCTTAAAAAATTCTTAACTTCTCTGGCTTTTCTCATCCCTCCTGCCACCTAATCGTCCGCTGCCCCTGCTGTGTTTGTTGCTGCCGTCCTCTCTTTTTTAGGTAACTCATCCGCTCTTACTTTATTTTATCATGACCTCTGTCAATGAGCCGGACTCTCCCCCCATCCGTACCCTAGAGGATTATCTAGATGTTACTGATTCAGAGGTTGATGACCCTGAACTGGTCGAAGCCGTCCCTCTCTGTACGGTATTTCCTGTGGACGACATTCCTGAGGCTTCCACGTCTCACGTCGAGCCGCGTAGGGTAAATAAGTTAGATAGAGCTTTGTATAGAGCCCCCATGCTGCAGAAACCAGAAGGTCCATATAGAGACCTGATGTTAATAAAGACCGGTCATCTGCTGGCCGCTGATCATTACAACCTAGGTGAGGGGTGGAAGTTCGAGATCCCAGAGGAAGATGATACGGTTACACAACCTCCCGACGGTTATACGGCCGTTTTTACAAAGCACTTGGAATTTGGGCTTCGTTTCCCTCTCCACCCTTTCATTGAGCTGCTTATTCAGAGGGCGAACGTGGCACTATGTCAGCTCAATCCCTTCGCCATCCGTACGATGGTTGCGTTTACGTGGACGTGTCTGTTCGTTGATCTTCCCCTGTCAGTGGATGCGTTTCGAATAATGCACTCGCTCACAATGTCCAAGGGGTCAAACAATGAGTACTCAGGCTACTGGGGAATTAAGTACGAGCCTGGGTACCAGACGATTAATAAGAAACTGTCGTCCGTCCATAACTGGAAAGACCGATGGTTCAATATCTACAGCCCGAAGCCGTGGACCATCCCTCGCAGGTTCAGAAATAGAGTCCATCGTCGTTTTGAGACGGCCGAGGAGTTTAGCCCTATTTCAGTGCTTGGGGTTAAACAAGTTCCTCGGTCGGCCGAAACTGAACGAGTGTTGGACTATTTCAGACTCGACGAGGGGAATCAGCCTAGGTATTGGCTGCCCCCGGCCGAGGTTATTTTCACAGACGAGTTCCTAGGCAGGGTCGGCCTGATCCCGGCCCTGGATCCAGGTAATCCGGGGCCGGCCTTTTAATAATTTGCTTTTGTATGCTTTATTTTCGTTTTCTAACGTATGTTGTTTTTGTGCAGGTTCCTTTCGAGAACTTACTGCCGCCGACTACGAACGGATCGGCCTTGATTCAGAAAAGAATCCCATCCTTGCTCGTCCGACCGCCGACACGAACGACCGAAAGGAAGTCTTAAGGACCGTTATGGAGAACTTCGTGCCAAAACCCCCTTCCATGTCTGCTTCGTCAATCCCTAAGAGAAAAACGATCAGCTCCAAGAAGCCGAAAGAGGCTAAGAAGCAGAAGACTGAGAAGGCAGGCGGTCGTCCTCCACCCAAGGTGGAGCGGTCGACAAAAGATCAGCCAATGCCTTCCCCTCAACGCTCTCACACCCCTCAGCGTCATTTCGTTAATCTTGAGGATGAGTTTGAGGAGAGCAGTCGGCCCGCCTCCTCTGCCGGCCCCGTTTCTCAGCCCCCGCCTCAGTCCAGGCCCCTTGACAAGGGAAAGGTTAGTTCAGATCCCTTCTCTGAAGGATTTTTATCTGGGTGCCACGTCCTAGATGTCCCAGCGGATAGCGTATCGTCAATTCCGAAGTTCGGTGAGATGGATCTGAACTCTTTCTTTTGTCTGCAGAAGGTGGCCGGGCTGGACCAAAAGAAGGTTACCATTGCCGTGGGGGCCCCTGGTGTTGGGGCCGGTGACAAACTTCAGACTCCAGCCAGCGTATTCTGAGGTCAGCTGAACAAGCTTAACAGTGGACTGAAGATTGTTATGCGGCAGTTGGAGCTGGTGGAGCATGGGGCTGATCTCCTGATTAAGTCAGCCGACCGTGCAGATGCAACTAAATCATCTCTCTGCCGCAGCTGCGAGGAGGGTCGTGCTGCCGTTTTGAAACTTGAGAAGGAGCTCGGCCAAGTTAAGACTGACTACATACTTCTTCGTTCTGAGAACGAGAAGTTGATAAGGAATGTGGCTGAGTTTGAAACGAAGACGAACCAGGCGGAAAGAAGATTGTCGGAGCTGACAGCCAAATTTCAACAGGTCGAGGCCAAGGCGGCTGCTGATGCGTCCTTGCTGATGGACAAGGATGCTCAACTTAAAGAGCTGCAAGAGAAGGTGGCTGCCTTCGACTTGGAGAAACAGCGGCTTCTTCAGGAGGGCTATGAGAAAGGATATGCCGACGGGTTCAGCCGTGGGTATGAACGAGGAGATGAGGACGGCAAGGCTCTCATCCAGAGGGTCTCTCCCTATTTCGACTTTGATAGGCATAGAGAACTCGAGGATGAGAGGGATGATGAGCGTAAGAGGCTGGGCCTTGGTCTTGAAGTGCCGGTGCCTGGCTGGGAGTTGCGGACTGATGACAGCGAGGATGAGCCGGAAAATGAGACAGGCGACGGTAATCCTTCGACGGGCCCAACCGGGTCTGGGCCTGCGTAGGAACTCGGGCTGTCGTCATCAGACTCTTCGTGTACAGGGTCATCAATTTTTCCTGCCGCCGCTTAATATCGGTCAGTAGTGGAGTCGTTTTGATTCCTCGTACTGTACCTCGGCGAAGACTAACCTTGGCTTAGGTTTTCTTCTATTAGTCTAGCTTGTACTCTTGTACTCTTTTGCGCTAGGCTGTTAGCAGGCGGTGACTGATTTAGGTGACGGCCGCCGACTCCGCGTACTTGTTTTTATTTGTATCAAACTGTAGATTTCCTTAGTTTTTTCCGTCTGTTTCTTGTATAATACTTGCGTCGGCAGCTGCCGCTCAATCTATTTCAGTTTTTTAGACAACACCTTGCCTTATTCTCACTTCTATTTCTGCGTCGTTGTATCCCCTATTGTATCTGACGGCCTTATAGTGATGGTCGCTTCTACTTTGAACCTTTGCTTTTGTTTTTCATTTTAGCTTTTAGATGTACTTCATCCTTTAACAGAATATTAGCGCAAGATCTGCGTGGTCTTTATCCAGGCTCACGGTCCTTGGACAGACTTTTAACGGCGCGCATCTGCGGCCGGTGCTGTCCAGGCTCACGGTCCTTGGACAGACTTTTAACGGCGCGTATCAACGGCCGGCTTTTCTTTTCTGCACAAGCAAATTCACAACAGTTTTGAATCAAAATATGTGATTTATCAGGGTAGTTCCCTCTCCTTGCCCCCTGCTTAGCTTTTGACAATTTGTAGAAAATGGCAACTGCTAAGTAAATAGTGCAGCGGCGGCGACATACCCGTACGCTCGTGCTTTAAAGTGTTTTTTATACGACGGCGCCAATTGTTTCAGGTGTTAGAAACTATTTAGTTGATAACAACTTGAGACTAGAGGTCTGTGACTGAATTTCGTGAGGAACGTCTTGACTTGATGTCTCTTCCTTAGCTGACCTGTATAGAAATCAAACCTAGCCTCGGGAGCTTCCGAGGATAACTCCTCCGATGCTTAAGTCAGTTGATATGAAGTGTTTATGTTTAATATCTAGAGAGAATTCGTATTATACCTTTTTTATGTCTTTTTTCAATAATCATTAACCTTGCAAATGCTCCCCCTTTTATAGGGGATTTGATTGTTAAGTGGGGGACAAGCTCTGACACACCTGTTGACACGGCCTAGTCGTATCGCCACTATCAAAATAAACCTACAAAAACACTAACTAGTAGCTAGCGGCAAGCAGGATCGTATCCACAGAGAAACAGCGTAGTTTTAAGTCAAAGTCGGTAAAAACAGGTCTAACTCAGGGTATGAAAAAAGGGGTTTGTTTAAGACTATAACTAAAGCAATAATAAAGCAAATCAATAAAAATCAATAAGGAGAAGGATTAGGGCATCAGGATCATTATGACAGTGATTCAGGAACTCAACTCAGAAGTAAATAACATTCAATTGAAGCTATGCAAGTGGCTAGGTTTAGGAATACGCTCTCTCGAGTCAATATTAACCTTAAGCAAATTTAGCGGGCTCTCGCAACTTACTAAATTCAACTTATCAATTACGCGTGAGTCTAGTTTCAATTAGGCTTTCGATCTTAAACTGAAACAACCTAAATTCAATTCAATAAAGGCGTCCCTAAATTCAATTGATAGTAAAACGCGCAGGAAGAAACCAACTTGCACAAGTTCAATCAAAATAGCAATTAAAACATTGTCCTGAATCAACTATCACAAATCACCTTCAAACCCTAATTATAATTTAGCTACTCATAATTAAGATTAAATCAAAGCAATAATAAGAGATAAACATAATGAATGAAAAGCAATTGAAATTAAAACCTGGAATCTTACGGAGTACCGGCGGTTACAACTGAATTAAACTTGAAATATAACTAAAGCTAAGAGTTTTTGAGAGAGAAATAAGTTTTACTGTAAACTCAAACCTAAGGAGAAACTAAAATAAAAGCATCAGTCCAAGGTATCCGAAATTTGGTCTATATATAAGTCCCCTAATTATTAAAACTCGAAAATAGGAAATTCGGAGCGATAATGCGTGGCAGCCGGCCGGCCGGCCGCCGGTCCACCTGACCGGCCGGCCTGCTGAGCTTGGGCCAGCTCGTGTCTTGGGCCTCTAACCTTTCTTGGGCCTTGATTCCTTCTTGGGCCCTTAATTATTTCGTATCCTCTTAGTCTTTTGGTCCTTGGTCTCGTATTCTCGAGCTCCTGCGCGCGCTCAGGCTTGGTCTTCTTGGCTCAATTCTCGTAATGCTCCGATGTCTCGGGTTTTGGCTCAAAACCACCAAAACCTGCAAAATGTAAATAAAAGGCAGCAGTAACGAGAAATGTAGCAAATAGCTCGTAAACTAGCAATAATCACGAGTAAATATAAGCTAAATGCGACTGAACCGGGGGCATAAAACGTATATAAATAACACGTATCAAACTCCCCCAAACCAAACCTTTGCTTGTCCTCAAGCAAACGTCGTCGGAGAAAATCAAAGTGACACGAACTAATCACGTTAGTATCTCGTAGTGGACGACCTATGCACATAAACATTACAACCGAAGTCTACTTCACCGAGAATAGAGCACAAGTCTCAACCATTCACACCACATCGTATCACTAGCCTCTAACGCTTACGCAAAAGTAAAACTAACGACAAATCAATTCAAGCAAGGCCAACCGTACGAACCACTTTCCATCATCCAATCTTTCCAAATCATTTCCTTTTTCTCTTCTTTTCTTTTCTGTATTCTTTTTTTTCTTCTTTTTTTTTTTCGCAAATGTGGAGCATCCCTCGTATGTAGTACCGTTTAGCTTGACGTTCACTCGGTAAAAATCACGCTCGGGTACACATATTTCCTTAAGGGTTACATTATTGCTCATACTCACGGTCGCAACCAAATTCATGGCCACTGTGGTTACTCAATTCAATGAGTCCCCTCCGAAAGCATCGAAGCATTGCTCCAGCATTATATGATCTTTCCAATCAAACCGCAAACCAACAAACCATACATTCCACAAACCATTGCCAAGCTCGAATGTCAAAGTCGAAAGTAAACAAGCGAAAAGCAGTAAGAATTAAGCAAATACAAGTGGGCTAGTGTTGAGGCTCGCAATCTATTAATAGGAAACAAACCAATCGTGCAAGCTAAGGCGATAGAAAGTCGACTCAGAGATACTAAAGATCAAAGTAAGTGTACAAATCAATTCCCCAAACTAGATAAAGCAGGACAAAGCAGACCGAAAAAAAACTCGTATTTTTGTAATTTTTTGAATTTTTTCAATTTTTTTTGGGTTTTTATATAATAAATGCAAACAAAATGAAAATGAAAACGCGAAAGTGTTTCCCTCCCCCAAACCAGATCACACATTGTCCTCAATGTGGAAAACAGCATAACCACAAAGGCAGAGGAGGACACACAACATACGGGGAAGGAAAAGTAAAGCGAAAAGGAGGGTAAAGTGGGGTAAAGAATGCTCACTTGATAAAATCGGAGCTCCCCCAAACCGAAGTAAAGCGTGGAGTGCGGCTAAAATCCACAAATATGCGTCCAATTCAGTCCAGCTAGGCAATACTTCGGAGCAGCAGACAAGAAGCAACAAAACGGAGCAGCAGAACACCAGGGCCGGTCCGGACCGGCGGCCGGCCGGCCGGCTCTGGTGCACAATTCTTTTCGGCGTTTTCTGTTTTCCAAATTCGCTACGGCCCGGTCCGCCCGGCGGTGGCCGGTGGCATGCCTCTCGTGGCGTTGCTTAAAAATACTAAGGACAAAGTCCAAAAGTACTGCGGCGCTAAAATCATTCATATAGACCTCGCCCTCTCGCGCCAAAATCAAACCAAAAGTCATAAAAACAAACCAAACAAAGTACAAGTGCTAATAAAAGTACAACGTCACCGGTTGCTTCCCTGGTTACCGGGTTTAAAGTCCCGCACGACTCTTCAGAGCTTTAGAAATCAAGTATACGGAGGCCAAGGACATTGGCCATTTGCAACCACCTCGCTTGTCGTAACGTGGTCAGAACGCAGCAGAATCCTGCCTCCTCGAGGCAGCTCATCGTCAAATATCAGCACGCACGGGATTCCTCCTCGAATCAGCTCACCATATCTCCCCTGTGCTCCGAGCGACTCAATCGTGGGGCTCTCATTCCCATTACTAGCAACATAGAGGTCAGCCTTCAACACTTTCCTCTCCCCCAAACCAGTCGTGCAGCTGCTCGGCGACGTACCTGCACAAGGAGAGACAACAGAAAGGACCTCCAAAGTGTCTCCAATAGAGTGAGACGGAGGTATAGCATCAATAGTACAAACCGACTCTAACTGCATCGGCGATCTCGGGACACTCGACTGAGTGAAAACCAACTTCTCCCCCCCTACTGTGAAGGTCAAAGTCCCATTACCCACATCAATGAGCGCTCCCGCGGTATGTAAGAAGGGTCGTCCTAAGATAACCGGGATATGGGAATCCTCGGGTATGTCGAGCACAACGAAGTCTACGGGGATAAAGAACTTTCCAACCCGTACTGGGACGTCTTCTAAAATACCTAGAGGTCGCGTAACTGAACGGTCGGCCATCTGTATAGACATGGAGGTACACTTAAAAGATGTCATGTTAAGCTTCTTACAGATGGAGTAAGGGATCACACTCACACTAGCTCCTAAATCGCAAAGGGCATTATCAATCGTGTAGGTGCCTATAGCGCAGGGGATAGAAAAACTACCGGATCCTTCAAATTAGGGAGGGTTACCCTGCAGAAAACGACTACATTCCCCCGTAAAAGCGACTGACTCTACCTCACCCAAAGACCGTTTCCTAAGCAAGACTTCCTTCATGAACTTAGCATAAGCAGGCATGTCACGAATTAAATCAATAAAAGGAATGTTTACCTGCAAGCTCTTGATGATCTCGAAGAACTTACTGAACTGGGAGTCCTCTTTGGATCGTGCACTCCGTGGGAAGGGTAACCTAATTTGAATCTCCGGACCCTTAACATCACCCGTAGCTTCTTTGTTCTTTGCGCTTAGCTTGATCCCGGCCGCGCTGCCGTCTGTGTCGTCTTTTCAGCTGCAATCGACGTGCTATCCGCTTCCCCATCACCACCAGAAGCTCCTCCACTCAGCTCTGCAGACCCCGGCACCTTAGGACCATCATAAGCTCGCCCACTCCGCAACTGAATCGCATTAACATGCTCAATATTCGTCGGTTGATCGCCCTGCGGAGGTAATTGACCGCACGGCCGGGTCGCTGCGACGTAGCCAGTTGAGCCACCTGCGTCTCGAGATGCTTAACGGCCTGATTTGTCTCCATTTGCATCTTTTGAGTGTCCATCTGCATCTTCTGCATGGCCATCATCATGGAGCGCATTTCAGCTAATGGGTCGGGGACAGGTGTATGTTGTGATGGAGGGACATAGGGTGGCTTTTGGTAGGTGGGTTGTGGCTGTTGGAAATTTTTGTGAGGGGGTTGGTAGGGAGTGTTTTGGGGTGGTTGGGTAGTCGGGTTCTGCACATTCTGGCTATGATAAGATAGCAGCGAGCGATCATATCCAGGTTGGTTTTGGTAGGGCAGGTTTTGATTATAAGGTTGGTACGCATAAACCTCGCTCTGGGCGCAAAGATGCCCCGCGGAGTAACCCGAATCGAGCCCTGCAACAGCGTTGACGTGAGCACTAGAAGAACCACCTCCGTTCATTTGGCTAATCTGCGCAGTTAGCGCAGCAACTTGACTCGTGAGCGCGCTGACGCTCCCCTTATCACGGTCATCATGAGCAGACCGTGAATTACCCCTCGGCTTCCCAAATTGAGATGAATGGATAGCCATCTCCTCGATCAAAGCCCACGCTTTATCATCGTCGACGTTGTTAGCAAAACGTCCCTCTGCAGCAGAATCTAGAATAGCGCGGCTTTCCGCGTATAACCCGTTGTAAAAGGTCATAATCACGAGCCATTCGTTCAGCCCATGATGAGGACAATCCCGAATCAGCTTCTTATACCTTTCCCAAGCTTCAGCTAAAGTCTCATCGTATGTCTGCTTGAAGCCCTGAATCTGACTGCGCATTTGATTAGTGCGCTCGGGAGGATAGAACTTCGAATAGAACGCAAGGGCCAAACTCCTCCAATCTGTAATACCGGCGGCCTCCTTGTTTAGATCAGTAATCCACTCGCGGGCTCGATCTTTCAAAGAAAAAGGGAACAGCATCTCCCTTATTTGCTCCTGCGTGATCCCGGCCTGCTTGATAGTCGAACAATAGTCCGTAAAAACCTGCATATGTCGACCAGGATCCTCCGTAGGATAGCCTCCGAACTGATTCCGCTCCACCAAAGTGAGAAAGGCGGGGCGGATCTCAAAGTTGCCCTGCAGAGTAGCGGGCATCGTGAATCCATTAGGGATGGACTCCGTCTTAGGAAGCGAGTGACTCGAAAGTTTAGGCATTGTCACTGGCTCCTCTAAGTCGATTACAACGTGTATGTTGTCCTCTTCGTAGGACGATCGTTCGGAGCGAGATTCCTCCTCTGAACTGTGCACGCTCTCAGCTGCGTATGACTCTGCGATTTCCTTGAAGAAGTTACGCGTACGGTGCAAGGTACGCTCAGGTTCAGGATCAAACGGGACTAAACCTGTAGGTGACCTGCGCATATATAACTCAAAGGAAAAGGTGAGAACGGTCTCAAGGAACTAGGTTCCTTGAGACAAGGGAGAAAAACCTATAAAACTAACAAAAACTAAAACTAGCAAAGCCGTTTCCCCGGCAACGGCGCCAAAATTGACACGGCCTAGTCGTATCGCCACTATCAAAATAAACCTACAAAAACACTAACTAGTAGCTAGCGGCAAGCAGGATCGTATCCACAGAGAAACAGCGTAGTTTTAAGTCAAAGTCGGTAAAAACAGGTCTAACTCAGGGTATGAAAAAAGGGGTTTGTTTAAGACTATAACTAAAGCAATAATAAAGCAAATCAATAAAAATCAATAAGGAGAAGGATTAGGGCATCAGGATCATTATGACAGTGATTCAGGAACTCAACTCAGAAGTAAATAACATTCAATTGAAGCTATGCAAGTGGCTAGGTTTAGGAATACGCTCTCTCGAGTCAATATTAACCTTAAGCAAATTTAGCGGGCTCTCGCAACTTACTAAATTCAACTTATCAATTACGCGTGAGTCTAGTTTCAATTAGGCTTTCGATCTTAAACTGAAACAACCTAAATTCAATTCAATAAAGGCGTCCCTAAATTCAATTGATAGTAAAACGCGCAGGAAGAAACCAACTTGCACAAGTTCAATCAAAATAGCAATTAAAACATTGTCCTGAATCAACTATCACAAATCACCTTCAAACCCTAATTATAATTTAGCTACTCATAATTAAGATTAAATCAAAGCAATAATAAGAGATAAACATAATGAATGAAAAGCAATTGAAATTAAAACCTGGAATCTTACGGAGTACCGGCGGTTACAACTGAATTAAACTTGAAATATAACTAAAGCTAAGAGTTTTTGAGAGAGAAATAAGTTTTACTGTAAACTCAAACCTAAGGAGAAACTAAAATAAAAGCATCAGTCCAAGGTATCCGAAATTAGGTCTATATATAAGTCCCCTAATTATTAAAACTCGAAAATAGGAAATTCGGAGCGATAATGCGTGGCGTGGCCGGCCACAGTCCACTGACCCGGCACACGAGCTTGGGCCAGCTCGTGTCTTGGGCCTCTAACCTTTCTTGGGCCTTGATTCCTTCTTGGGCCCTTAATTATTTCGTATCCTCTTAGTCTTTTGGTCCTTGGTCTCGTATTCTCGAGCTCCTGCGCGCGCTCAGGCTTGGTCTTCTTGGCTCAATTCTCGTAATGCTCCGATGTCTCGGGTTTTGGCTCAAAACCACCAAAACCTGCAAAATGTAAATAAAAGGCAGCAGTAACGAGAAATGTAGCAAATAGCTCGTAAACTAGCAATAATCACGAGTAAATATAAGCTAAATGCGACTGAACCGGGGGCATAAAACGTATATAAATAACACGTATCACCTGTCCCCTCAGCCCCTTGGTCGTACTTGCTTGGCCGGCCGATGATGTATGGCCGATGATGTATGGCCGTGGCAAGACATCTTCCATGATGATCCAAAGTCTGGACAAGGGTAGGTCGGCCGGCTTGCCATGCCTTACCAACTGCCTGCTTGCCATGCCCCATCAAATGGCATCACCCGACTTTTTTCTTCTCCTTCTTTTAACTGAGAACTTATCTCTAAACAAATAATCAACCCTAAACCTATTGTAATCTCAATTTTGTGTCTCGTTTTCAAGGCATGAAACCAGACGACCACCCCCACCACTAAGCAGATCTGCGGTAGGAGGCCATAGTTCATCAACTCACGCTCCTCACGCGCGTCGTAAGCGACATCGCGTGACATACATGCGCGCCCAGAACGTCGTTGCGACACAAGCGCGGCTTTGGTGTCGAGACGTGAGGCTGAATCTTTTCCGAATGACGTAAGAGAACAAAATGTGTGACACTCACGCAGTTCAAAGGCAAGCTTTTCCTTTCTTAATAAAACCGTTTTCAAAACCAAAAAAAAAATTTAAGGGTCCGTTTGGATTGAATGAATTGGAGGGAAAGGAAAGGGAGGGAAAGGGAGGGGAGCATTTTCTTTTGTTTGTATACGAAATATGGAAGGATGGAAATGGAGGGGGAGAGAATTGGAGGGATCCATTTTTCCTCCTCAAAGTCTCATTGGAATCCCTCCAAAATAGGCAAGATTTGGGTGGGGGAAATAATATCCAAAATAGGCAAGATTTAGGGTGTGTTTGGATAGCAAAATAGGAGGGAAATGGAGGGGAGGGGAAATGAGGGAAAGGGAAGGAAGGGGAGGGGAGGGGAAATGGTGGTGTTTGAATACCATTTTCCCTCCAAATCTTACCTATTTTGGAGGGATTCCAATTAGCCTTTGAGGAGGGAAAATGGATCCCTCCAAATCCCTCCCCCTCCATTTCCCTCCTTCCATTTTTTGTATCCAAACGATGGAAACTCAATCCCTCCCTTTCCCTCCCCTTCCTTTCCCTTCATTTCCCTCAATCCAAACACACCCTTAGGGTGTGTTTGAATAGCAAAATAGGAAGGAAATGGAGAGGAAAAAAATGAGGGAAGAGAAATGGAAGGAAGGGAAGAGGAGGGAAAATGGAATGATGTTGTTTGGATAATTTTATCTCCAAATCATTCCAATTGAGGAGAGATTTGATTACACTTAGAACCTGTTCTTTCGGACTTTTTAGAGCCGAATCGAATCGAATCGAATCAAATGAATGAATCGAATCGAATCGAATCGAATCGAATCGAATCGAATGAATTGAATCGAATCGAATCGAATCGAAATAAACGAAATGAAATGAACAAAAAACTGAACAGTATTATTATTATTATTATTATTATTATTATTATTATTATTATTATTATTATTATTATTATTATTATTATTATTATTATTATTATTAGTAAAAACCAACAAAGTTGCAACCAACAAATTTTTATCTAACAATAGTATGAGGATATGTATTTAACCATAAAATATTGACAAATACCAATTCAATAGTTCCTATAAGTTTTAAGAGAAGATCAATTGATATATTCAATAAGCTAAGGTTACAATCCTATTGGTATTTATAATGACCATGATGATGACCATGATGATGAAACATATCAAGATGGTGTGGAAGTCGATAACGAATAAACATAGATGATATCTTTTGAGTTTATGATATCTTTGTTTTCAAGATTATGATTTTCAATTGCATTAACAAGTATTATTATTTCAATGCTACCAAGTTTTTTTTTCTTATGTACCTTTTTTTTCACTACTTTCACATGTTTTACTAATAGTAGTACGGAGTACTAGTTATCGTAGTAGTAGTGGTGATAGTAGTAGTAGTAGTAGTAGTACTATACTATTACTACTACTAACAACAATAATAACAACAACAACAATAATAATAACAACAACAACAACTACAATATTATTTAATAATAATAATAATAATAATAATAATAATAATAATAATAATAATAATAATAATAATAATAATAATAATAATGTGAATCGAATCAAATGAAATAACTGAATCGAATCAATCGAATGGAGTGAATCAATCGAATCAATTGAATCAATCGAATCAATCAAGTGAGTGAATCAATCAAATGTGCTGAAAATAAGTCCGAAAGAACAGGTTCTTAAAGGGGAAAAAATAGATCCCTCCAAATCCCTCCCCATCCATTTTCCTCCTTTCATATTTTGTAACTAAACAACGGAAACTAAATCCTTATCTTTCCCTCTCCTTCATTTCCCTTCATTTCCCTCAATCTAAACACACCTTAATTGAAAAGAAATGACAAAAGAAAACAGTAAATTTGGGTAGAAGTAGTACTTTGTGAAAAACAAATTTCGAGATTTCTATGGCAGCGGAGCCGGTCTCTACTTGTAAAACAACAAATTTTACCGAAAGTCGGGGTAAGGGCAAAACACATTTGCTTTGATACCACTATAGGAAAATGGCGTATCTTTTTCGATGCGGAAGCGGAAGTGGAGGATTGTTGTGTTCGCTCCTTACCCACGAAAACCGTTTCACGGTGGCTACTGGAGTCACTGTATATGTCCACGCCCCAAAACCCGAGCTCCGTATTAATGGAGAGCTCCTTCGTATTAGTGTTCATATTTTGGTGATGTTACTCTTTTTCTAATATTCAAATACTTAGAATATTCCCCTTTATATTAAGAGTATAAGAGGAGTCACAAGTTGAGAGGGAGTCAATTAGTCAGCCATTAATCATTATTCAATGACTTAATTATTATTGTCTTAATCACACATATTAAGACTTAATTGTAGCAGCTATATTTGGCTGTACAAAATTCAATAGTTGTGTTAATAAATCACTCAACTAGGGTAGTCGTATCATGTTGACCCATTAAGATGTTAAAGTATCTTACATTTGATCAAATTAGACCGTGTCAAGCTAATGTTTAACAATTTATGACATGCCCTTTTTAACAAGGGTATTGTTCAATTGTACCCGCTTTTTACTCACTTGTACCAAAAAAAGACCAAATTAGCCTTCTCATTTCATCCTCCCCAATTTCATAAACTAATTTTCCCCTCTTCTCTCTCTAAAAATTCAAAACAACCACCACTTGCAACCACCACCTCCACCGTGAACTATCGCCACCGTCTTGCCTAGCCCACCACTTGCTTGCCCTTCCTGTCGTCATCCCCACGACCCTACCACCTTGCAACAGCCACCAGTAACCCAAACATCTTGAACATTCAAAGAAAACCTTAACCCACAAACAAGGTCCGACCCACCACCACATCGGCCCCCCAAACCTGCGCCGCCACCACCTGCACCACACCCCTCCCCACCACTACTTGCACCCTCTCCCGACCACCATTGACCTCACCTTCCCCCTGACACACCACTCAACCCTACCCAGCGACCCACCCACTATTAGCCTCGCCCTAAGCCGCCACCACCGTCAGCCTCGCCCTGCAACGCCGCCTTCTTCAACCGCAGCCCCGCCGCCCTTACCACCGTCAACCACCATAAACTACCATGAATAAGACAAATTCAATAAATAATATAAAATTTACAATATACATCAAAAATTAATCAACCAAATTAAAAAAAAAAAAAAAAAAAAGAACGGATTGAAGTTACTTGAAATATATCTATGTTTGAATCTATAATCCAAAAATTATAGAAGTAATTAATTGATTTTTATTTGATTTTAGATGTTGAATGTATTGAAAGGAATGAAAGGTAAAGAGAGAATTCTAATTTAGTGAAGGGCAAATGATGAAAAAAAAAAAGAATAAAAAGGGTACAACTGAGTAAAATTCGAGTACAGTTGATCAATTACGTTTAGCAAATACGTAGTACTCCGTAATAGAGTAGCCGAGGCCTAAAGCTCAAAGCCCAAAAGGGATGCAAAAACTGCAATCTGATACGGTAATTAGAGCTGGACCTGACAAACGGGTCACTCGGATCGGGTCTGAGTCGGGTCAGTTCGAGTCGGGTCATTTTCAGTCAGACGGATGTATTGGTCGGGTCGAGTTGGGTCTGGGCCGGGTCAGTTCAGGTCTCGGGTCACTTCGGGTATGGGGTCAAATCGGGTCGGGTCATTTTCGGGTCAACCATCTTTATTAAAATTGGTTAATAAGTATAATTTTTGTAATTAAAGGTTGTTTGATGAAAGAATAAATTTAAATCGGGTCAATTCGGGTTTCGGGTCAATTTTGGGTCAACAAATTTTTGTTCGGGTCTAGTCATTTCGGTCTCCGGTTACAGTTTTTCGGGTCATTTTCGGGTCTCGGGTCAGTCTTATCGGGTCGGGTCAATCGGGTTGGGTCAAGTTTTCTAGGTCTAGTTAGAGCCTAGAGGTGGTCAGTTCTCCGGGCCGGGCCGGGCCGACCCAACTTGCCAAATGAGCCATGATTTACTTGGTCCGTTCTGGCCTTCCCAATCACGGTCCATCCGGGGTCACGATTTTTGAGGTCCGCCCCGTATGGCTTATACTTTTACGCAAACTTATAACCCATGTGGGCTGTCCTCGAGCCTTGAATTTTTAAACCTGGTCCAGCCCAGGCCTGACCTGTCACCCTAGCTGGCAGGATATGGTTTGAGAAAATACGGCCCAACCCATAGTGGGCTCGCTGGGCCCGACCCTGAGCCCGGTCTTGTAGTTACTGGCGTGTGACAGTCTTATAATAAACGTACTCATGTTACCACAGTCATGTTTATAACCGTTGTTGTATGCTTGTATATATCTAGAATTTGATCATTATTAACTTCTGTTTCACTAGGACTTAATAACTTGTAGATTAAACGTCGAGAACTGTAATCAATGTGAAAGAATGAAGGTCGTATTGGGAAAGAAGGTAAGACGGAATTTGGGATTTATTGAATACATTTCACAAATACAAATAAACGAATTCATCGACGAACTTTCATCCTTAGTACCTATTACACAACGTTGTCGTAAGAAAACCCGATAGACAAACAGTGGTTACACAAAACATGATTACAGACCTTAATGCTTTCTTTGGCTTTACAGCGCTGATAAAAAATTTTTTTTACAGGTTTTTGTTGGGTTCGAACACGTACTTGATTAGGGACTCCTGAATCGGTAGTATTTCTGGGAATTCTTTCTTCAGCTTACTTGCATCGAGCTCATTGTTGCTCCTCGGAGCAACAATGAGCTTATTTTGTTTCTCGGAAGTGAAGTTGACCCAATTATATTCGGGGTCAACGTATTTCTTGTATAATTCCAGTATTTGATTGTGGGTCACGACTCCGGGATTGGTGAAGTTCCAAATACCCTTTAAATTCCTCTTCGCCATCTTGACTGAGATGGGCAAGAGCTCGTCTAAATTCGTCATGCTGTTTGGGATGTTCACTACTTTGTCGTACTTTGTTATTTTGCTTATAAAATTCCTCGGGTTGCTCAGGTCTGATGATATTGGCATTTGGACTCGTAGAATGCATACATTCTCGTATTCCTTCAAAAACTCTTCCGCCTATGCATGCGAAAACAACCTCAGTCTGTTAGAGTATAAAACCGTTCTTCAGTCTCCAACAATCTGCTTAAACTTTTGATTGATTTAGTTTCTGACATAGCGATATCAGAGTCGAGTTCAAATCTCAATTGGAGCACAAACAATTTAGTTTGCAACATAAAAAATAGAATAAATTTAATGACTTACAATGGCTTTGGTCTTGGAGTAGAAAGAAGAAGTGAAATTAGGTTGCTCTTCCTCCTTGAAACCGACGCCAGACTCAAGAGGATGTGCATCATCGTACTCGAAAAAGCAACCAGTAGCAAAGTGAAGCAGCAAAATCCCGTGTTCTCTACACGCGTCTGCCAACATCAAAGTATTCGCGACGTTGTCCCTTATAGTCTCGGCCTTATGAGACTCACACCAGTCGACAGCGTGTACCCCTGTCGTACCAGAAGCATCGAAAACGTGTGTTGGTTTAACAACTCGAATATCGTCCATGATTTGGGCTCTATCTTCTAACCTCGCTTTTCCATACTCGTATGCTACACCTTGCTTCGCGAATAACTTGCCTAGAAGTTCCCCTATCCACTCATTTTTGCCGTAGATCAGAAACTTATTCAAAGACGACTTATTAGCCACTGTAGTAGTTTTGGAGCTGTCGTTCTCGACCACTGGAGTTGGACTCGAGGTTCCGTTAACATTGTTGCGTGTATCAGAACCACCAGGCATCATTAGCATCCTCGGATGAGGGACTAACGCACCAGACACGTCTCCCCACCAGTCAGGATTTTTAACGTACCATTCCATGGTTTTGACCAAACCGTCTTTCCAGCTAGTCCTCTCGAACCAACCTAAACTCTTCAACTTTTGGTCGTCTAAGAAGTACCGCTGATCATTGAAAGGTCTATTCTCGACAAACTTGATAGTTTCGTCAGGATTCCTAGAAAACAGGCTACAAATTTCCTTAGAGACATCAACGACCCTTCTCTCCTTAAGAGTTCCGATGTTGTAGACATGACCAACCTCTCCTTTGTGGAGAATTGTCTCAAAAGCCTCAGCCACGTCTTCGCAGTACAAGTAACTCCTCACGTTCGATCCATCCCCATGAATCGGTAGAGGAAGTCCTTTCATCGCGAGCAAAATGAATTTAGGAATCATTTTCTCGGGAAATTGGTTAGGCCCATATACGTTATTCCCCCTAGTCGTGATCACGGGCAATCCGTATGACCGACCATACGCCATGACGAGCATTTCAGCCCCTGCTTTGGTCGCAGAGTAAGGATTTGTCGGGAGAAGCTGAGAAGCCTCGTGGTTACCTATGGCCGCATCCTCGTCAGTCTCTCCATAAACTTCGTCGGTGCTGACATGGATGAACCGCTTGATCTGTTGCCCTGTGACCTTGCAGGCCTCAAGGAGGACGTGGGTGCCGTAGATGTTGTTCTTGGTGAACTCGAAGCTGTTGCCAAACGAGTTGTCGACATGGGTTTGTGCAGCAAAGTGCATGATGGTGTCGATGGCCTCGGTGGTGAGGATGTAGTTGACGAGATCAGCGCTGGCTATGTCGCCCTTGATGAACTTGAAGTTCGGAGAGGAGCGTGAGGGGTTGAGGTTCTTGAGGTTTGAGCAGTAGTCGAGTTTGTCGAGGACTATGATTTTGTAGTCTGGGTAGTGTCTCACAAGACGATTTGCGACATGGGAGGCTATGAACCCTGCCGCTCCTGTTATAAGGATGTTCTTCGGGGTATAGTCCGACATTTTTCTGTTTTCAACCTGCAATTAACTTCAAGAGTGATTGGTAGTTCAACAAGGAATTTGGAATTGTGAGTTTGTGCATGAATTAGGCCAAGAGATTTGGATGTACTAGATTGGGGCACCGAGAGTTTTAACACAACTGCGTTCCTAAGGTTCGAACACGAGACCTCTAGTTAAGCTAGCACAATTACCCACCAGTTGATTTAAGTGCTCGTGGATGGAAACCGAGAGATTTTACATGTACTCTTGGACAACATATGCCCATGACCCGGGAATTTTACATTGTGTCGATTGTGTTATGATTATGGTGGATCGGGCTGTTATAAACATATCAGAGCTAGTACGACTGTCATCCACCTAGTAGCTAGGGAGAATTTTGGACACTATTTTCGTCGTTTAAGTAACGTCAGAGTGATCAGAGATTCAAAGCGACATACATGCATTCATTTTGGCTAAAAACAGAACATCAGAACTTCCTAAAACTTTGTCTCAAAGATTGTACGTGTACTCCGAAAATGTTAAGGTGATAGGACTGAATTACTGTGACGTATGTAAGCTATAGACAAACATTTATCAATGTATCTGTATAATGCAGAACCTTTGGAATAATTTGACGAACAATGATTGCATACAAGTGATTAATTAACAAGATGTACAAAGTTTAGCAAAAACAATTCGCAGTGAATGAAGACGAGTAACGAATGGATTCAAATTGAGCAACACGAAATTAACAAAAAAAGACGAGATTCAAGGGTGACTAGGTGAGGGCAACAACTTACCAGTAGACAGTAGAGTACTTCGTCTCGTGTCGTCTGTGAAGTGGAGATGAGAGAAAAATTATTAAGTAGGTATACAATTTAGGTTGATGAAGAAAAGCAAGAATTAGCAAAATATATTTATAGTGTTGTATTTTTCATATAGGAGTGTGGTACACGAGGGAATGTTTGCATACGTTAGTACGGAGTAACTTAAATTATTATGAAATCATTGATCAATTGATTGTCCTCCAAAAGATCAGATCGATGATTTGCTGAATCATTGATATTGCAACTGAATCATTGACGCGCAAACCTATGAAGAGCGGTACTCTGTACTCCGTATAAGTTAGGCCCTATTCTTTTCGGCTTAATTTCACCTTCTATAAAGAGAGCTTCGGAGTATAATTGATGAACTTCGTTAGGAGAATTAGAATGTGGAGGGGGTAATTGGACAATACTAGCATCACAAATTCCACTTTATTAGAATTATTTCGTGCATTCTAATATCAGGGAGGACCAATTTTTTTTTTCTTTTTTTAATTGTAAAACATCAAATTTAACGGGACTGTGAAAAATCCATGGTGAGAAATGAACGCATCGGCAGACTCGCGAACGGCGCCTCACGCCATGTTAAGATATATATGATAAGATTTAGAGAGTATAGAATCATAGAAATGATATTGTATTATTATTGAGTTGATATCCTTCCTTAAACAATGTCATAGTTACAATTTATAGAAGATAAATGACAACTCAAAAGTCGTTCATACATAACATAATACTTAATACTAATAATTCCTAGACTTAATTATAAGTCTATTCATATATCCTAATACTCCTAATATCAACCCACCTCTTAGGAGTCCAGCTTTTCAAGGTTCACTTCAATTCTACTCAACTCCAGTAAATTCAACTCGATTATTATAAGTTCAGCTCTAATAAGCCGAAAAGAATGGGCCTAAGAGTCAAAAGTGTAGTGACAAAATCTCGGGAATCATGTGGTACAAAACACATGAATATGATGTAGTAGTACAATTATGGAAGGGAGGAAACTAAAGGTAACCACGAGGATCGCGCTAGTAGAGGAACATGCCCAAAATATACAAAAGAAACAGGCAAATTATGTTATGTGTCTTTATTAGAAGACCATGGAGGTCCCATAATTAGTCTTAACTAGACAAAGTCTCTCATAGGTCCGTCTCACAAATGAGCCTCGTAAAACGGGATGAATTTGATCCGTTTTTCTTGGTTTTACTCGATTTTCTTTAATTAAAAGACTGCATTGAATGTTTAGAGTATTAAATGGATTAAAAGCAATTGCAACAGTTGCTCTTAGTATCGAGTTCAATGCCTAAAGCGATTATTTAATTAATAGCCACATTAAATTTCTAAGGATGGTACCACTATTTTAACGCGTAAAGTGACTATCTTAACATTTATTGTGACTACTTTGTAATGTTTTAAAGTGTATTATGCACTCATTTTAGTTCAGTAATTAAAATAAGACCATTTTAATGTGTAAAAAGACTACTTTAATGTTTAATATGGTTACTTTGTGACGATTTAAAGTGGCTACTTAAAACATTAAATTGGACATATTCAGCATAATGTGGTCACGTTTTGATCACATGTAACCCGACGTATACGTGAAATCGTTTTATATTAGACTTTACCTTTCAAAATAATATTAGTCATAATTTTATGAGATAACTCCGTAGATCTTCGAGTCTAACTTTCGTACTCTAATGTGCTTTAGACATCATATCAATACGAGAAAAAGCAGTTAAAGAGTTGCATTCAAAACCGTGCAAAATAAAAAAATGGACACTTTTCATATACGGAGTAAAAATATTGGCAAATACTTGTGTGAGACAAGTCTTACAATAAACTTATTGTAAGACCTCTCACACAAGGGGTGGTTACTTTTTTTTTAATAACTTTTGTGTGTTGTGTCTTACGTTAATTATCGTAAGTACGGTCTTACAGAAGAACTACTGAAAAACATTAGGGAGTAACAATGATAATTGTTCAAAATTCAAAAACTAGTAGAAGGTAGAAACAGAATGTTTTATTTGAAACTTGAAAGTAAAACGTCGAACTTAAAAACCCATGACAACCTAATGATCGCGATAAAAGCTTAAAACAACTGAGAAGATCAGAAACAAACTCAGCAATACAAATGACAAGGGATGCAAATCTCCTAGATAAGTAAGGGGAATTATCGATTTCTAGGGACCGAAGAGATTTTGGATGTTGAATCTCTTTCGGCAAGGATAATAAATTGCGGCAATTCAAATTGACAAAACGCTGTAGCAATACAAACGACAACAACTTTTCGGGAAGCTCAATCAATCCTATGCAGTCTGGAAAATAGTTTTATTAGTGAGCTGGCAGTGGAGCAAATACCATTTGGCAAAACACGATAGTTTTGGAACGCGTTGGCTTAGAAGGCCGCTCGATCAGACCTTCTCCACTCTCTGTATTCAACTCTTTACACTTGTATATAGTGTCACCTACCTCTTTAGCATGATTTGTATTGGATTCCTGTGATATATATCGATGACCATTGTTATTAAAATAGGACTTGTATAAATGAGTCGCGTAAAGTGTTGCCGCTTGTTGAATAAAATGTTTTTGTGAACACTCGATGTATAAAGCTACCGTACATACATGAACCAAGGAACAATCCTTGACACCATTTTCATAGACAAAAAATACGAATAAACGAAGGATGAACGACAGTTCATTAGATGTGGTTATGAGATAAACTACTGAGAAATGTTTTCAAAGTCGAGACGTCTTGTGTAAAGCAATGCAACTGATAAAGAATTCCACAGCGTACAACTTGCATAGTAACAAGGTCTTCTGGTAAATTAAGCAACGAAATAGCCCAATTCCAAGGAAGATGCACCACCTTACGCCACTAATTTCATCGAATAGCATCGCCTAACTGTGCAGCTAGTTTCCTCATCATTCGTCTAACTACATTCTCCAGTAATTGGCTCTGATACCAAGTTAAAGGTGTACTGTGACAGAGGATTTGGAAAGAATGACTGTATTTCTTCTTGTGACTTTACAATACAGCAATAGAATTATATATAGGTTTACAATCAACCAACTCTAGAAAACCTACTTACCATAAAAGACTCCCGAGAATATTACAGAATACTACATCGTAAATTCGTAATATATTAGCCTAACCCGGAATATATGGATATATTCCGTAACAGATCACGGCTTCTCCAGTCTTTGAGAGGTATCCCAACTTTGAGCACTTCAGACACGGAAAACGTATTCTTATGCTGGGACCTCCCATGCTAACGCTTTCGATACAGGCTTCTACCCCAGTATATATATAAATTTTTCAGGTCATGGCATTGATAATATAACAGACAGTAAAAGAAAACTCTAGTTAGTCTCGGATTCCAAATTATTACTCTATATTCACTCCTATAAAAGGAAGCATAAAACTGAATTCAAAGCCTAAATATATACAATAATTTTAAGAACAGTAATGTCATGGATTGTTGCTGGTAAATTTTGTAGCTGTTTGCACCCCGTTAAGTTGTAGAAATTCCAAATTCAGCTTCCATTTACTGACAATACAGACGAGCTATCAATCGTATGGGGAGCCATAGATAACTATGCAGGACTGTCAAACTCGATGCAAAAAGGGAGGTAGGAGTGCATTGTTGCTGGTTTGAAGTGTAGCGATGGCCGTCAAGCCAAATTTCAGGAACGTGTTGAATTAGAGACAAGTCTTGTCCGCCAGGGTTCGCACATCTTAGTGATAAATGCGGGCAATTTTTGATGTCTAGTTTTTGTAAAGAGTTTAGAAGGCCAATCCCTTGTGGCAGACACAACAAATTGGGACAGCCAAAAATGTTGAAATTTCGAAGAGAGGTAAATGTATGCAACCAGTCGGGAAGCTCAGCTAATCCTTGACAGTTTTCTATCCACAGATATTTGAGTGAGCTGGCAGCTGACGTAAGACCCTTCGGCAAACATGTCAACCTTTTAATCCGTTTGATTGTAAGTGCTCGAAGTCCTTGAAGACCACTCAGAGCTTCTCCACTCTCTAAATCCAACTTTTTACAATTGTGAATCACCAACTCCTCTAAGCCAACAAGTAGCTTCATGCTGTCTGGAAGTCTTTTCAATCTTCGGCATTTTACAATCTTCAAGCTACGGAGAGAAATTAGGCGACCAACATCGACATTATCCCATAACGATTCTAACCTTGTGCAAGAGAGAAGATGCATATACCTCAAAGAATGTAATCTATTAAACCCAGCTAAGCTTCTCTGACGTGTAGTCAGGTAAATAAACCTTAACTTTATCAGCCTGTATATCGTTGGAGGTAGTTCTTCTAATTGATAGCACCTTCCTAGAACTATACATTCCAGATTTACTAACTCAAGTACCGTCTCTGGGAGTGATTTTAGGAGACCATTGTTCGACAGATCAAGAATACGCAAGTGCTTTAGATTTCCGATTGTGCTCGGCAATTCTACAAATTGGCTGCCCCGAAGACCCAAGATGCGAAGGCGGGGCATACTAGATATGATGCCTTTTACAAAAGTTTTACTCACTCTTCTCTTTCGACACATAAACATGAACACTCGAGCGTTTTTAGTTTTTACTTTTTCTTGAAATTCTTCATGAGCCAAATCGCTCAATCCCCACATTATATACCGAGATGAATCTGGTACTTTAGTCTGGTTCATGGTTACAACTGCTAACTCTTCCCCAAGGACATCCTCAGCCAAATCATGCAAAAGATCATGTATCTTAAATTTAGAGATCCTCTCGTCAAATCTCAACTCTACATCTTGAAGCATAGACCGTGATAGCAACTTGTTAAAGACACTTTGGTCGAAACAACTTTCATCACCTGGGTTCGATAATCCCAGTGCACTCCAATAGCATGAAAGTTGAAATGTAGGATAAACTGCGCCCTTGCCAAACAATGACACATGAGCAAAATATGGTTTCAATCGAGACGGAAGTTTATTAAAACTCAATTTAAGGAGTTGTTTTACTTCATCGTATTCTCCATCTAATTGGTTCAAATTACCCATACTTCTAATTTGCAACCATTCTTTTTCCTCTCTCTCAACTCGTAACAAACTTCCCAAAGCGCGAACAGCAAGCGGATTTCCATGACACTTCCCCACTATAGATAGCCCAATATCATACAGTCTCGGGTACTTTTCCACCTCGCCGTCTGCAAAGGCCAGCTTGTTGAATATACACTGACAAGTTGGCTCTGGAAGCTTATCGAGATAAAATGGCTCAACAGTATGGGTAACACGAGCGACATTTTCAATTCTTGTGGTAACCAAAATGACACTTCCCTTTCGACCAACTGCAAGTATACTCTTCAACTCTGTCCATAATCGAATGCCGTCCTCCCAAAGATTGTCTACCACTAAGAAAAACCTTTTGCCATTCACAACTTGTTGAAGCCTTTTCACCAATTTGCCTAAAGGATAGCTCGATGTATTCTCATCATGATTAGCATTTTCTAAAATTTCGCTTATTATTTTTTGAATATCTAACTTGTCAGAGACACATACCCATAGTTTAATATCGAACTGAACGACAGCAGCGTACACTAATTTGGCAAATGCAGTTTTACCAATTCCACCCATTCCAAGGATTGGGATCACAGATAAGCTGTTCACGTCCCCTAGACCCGATAACCTATTTAAAAAGTCGTTTTTAGCCTCATCTCTTCCAAGAATAGAATCTTGATCCACATAGGGGCACACATCAAAGACATTTGGTTCAATAGCTGGAACTTCAACTGGGCTACGCGTAAGACCAAACATATCTTTCTTGGCTACAACAAGCTTAAGTTGCAGTTGAAGTTTGTTTATTTTGTGACTCAAATCAAAGCGGGAAGTGAGAGGCTTAAAGGAAATACAGTTGACAAGTTGAGGCAAGAAGCGACCTTCGTTAGCTTTCTTTAGCAAAGCATCGGTGGCCACTTCATCCAGTAAATCATCAATGTCGTAAACAATGCTCTTTAAATCTCCTAACCATTCGTTCATGGCTGATGAGCTGTACTCTGTTGCGTCTGCATCTTCAAGGACAGCAGAGATACATTTAAGGTCTCCGGCAATGGCCTTGAGATCATCCTTGACTGACTTGAATGATTTGAGCTCTTCAATGATGGCATCACCTCCGATTGAAACAATCTTATTCAAAATGGAATTTGCCAAGGGTACAATTATAGCTACTGCCATTATATGAAACTTGTATAGATCAAATAATCAAAGTAATTAGAATGTGTTTGCTAATTAATGAATATGTGAGGTTGATTGAATCGTGGAAATTGATACTAATATGCTACAACTACTCCAATTTTATGTTGAAATGTGATTCACACACTCATTGATCAAGTCAACTATATTCCTAATTTTAAGAAGTATTGTTATTTGTTTTCTGCAGTAGTTTAGCCATGATCCTACTTTGTAGGCATGAATGTTTGTGTGAGTAGTGGGTCTGTTAGAGGAAGTAGTGGAGTCAGTTATTTACTTTATTTTTCCTATTTAAGCAAGCATTTGTACGCAGCTTTTATTTATTCAATCAAATACAAAAGATGACTTCCTCTCAATTACTCTTCTTATATCTTTTCTGAGGTACAACATTTTATACTCCGTAATACTTAAATTAGTATCACTCTGACTCAGTCATTTGTTTACACTTTTCTCGAATCCTCCTCACAAAAAAAGTCAAACTGTAGACAAATCACTCGAACGGAGGGAAGATATATTATTATAGTTATTGTTAATGTTGTCGTAAATCTACACTTAGTTATGGTAATTATTTCACACTTCTTTACTTTTCCCTCATAGTTTAAGCATCAATTTTTCTTTTTTATTTTTAAATCGAGTTAAACCATCAAATTTTAAAATAAAATGATAAGATGTCACATGGTAGTTTCTCATTTGAATAGTAAAAAGTTTTAGTTAGACCGGGTGTGGCTGTATTATCTTTTGTCATCGTTGCTATCGTCATTGTTTTATTATTATAATTTTCGGGGAAATTAATACTTTTGAGGTCGTTGCTATGGTTGTCGTTATTATTGTTCTAATTATTGTGGAAATTGATACTTTCGAGGTCAACCCCCAATACATGAATTATTACTATTAGTATTATAATTATTGGTGTTGTCATTATTGCCGCGGTTGTTATAATATTACTTCGTTTTAATTAGTACTCCGTAATTGTTTTTTGGTAAAATGTAACTATTATCATTAAGACCAAACAATCCAATTACATCAAGTATACACCATTATACTAAGCCTTTTAACCACTCCGTATCTTGACTATTAAGATTCACACCTATTATGTTAATCCTATCTACAACCAAACGCTTTAACGTCTTCACAATGACCACTGGTCTCACCACCTGTGCCTCTAGTTTCGCTCTATTTCGAGTCTCCCATATCAGATAGGCCAAAGCTCCCGAACTAGACAACACCACCATCCGTTGTAACAAGGTCCACTTCCTCCCCCATCGCCCATGAAACCACACATCAGCAAATTGAAAAGTCAGCCCCAACCAGGCCTGCAAATGCCGAGCACAGCACTTGCTAAAAACACAATCACGTAATAAGTGATCCCACGTTTCGATACCATCTCCACATATGGAGCAGTCCAAAACCGTAGGTACACCCAGTCTATGCATTCTGCTATTCGTGTAAAGTCTTCCCTGCACACCCAACCACGTAATGAAGGAATGCTTAGGGATGACATACCTGCTCCAAATCTTCGTAGCCCAAGCTGGTCGCACATGATCTCCAGTCAGCAGTTTGTAACCCTTCTTCACCGTGTACTCAAAGCCTTCAGAAGTCCAGTCTGCTTGCGGAATAATAGCCTTGAGTTTCTCCTTCACATTACACACCTTCCTCCAACTCCAACTACTCTCAACTGTTGGCATATAATCATACCAGTCATTTTGTTTTATATAGATGTGGTGAACCCACTTCACCCATAGGTGATCGGCTTTTTCAGTGATCCACCAGACCAGTTTCGCAATGGCAGCCACGTTCCACAGGCCTGCATCAACAACACCCAGCCCACCATAACGCTTCTCCTTGCAGACTTCCATCCAAGCAACTGGAGCCCCTCTACTATAATGCTCATGTCCTTCCCAAAGATAGTTCCTACAAATCGATTCTATCTTTTTTATCACACCTTTTGGTAGGATAAAAATCTGAGCCCAATATTTGTGCAAGGATGACAAAACCGAGTTAACCAACACCAGTCTACCTGCGTAGGATAACTTTCTACTCCCCCACGCTCCAATTCTTGCCACAATTTTATCACACAATTGATTACATTCCAGCAAAGTCAAACGTCTAGGGCTAATTGGAACCCCGAGATATTTGAAAGGTAGCTTGCCTTGTCTGAAACCAGAGCAGTCCAAAAACTCCTTCATCACGGACGGATGAACACCATTGAATACCACCTCCGATTTTGCTTGGTTCATCTCTAGACCAGAAGCTTTTGAAAAGGAAAGAAAACCCCTCATCAAAAGGCTCATAGAAGTGCCCTGTCCTTTACAAAACAGAACTGTGTCACAAGAAAAACCAAATGATCTGATTTACTCCTCAGACAATGGATGAAATCTGAATCCTTCCATACTCCCTACCAACCTCAAAATTCTACTCAAGTAATCCATACAAATTGTGAACAATAACGGAGATAATGGGTCTCCCTGTCTAAGGCCTCTTTTCCCCTCAAAAAAACTGAATATGGAACCATTAACAGCCAGAGAATAGCAAGGAGTTTCAGCACATACCATTACCAAATCCACAAACTTCCCTGGGAACCCGAGTTTCAACATCATGTCCCTAACAAAACTCCACTCAACGGAGTCGTAAGCCTTTTTGAGATCAATTTTCAGCATACAACGTGGTGAGCAGCTCTTCCTATTGTATAATCTCACTAGGTCTTGGCAAATAAGGATATTATCAAGAATAGACCTTCCATGGATGAAGGCACTTTGATTCTCACAAATAATCTCAGGTAACACCCTACCCAGTCTCACACATAGGAGCTTAGTTATAACCTTATAAATAACGTTACAACAAGCTATAGGTCGAAACTCTGTCACAGAAGATGGCTGAGACACCTTTGGGATCAGAGAAATCACTGTTGCGTTCACTTGCTTCAAAAGCTTCCCAGTAGTGAAAAACCTCTTGATGGCTTCACACACTTCCTCCCCCACCACATTCCAGCTCTTCTTAAAAAACAAGCTATTGTATATATCCATCAGGACCAGGAGCTTTATCGTCAGGTATATCAAAAAACATCCTTCTAATCTCTGCGTCAGTTACTGGTTCCATTAAGCTAACAATATGCGTATCATTGATTCTTTTCCTGTGAGCAAGCACCCTCCTACTCACACTGGTGGTCTGTCTTGCCGTGCCTAGTAGCTCCTTATAGAACTCTAAGAAAGCTTCTTCAATCTGAGTTGGAGTTTGACATAACCTTCCATGCCTATCCTGAATACACAGAACCTTGTTCCAACTTCTCCTAGCTTTAAGGCTACTGTGGAAAAACGCTGTATTTGCATCACCATCTTGTACCCACGCTAACTTAGCCTTTTGTCGCAGAAACAGATGCTTATCCTTTTTCAGCTGAGCACATGCTTCCCTAGCCTGATATTCCTCATGACGAAGTGCAGAATCATGGGGCCTCATCTGTATCTCAATTTGCAAATTCAGAAGATATTGCTGAGCAATATCAGCTCGTTGTTCAATTTCAGAAAAAAACTCTCGATTAAGAGCCCTTAAGACAGGCTTCAAACTCTTCAACTTACTCACCACTCTAAACATAGGTACACCAGAACAATCAGACTTCCAGTGAGTTGCAACAAGCTGCTCAAATCTCGGGAAAGATGCCCACATGTTGAAAAACTTGAAAGCACCCCTCTTCCTGCCAATCCCAGGGGAAAGCCTAACCACACAAGGTGAGTGGTCAAACAATCCTTCAGGTTTGAATTCAGCAATGGCTTCTGGAAAAAGATCCAGAGCTTCACTATTAATCATTACTCTATCCAATTTGCACATCACCCTATCCACACCATCCTGCTTATTATTCCAAGTAAAAAACTGACCAAATTGTTTCATATCCTGCATGCCACACCAATCTGCACAATTCTGGAACCCCACAATCTCAAAATGTTGTACCGGCGCACCAATACGTTCATTAGGCTTCAGGACATTATTGAAATCTCCCAACCAAAACCAAGGCCATTCATCTTAATCCCATTTAACGATAGCCATAAAACATTCCTCTCTGAGAGTTTGTTAAACCCATATATCATTGAGACAAAAAACTTTTGATTACTCCCACGAATAGCACAGCAACAATGTATCAACTGCGCAGATATCAGTAGAACCTCCAACTCCACACTTTTTGTATTCCACAAAATCCAAATTCTACCACCAGTATGACAAAAATTATTAGTAACAACAGACCAATCTGTATCCAAAACATTATTTAGGTTAATAGAGGACCAAGGTTTAACCTTAGTCTCTAACAGTCCAAATAGCCCTACCCTTTGTGATTGAATGAAACCTTTAATTTCCCGTTGCTTGGATAGGCTATTTAGACCCCTCACATTCCAAAAACCAAAACTATCCATCACCAAACTGAGGTCCAAGCCTCTGGTAACAGACTCCTTAATTGCAGAATTCAACACCTCCATATACGTGACAGAAGTGCCACCTTTAGAGCAGCTACCTCTCTCCAACAACACAGGTTGATGAACCCCAACCTCAGCATCCGTCCTCTCCACGGTAGTCTTACCCTTATCAGGAGACACAGGAATCACCACCACCTGCTGCTCCTCATGTATCACAGGCTTCCAAACACGCCTTGGGGGGTGCTCCATCTTCTTCCTGCACTTAATCGTATCATGCCCATAGGACTTACACTTCCCACACAAGACAGGTCGCCATTCATACTCCACTCAGACCTTATGCAAAAGACCAAGCTCAGGTCGCCATCCACGTAATTGTTAATAGAGTATTATTTGATTAAAAATTAAAATATGTTTTATGTAAAATCATTTCAGTTTAGTTTACTCTACAACTAGCAGTCAGTTTCACACTTCAAAGACTCGTTACTGTGTTCATCTCAAAGAAAATCGTCACTTACGGTGGGAGCGTAGTTTTCTTTAGGACTAAATATTCGATCTAAGGCATAAATATCAGTTATGAAGCCAGATTTATCGAACATGAGGTTATAAAAAAAAACAGAACGACAAAATTAACGCGGAGTCAAAGTTGGCACGTTTTGATAAAACAAAGTATACTCGTTGCCTCGTTGGAAGATCGCAGGGTAAGATATGGAGTGCAAAATTGCAATAGAGGCGAAATACAACCAAGCGGGCATGTCGGTTTATGTTAACAGTGACATGATTTTATGTAAAAAAATGCAACATTGGTATGATTTATCTTCCACCTTCTCGTACATCTCACTACCTTGATCCTAGAAAACATAAGACATTAGGCGCTGTGAAGCCGTAAGAGGTGACGCAGACGAGAACGCAGACACCATGTAGACACGGGATTCTCACCGTTTTTAGAAACAATTATTCATTTTTCAAATAAAATACTATCCAACAAGACCCTTTTCTGCATTTTAACTAGAAACAACTTTGTACACATTTATTTAACTCAAAATATATACAAATTGACAATCACACTCAAACCATGTCCTCACTAACAACACTCAATTTCAGCAGCTTGTGTAGCGATTGTGCCGGAATTTTTCTTCCATTTTTACTTGCTCAACAGATGAGCTATGGATCGTACGGGGAGCCATACATAACTGAAGAGTCTATGGATCCGAGTTTAAAGGGAAAAGTACCCAAGAGGCGGGGTGAATTGGGTGCTTGAAAACTTTTTCTAGTTTTCAAGACTAAAAGGTTTATCACGTTTCTAAGACTTAGAGTTAATTGCGTTTAACTCAAGTCTGCTGGAAACGCTGAATGATTACTGAGAAACTTGCTGGAAACGTAGAGTAGCTATTTGGAAATGCAGTGGAAACGCAGTAAATCAAACTTGAAACGTAAGTGAAAATACTTGAAAAAGTAAAACGAAAGTAAAGTACGCAACGGGTTTTGAAGTGGTTCAGTCTCACACTCCGAGACCTACGTCCACTATTCTCTTATTAATATATTAGTACCTACTCCGGATTACAATATATTAATCATTCTACAACTCTTTCAAGTTGCACTCTTTCTCTCAAGCAAAAGAAAGCTAGTTGTGTCTCAACAATTGTTCACAAGAGAACGGATACGAGACGGTGCTAGCACAATTGACTTGAGTAACAATTAAACAACACGAGATTATGTTTCAAAGGCCTTTTTGAAGTTTTCGCAAATGAAGACAATAAATGCTTAAAAACAGATTTGCAAAAAGCTTAGATTAAAATTTTAATGCTCGAAAAGGTGAGTAATAATTTCCAAGAGCTGATCTTAAATAGAAGTAAAATATATTGCAAGAGATTTTTTTACCAAAACCGAAATCAAAACAAAGTGGAAAGTATTGTTAGAAAAGGTTTTGTTTCCTAATAAGATAAATGCAATATTCCAAAGATATTTTTACTTCTTAACCAAGCTTAAAATCATTCTCAAATATTGTAAAAGATATTTCAAAAGATAATAATTATAAAGATCAGATTTCGTGAAAATATCTTTTCCAAATCAGTTTTTCGAAAATGGCCTTTGTGCGAATCTAGCAAAGTCACAGGAAACGCAGCAAGTACTCACGGTTCCAGTGTCTTGTTGTGGAAACGTGCGTTTCCAGCAACGACACTGCAACCTTAGAGTGAAACGTAAGATTCTCTTGTTGTTTTACCATTACCCTTGTCATTACAAGGACTATATGTATATATTAAGAACTAGTGCTTCATGAGATGCAATATAGCCTTGATTTGATTCGCGTTTCCCAATACAAAGCTTGATTCTTACTTTGAATGCTTCACCACCTACTAAGTATCATAAACACTAACAACGGATTATAGCATAGTAAACAAAAATCAAAGTCATCATCAAAACTAAACGACATGGTCGAGTCAACAAATTCCCCCTTTTTGATGATGGCAAGTCTCCTATTTTTGTTTCTATGGAAAGTTCCCCCTCAACCCATTAGTCACCATATAAAAGTTAAACAAGAATCGAGAAATATAAGATTAGCCGTTTGTAAAAGAAAGAATCAATAGTCGGTATTAAGACTAAACAATAGCATCAAGAAGGTCAATGGTAAGCATAGTCGTCAAAGGGTTAAGTAGGAGTAAATGCGTGCCGCGGTATCGTTTTCCCCCTCTTGACATCATTAAAAAGGAATGGACTAGGGTAACACCATCGCATACCTTAAGACAAAACATTCATCATTAGCAGCACATGATATTAAGAGACATCATCGTCGTTAACATACTAAAGCATAAGAAGTTCAGACGAGTCACACAAAATAAAACTAAAAAAAACATTAATTAGCATCACATGAATTATTACTATTATTATTATTATTATTATTATTATTATTGGTGTTGTCATTGTTGCCGCAGTTGTTATAATATTAATATTAAAATTATTTGATTAAAAATTAAAATATGTTTTATTTAAAATCATTTCAGTTTAGTTTACTATACAACTAAAGGTCAGTTTCACACTTCAAAGACTCGTTACGGTGTTCTATCACAAAGAAAATAGTCACTTACAGTGCGTAGTTTTCTTTAGGACTAACTATTCGATCTAAGGCATAAATATCACTTGTGAAGCCAGATTTATCGAACATTGTTGTATCATCTTCTGTCATCGTTGCTATTGTCATTGTTTTACAGTGCGTAGTTTACTATAAAAAGTTTTAGTTAGACCGGGTGTGGCTGTATCATCTTCTGTCATCGTTGCTATTGTCATTGTTTTATAATTATAATTTTCGGGGAAATTAATACTTTTGAGGTCGTTGCTATGGTTGTCGTTGTTATTGTTCTAATTATTGTGGAAATTGATACTTTCGAGGTCAACCCCCAACACATGAATTATTACTATTATTATTATAATTATTGGTGTTGTCATTATTGCCGCGGTTGTTATAATATTACTTCGTTTTAATTAGTACTCCGTAATTGTTAATAGAGTATTATTTGATTAAAAATTAAAATATGTTTTATGTAAAATCATTTCAGTTTAGTTTACTCTACAACTAGCAGTCAGTTTCACACTTCAAAGACTCGTTACTGTGTTCTATCTCAAAGAAAATCGTCACTTACAGTGGGAGCGTAGTTTTCTTTAGGACTAAATATTCGATCTAAGGGATAAATATCATTTATGAAGCCAGATTTATCGAACATGAGGTTATAAAAAAAAACAGAACGACAAAATTAACGCGGAGTCAAAGTTGGCACGTTTTGATAAAACAAAGTATACTCGTTGCCTCGTTGGAAGATCGCAGGGTAAGATCGATATGGAGTGCAAAATTGCAATAGAGGCGAAATACAACCAAGCGGGCATGTCGGTTTACGTTAACAGTGACATGATTTTATGTAAAAGGATGCAACATTGGTATGATTTATCTTCCACCTTCTCGTACATCTCACTACCTTGATCCTAGAAAACACAAGTCATTAGGCACTGTGAAGTGATAAGGTGTGACGCAGACGAGAACGCAGACACCATGTAGACACAGGACTCTCACCGTTTTTAGAAACAATTATTCATTTTTCAAATAAAATACTGTCCAACAAGACCCTTTTCTGCATTTTAACTAGAAACAACTTTGTACACATTTATTTAACCCAAAATATATACAAATTGACAATCACACTCAAACCATGTCCTCACTAACAACACTCGATTTCAGCAGCTTGTGTAGTGATAGTGTCGGAATTTTTCTTCCATTTACTTTCTCAACAGATGAGCTATGGATCGTACGGGGAGCCATACATAACTATGCAGGAGTGTCGAAGTCGATTCAAGAAAGGAGCACAGAGTGCATTGTTGGAGGTATGAAGTGTGGTGATGGCCGTCAAGCCAAATTTCGGGGACATGTTGAATCAGAGACAAGTCTTGCCTTCCAGGTTTTGCAAATCTCTTTGATAAATGTGGGCAGTTTCCGATTTCTAGTTTTTGAAAAGAGTTTAGAAGCCCAATCCCGTGTGGCACGTACAACAAATTGCGACAATTGTGAATGTAGAGAGTTTGAAGAGAGGTACATGTTTCCAACCAGTCGGGAAGCTCGGCTAAATTTTTGCAGTCTTCTATCAACAGATATTTGAGTGAGCTGGCAGCTGATCTAAGATCATTTGGCAAACATGTCATACTTTTAACCCCTCTGATTGCAAGTGCTTGAAGTTTTTGAAGCCCTCTCAGACCTTTTCCGCTCTCTAAATCCAACTCTTCGCAATCAACAATCGACAACTGCTCCAAGTTGACTAGCAGCTTCATGCTATCAGGAAGTCTTTTCAATCTTCGGCATTTCACAATCCCCAAGCTGCGGAGAGAAATTAGGCTTCCAGCATCGTCATTATCCCATAACGATTCTAACCTCGTGCAAGAAACGAGAAGCATATGCCTTAAAGAATGTAATTTGTTAAACCCGACTAAGCTTTTTTGGCATGTAGTCAGGAAAAGAAACCTTAATCTTATCAGCTTGTATATCGATAGTGGTAGTTTTTTCAGTTGACAGCACCCTGCTAGAATTATACACTCCAGATTCACTAACTCACATACCGTCTCTGGGAGGGATTTTATGAGACCATTGTTTGACAGATCAAGGACACGCAAGTGCTTTAGATTTCCAATTGTGCTTGGCAACTCCTCAATTTGGCTGCTCCCTAGACCCAGGATGCGAAGGCGAGACATACTAGATATGATGCCTTTTACAAATGACTTACTCTTATTGTTGGATGCCGAAACATGAACACACGGGCGTTATTAGCTTTTACCTGTTCTGGAAATTTTATGTTGGCCAAATCGCTTGATCCCCATACTACATATCGAGATGAATTTGGTACATTAAGTTGATTCATGGTTACAACTGCTAACTCTTCCCCTAGGACATCCTCTGCTACATCGTGCAAAAGATCATGCATCTTAAATTTAAAGATTGTCTCGTCGAAACCCCATTCTACATCTTGAAGCATCGACCTTGATAGCAGCTTGTTGAAGGCTTTTTGGTAGAAGTAGCTTTCATCACCATCACATAAGTGCGATAAACCTAGTGCACTCCAACAATAAGAGGTATAATATGTAAGATAAACATTATCTTTTCCAAACAATGACAGAAGAGCAAAACTTGATTTCAGATCAAACGGAAGTTTATAAAAACTCAATTTCAGGAGTTCTTTTACTCTATGGAGTCCATCTAATTGGTTCAAATTATCCATATTCTTAATCCGTAACCATTCATTTTCATCTCTCTCATTTTGCAGCAAACTTCCCAAAGCGCGTACAACAAGAGGATTTCCGCAACACTTTCCTACTATGGCTAGCCCGATCTCACACAGCCTCGGATACATTTCCTGTTTGCCATCTGCAAAGGCTAACTTGTTAAAAATACATTGACAAGTTGAATCGGGAAGGCTATCCAGATAAAACGGCTCAACAGTTTGGGTGATACGAGCAACGTTTTCAACTCTTGTGGTGATCAGAATAACACTTCCCCTTGGACCAACTCCAAGTATACTCTTCAAATTTGTCCATAATTGACTGTCATCCTCCCATAGGTCGTCTAAAACTAAGAAAAACCTTTTTCCATCAAACACCTCTTGAACCTTTTTTACCAGTTTTTCTAATGGATAATTCGACGTATTCTCATCATGAGTAGTATTTTCTAAAATGTCGTTTATTATTTTTCAAATATCAAACTTGTCAGAGACACATACCCAACGTTTAATATCAAATTGATCGACAGCGCCGTACACTAATTTCGCAAATGCAGTTTTGCCAATTCCACCCATTCCAATGATTGGAAGCACATATAGGCTGGACATGTCCCTTAAACCCGATATTCTATTTAAAATGTCATTTTTAGCCTCATCTCTTCCGACAATAGAATCGTGATTCACAAAGCTATACTTATTAGAGACATCTCCTTCAACATTTTGAGCTTCAATTGGACGATCCTTAAGACCAAATTTATCTCTCTTTGCCACAATTTGGTTAAGTTGTTGCTGAAGTTTGTTTATTTTCTGACTCAGGTCATAACGAAAAATGAGAGGCTGTAAGAAAACAATGTTTACAAGTTGACGCAGGAAGTGACCTTTGTTGACTTCCCTTTGCAATTCATCGGTGGCCACTTCATCCAACACATCGTCTATGTCGTAAACAATGCTCTTCAAATCTCTTATCCATATTTTCATAGCTGCATCATTGTACTGTTTTGCGCTTGCATCTTCAAGGACAGCGGAAATACATTCAAGGTCTCCTTTAATGTCCATGAGATCATCCTTCACCGACTTGAATGATTTGAGCTGTTCAGTGACGATATTACCCGTGAAAGAAGCAATCGTACTCACAATGGACTTTACCAAGTGTACAACTATAGCTTCTGCCATTAATTGAAACTTGTATAGATCGAATAGTCTAAATACGAATGTGGTTGCTGATTTATGAATGTATAAAAAAGTTGAAATGTGAGGTTAATATAAGCTAGAAGTACTCCGATTCATAATATAATTTATGTAGTAATGAAATAGTCAAGCTTCATAAAGTCGTTGCTCAACAGCAGCGCATAGCATAAACACGAATAGACGACAGACAATAAGCACATTGAAGGAGTACAAAATACTGACACTAAGAATCAGTCAGTCATATTGTAATACATCCATTTGTCGAGATGCATATTGTAATGTTTATATCTTGTGTTACACAATATAAAAATTGATTGATATTTGTTCATGTAGTTATTAGATATTCAAACAATTACTCCCGCACGACTATATTTGTTCTTATATATCACAAGAACTTTTAAAAAAATATTTAAGAGGTGAATAGTCTCCGTTGATATAAATTTGATGAATATAAATGAATGGCGGGAGTAACTTGTAACTTGTAAGCATTGACATTTGACGGAGACGTAAGCGTAAATAAATTAAGTAAATGCAGGCATACCAAGTGAAAGTGTGCCGCATCATTATCAGACAATGAAGTTGAGAATCTGGTGGAAATTTTCAATCAAACACGATTTAATACAGAGCGCATTTGTGGGCAATACAAGAATACGTCTCCTTTTACATCTCACTTGCTCGATCCTAGAAAAGATAGCATTGTATTGTTTAGGGGGGTGAGTTCATAGATCATCACTTTTGATCACAACAGCGAATACATGAAACACAAATGGTAGAAAAACAGGTTAAACAATTGTACGAGTAACTGATAGCAGCTTTGTCTTCCAAATGAGAATAACAAAGTAAGAAATTCCCTGGGACATCTCGAAATTCACGAGAATGTATATAAGAAAATACAATCATGCGGTATCATGTTTAATTTGTCTTGGCAAACATGAAAAAAACAAAATGCACAAAATAAATTGAATAAACAGACTAGAAAAAGCACTTAGTATGTAAATCTGCAGTAAAACTATCGAAAATATCAGCACCATCTGGACATTTCTCAAAAACATTTATACGGAGTATTTCAACATCAGAGAAGGTGCAGTATCAATACATGAATGGCAATATCACGGTTTGACAGTATCATAAGCTTCAATCGCTGATAAATGACCACAAATGAATGATATCTCCCTAACCAATCGCTTGCTTACTTGTTAACTTTACCCAGCCAAAAACCGCTTAAATGGCCTGGTGAAGCAGATTCAATATCTTGATCCAAATTGCAACCGCAGATTCATTCACATTAAGCCGTGAAATTACAAGCAACTCAGAACGTAAACACACGCAACTTAAGCAGAAATAACAAACCCCTCAAATCATAAATCCAATCAAAAACCCCCCACCAAATACACACTCACATTTCAATCGCAATATCTAATCCTATCGACCATGGAAGCGACAACTTAGTGATTAGTGGGCTGCTAGGCCTACCCACACGGGCGAGTTCTGTCCACTTTGGCAGCTGTGATTTTCTTGATGAAATCATCTGAAATTTAGTGTTTTTTAAGTAATTCGTGTCCTAAAATTTTGTGACTCTAATTTGGATTTTCTGATAAAGTAACTTGGGTGGAATGTTTAAATATGACATATAAAATCGTAAAGAGAAGATATGTGTGCCATTAGACCTGGTTTATTGTTGTTTTGGGGTGAAGCAAAGATGGTCGATACCAACTTCGCCTGCCGGAGTAATTGCTGATTCTGAGATACTGTCGCACTGGCAGCGAAGGAAACAAATTGTAGCAGTTCACGATTCCTAATTTCTGAAGGCAGACACACGATTGCAAACAGTTAGGGAACTAGGCTAATCGTTCGCAATCTTCAATCCATAGATATGTGAGCGAGTTGGCAGCGGATCTTACACCGCCCGACAGGAATGATAGCCGCGAAATCCCTATGACTGCAAGCAATACAAGGCTCTGAAGCACACTCAAACTATCTCCTCTATCTAAATAGTACTCCCTCCATCCCAAATTACTTGTCCCTTTCAACTAAATTTTTTCCCAAATTAATTTTCCCCTTTCTATATTTAGTATGTTTTAACAAATGATTTTCAAAATTTTTTCATTTTCATTACCATCCCTTAAATCATCCCAAAATAGAAAGGGGACTATTAATTTGGGATGGAGGGAGTATAATATAACCAAAAATAAGTTAATTAGCGGGATCACCTGCTGAACAATATTTCAATCTCAATATCTACAACCAAAACTAGGTGTCAGAAATAGATTTCGGATACCACATTTCTATAATAATATTGAGGTCACAATGGACCATCTTTATTATACTAAACCACAGTTATCGCTGACATCATTAACGCCACATGTCGCGATTCTGTGCGTTTTTTTCCGCCAAAACCTTATGATGACATCATCCTTCCTATTCTATGTTTTAAAGTCTAGATTTATTACAATATTACATATCTAATATCTAATATATATATATATATATATATATATATAGGATCCTGTGAGACCCCCCAACTCAATGAGACCCGTGAGACCCTCTTATCTACCGTCAGATCCAAACTAAATCCAACGAATAACATTAACCATATAAAACACTTTCTTCTTTCCAAAACATTCATTCATTCGCACACACTTCCTAATTTCAAGTCGTAATTAATTTCTTTCAATTTTGGTCTACTTGTTCATATCAAACCCTAAATTTCTTTGATAAACATGATTTTCTGCTCAATCGAGGTATGTCTTCTACAATTCTCATCTATTTTCTGCAATTATCCAACTGTTTTTTTTTGCTATTCATTCAACTTTGCTCTATTTTCGGTCGATTTCAGTTCTCTTTTGCATTTCATTTTACTATTAAAGTGAGTGTGATTTACTACGATTTGTTGGCCTTTAATTTGATATATATATTTTTTTCTTGTGATGTTCTTTTATTATTTTTTTTTTTGGTGATTAATTTTATTTTATTTTTGTTTTAATTCTGGGAATGTGAGATTATGAATTGAATGTTGTTACAATGAGAACAAATTGCTTAATTTTGTTGCTTTCTTTGTTATTGTTCTTTTGTTTCGTTTATGATCTATTTTTAATTCCAATGATCTAAGATTTTCGTTGAATTGATTGATTTTGAAGAAGAATGTTGAGATTATATGCATCTTGTGACAATGATTTGCACTAAATCAATATAAATTATTATTTAGCATGTGCAAGACAATGTGAAATCCTAAACGAGAGAATGTATTCTTGATAAATTTGACAATACTCCATAACTCAAGTAAACTTGATAAGGATGAATGAAAAATATTAACTCTCTTTTTATTGTTGCTCAATTTTTCTATTCTTGATTGCTCAATTTTTCTATATTTCTTAATTCTTATTATGTAAATTTATTTGAATAATAGGGGTTTTCTACATTACAAGATTCGTCTTTTGTGATGTATCGTTATTATTCCGATAATTGCAATTTGTGTGTGTGTGTGTGTGTGTGTGTGTATGTGTGTGTGTGTGTGTGTAAATGTTAGTACGAACTAGTGTATCTTGCATTTTTCATTTTCTTTCTAAAATTGTCACAGATATGAAATGAAAAGCACTTGTAAGATTTCCAAGAAAAAAAATTGTATCTGTTGGTGAATTAAATGTATCTACAGAGTATTGATTGTGTATCTATAGATTACTGATTCTGTATCTTACATAATAAACCTAAATTGTGTCTGTTGGTGAACTAAATGTATCTACGGAGTATTGATTGTGTATCTACAGATTCGATTCTCAGATCTTACATAATTAGCTAAAATTGTATCTGTTGGTGAATTAAATGTATCTTACATAATTAGCTAAAATCATTATTATTTTTTTTTTTATTAGAAATGAGATAAAAAAAATTGGTCGTGAAGAGACGAAATCCAAAAAAGGTCCTAAAACTTCAAACAAAAGAGAGCAGACACGGAAAAGATTGAAAAAATGATGTAATGGACAACGTTGGAGTAGCTAGTCGTAAGAAATCCAAATCTTGTAATTATTATACTCCGTACTTTTTAACTAATTATTCTGTTTTATTTGTCTCTACTATATATACGAAATGTATCTACACCTTTGTAATTGTGTATCTGCTTTATGTGACTACCTTTTTCCCCAGGTGTGAGGCATGAGTAACAGAGGAATTTAGATTGATCATGTTACAAGTGAAGCATCCAGTACTCAGAATATAGCGGAAAGTTATTTTCCTTCATTGCAAACAACGATGAGTCCTGGATTGTGTATATGATTTCCTTCAATATAATTTTTGTGCAAAAGCAGAAGCGGCATTAAAGAGATGGGGTTTGGGTCTATTTCCGTCATAAAATCTTTCCTAAATAGAAATCTTCATGCTTGTCAAGTGTATGTAAATATTAAAACTTTTCCATTGATGATGTTGCTTTACATATATCAGCCAATAATGTATCTGCAAGTATTGAGTATGTATGTGCAAGTATTGTTACATTGCCAATGTTTTGACTTAATTACACCTTGTCTCGTCTTTTGTGAAGTTAGCATAGGTTTGAGACCAGCTGATTATGCATATCTCTCATGAAAGACAATTCCCTCTTCTGCAAGTCGTTGAATATCATACCCGACTTAAAAAGTCAAAGTGGTGGTTCTCGAAGAAGGCGTGGGGCACATAGGCCATAACAACTCGTTTTCCACCTAATATGGCTGACTCCTTCATCTTTGATAGAATAGATAGATCTCTTCTAGCGCTTTTGCTCATTCTCAAGTAGCTTTGCAAAGGTTGCTCAGCATTCACCATAACCATATATTATTTTCACTCGTACAAAGGGTATTTTGTAGGCTATATGGGATTTGAACCCATACCTTTGTGCACTAGTGCAGTGCACATTGCTCTACCGTTGAGCTAATAGCCTTTGCTATACCTAATCATAGCGTCTTTTTACAAAATCAGCTAAAATTGTATCTATTGGTTAATTAAATGTATCTACAGAGTATTGATGGTGTATCTACAGAGTATACATTCCGTATTCTGAGTACTCATTCCGTATCTTACATAATAAGCCAAATTTGTATCTTTTGGTTAATTCAGTGTATCTACAGAGTATTGATTGTGTATCTACAGAGTAATGATTCTGTATCTTACGTAATAAGCCACAACTGTATCTCTTGGTGAAATATATGTACCAACAGAGTATTGAGTGTGTATCTACAGAGTGCTTATTGTGTATCTTACATAATAAGCTAAAATTGTATCTTTTGTTGTATTAAATGTATCTAATTGATTGTGTATCTTGTCAACCATATGCGAATACACTCTAAAAATAAATGAAAACTCAGCCTACAAAAACATTTTAAATAATAAGCTAAAATTGTATCATTGGTGATTAAATGTATCTACTGAGTATTGATTGTGTATCTACAGAGTAGTGATTACAGTATCTTACATAATCAACTAAAATTGTATCTGTTGAGGAATTAAATGTATCTACTGAGTAAGTATTATGTACTGAATGTGTTGAGACAGTTGTATTGGGATTGACAACTCTATCGCATTAAATCTTGATTCTGAGGGTGATGATTTTCATGTACAATGTTCGCAATTGCATTCTAAGATCTATATGAAAGAGAATATTAAAAAACGTACTTTATAATTCGTGCATAAATTCAACAATTTTCATGACGTTGTCAATCCCAATTGAAAATTAATGAAATTACTGTTTCTTATCAAACACTTCAAAAAAAACTACAGAATAATTCAAAAACGCGTCTTTAATCACAAACAGACGTTCTCCATGATGAATTACGCTTGAATAACAGAAGAAACTAACGAAAATGCGAAAATTAGTGAAATTAACGAAAATTCTTGAAAGATTCTTACCCAAATAGAATTACGCTTGAATCACAAATTTCCATGACGAATTGATGTATTCTGACTTTGATTTGCAACTCATGTTTTAATTTATGAGATTTAAGTTTTAATTTTCAATTTTTAGGGGTTTTTTTTTTTTGGTGTTTTTAGGTAAATTGATGAAGCAGGGAAGAAGAAAGAGAGGAGCATGTGAGTGCGTGTGTTTTGCACGTGCTTTTGGTTTGTGTGTGTGTTTTGTTTCAAATTTCAGATCTTTCTATTAATCTAACGGATGGAAGGGGGGTCTCAAGGGTCTCATTGAGTTGGTGGGTCTCATGGGATCCCACCCCTATATATATATATATATATATATATATATATATATATATATATATAGAAACAAGTTCAATTAAGTTTCACTATATTTGCTAAGTTTCGTACGCTGAACTGGAAAAACTTGAAACTGTTGTCTGCATTTAATGAAAGCTATTATGTATAAAGCATTAAGCTGTTGTCGGAAAAGTCAAAACACGGCCGGCCAGTAGAATGGCCTGGACCGGCTGCCCAAGCACTTTTTCGTGAGATTTAATCTCAGCCATTGATATTGTTAATCCAAAGGCTAAGATTGAAACTTACGAACTTAAAATATTTAACCAACTTAATTGAACTTGACTCTATATATATATATATATATAGAATTAGGATCTCATGAGTTCCTCCCAACTTTTTGAGTCCATGAGTCCTAATATAAGCCGTTAGATTAAGGAGATCTAATGGCTGAGATTAAACTAATTAAGTAAGGGTATTTTAGCCATTTGACAACATAGAATATATATACTTCAATATTCCCCAGTTAATTCATTTTAGCCATTAACTTTCTCTCTCTAGCTTCTTTCTTTCACTTTATTATTTTATTGACCTAGTTTCTCAAGCGTATCGCACCGCATCGCATCATATTCGTCTTTTGTGTTCATCTAAATTAAACATATAATTTTCTTTCTTCTTCACTGCTAGCACATTCAATGTCAGGTATTATGCTTTCTTTTATTTTTGTTGTCATTGATCAATTTAATCTTTGGAAAATAGTTCAAATTAATGTGTTTTGATCGTTTTTTTTATTTTAATTCTTGTTTTTCCAGATTATTTTTCGTTTTAATTCATATATTTCTTCTTAATTGATGATTTTCATTATTCTTCTTTTGATTCCTTATCTAATTTTTTTTTTAATTATCATTATCAAATTTAATTAGTGTTTATCATTTACTTGTTTGATGTCACATGTAATTCATGTTTTTCATGATGTTTTATTTCGATTTTTCGTTTAAATTGATGTTTTTCAATGTCGTTTTTACTGTTAGTCCATTTTTGCTCTTGCTTTCTATGATGTTCACATTTAATTGTCGTTTTCCAGCATCTTTTGTTCGTTTTTTCTATGGTAATTGATGTTTTTACTTTTAATTCATGTTTTCCAGTTACTTCAATTGTTTGCACAATATTTATTAGCAATTATCACTATATTTAGTATATTTCTCATATGTGTGTTTTAACTCAATTTTATGCTATTGGTATAAAATGTCAAGCTTTATTATTTATTTGTTAATTAGTACTGACATTATATACAGTGGCGGACCCAGGATTTTACGTGAGGGGGGGCCCATACGGGAAAAAAAAATTTTACGATAAAAATTGGGTGCGATTTAAAAATAACGTACTTAATCTTTTAAATCATCCAATAAATACAATCGGCGTTGATGTAATTTTCTTTTAAATTATGTCTTAATCGTAATGCGTCTAATACATGCACCTACAAAGGTATTGAAAATATGTATTATAAAAAAAAATTATGAGATTAAAAATAACGAAAAACCAGATTTAAACTTATTATTGTTTATTTACTCCGTGTTTAGGAAAAATATTGACAAAGTAATCAAGTGAACTACAATTTTCACAAAGTAGCATTAAAGGCCTAGAAAAATAAACCGAAAATATATTGATGAAAATAAATTGGTGTTAAAAAAATTATTTAGACAAAAATAGAGAAATATATCGCGAGACAAAATAATAAAAAGCTCAACTTGAACATAATTTTCATAGATTATATTGAAATGTTAGGGAAAAAGCCAAAAAAAAGCAAAAGGGTGGTCCTAGGACTCGAACACCTAACCACCCAAATAACATTTGATCCCCAAACCAACTCAACTACTACAACTTTATGTTGCATATTTATTACAAATACTACTTATTTTTTTTTTCAGAAAAAGAGTGGGGGGGCCCGGGCCCCCCTTGGCCCCCCCCCTTCGGCCCGCCCCTGATTATATATATATTTGTTGGTTGTTTTTCTGCTGCTTTGCAGTTTGCAGATCTATTCTTTTGCGGATATTGATCAAGAGATAGAGTGTGCATGTTGAAAAAGTCTAGAGATATATCTCATCAACTTAGCAAAATGCTCTTCTTTCTTTTCTCAAATTTCAAATACAATATTTTCTATTCTTATATGTTGTTCCATATGAAAACACTTTTGTATTTTTTTTTCTTCATTTTTGGTTCACAGTATTATGAAAAATCATAATCAACAACATGGTTTAGTCAAGTTTTGCCATCTTATTTTTCAATTACATTTATCTCATACAATATCATACTTTGTATGAAACAATATCATCAAACTTCTGAAACAATATCACATTATCGAACTTTGTTGGTAAACAATCATTTTATAAGTCAAATAAACAATATCACATTGTCTAAAAAACAATATCGCCATACTTACTGGACAATATCAATGTTAAAATTATTTAAAATGAGTCCCCAGTTATACGGACAATAATATTACAATCCGTAAAAGTCAATACCATCAAACTTTTAAAACAATATCACATTATCTCACTTTGTTGGTTAATAATTATTGAGTGAGGCTAATAAACAATACCAGACAGAGTTTGAAACAATATCACCATACATGTCAAACAATATCACGATACATGCCGAACACGAGAAATTAAATCAAAGATGCAAAAAATTAGCAATAATTTCATTTGTTCTTTGAGGTATCATATACACCTACACCAAAAAAAACTACTCCCTCCATTCCACTATCTTCTTCCCACCTTCCCAAAAAGGAAATTCCACTATCTTCTTCTCATTTCTATTTTTGTCAACTTTTAACAAATCTCATCCACACAATCTACTTTATTATTTTTCTATTTTAATCACACCCACACAATCTACCTTTCTTAATTTTTGAGCCAAATCGAAATGGGAAGAACAATGTGGAACGGAGGGAGTAGTATACTACTAGATTATTTGTCCCACGAATATTACATCTATTACTTTTAGTTATAATTATATGTCCAACATATCAACAATCATTCTTTTTATTCATCAACTTCTACCTCAACCCCTCCTCTACTCTTAGAATTTCAAGCTCTTCTATAGTATTGCTCTTTTTCCCATCAGTTGCATCATCTTTATCATCTTCTCTGCATTTAAATTCTCTGTAAAACAAATTCATAATAAAAGTCAGTCATTATTTTTGATAATTTTCATTATACCAATCTACCTTTTGCTTTTTATTAATATTACGGTATTTGAAAACAACTTATGTAATTAATCTCCCATACATTATTTTTTGGGAAATTCTCACCTGTACCCCTAAACTTTTTTGTTTTCTCACAAATACTCCTCTTTTTTTGAAATAAAACTTTGACCGGCGATAACTCTTAGTTGCGATTTCATAAAAGTGTAATTTTTTTTTCCTATCGTAAGTCTTGACGAGATCTTTGATTTGGGAAAAAAAATATCGATTTTGAAATTTGTACGCGATAGTTTTAGCCGGTCAAACTTTATTTTGTCAAACGACTTTGACCGGTCATAACTCTCTAATAAAAATTCCATAAATTCTATTTTTTTCAAATAAAAGATCTCATAAAGATGTACAATGAAAAACAAAAATTATCAGTTTTTAAAGTGATAAGAAAAAGTTATTGTTGGTCAAAGTTTTTTCTTAAAAAAAAGAGGGGTATTTGTGAGAAAACGAAAAAGTTGAGGGGTACAACTGAGAATTTTCCTTATTTTTTTTTATAACTGAGTACCACTTATCATCCCATTCAACACAATATCATACTAAACAGATAACAGTATCACAAGCAATTTTTTTTATCATAGCAAACATGTGTATCATAAACAAACAATATGTAATTAAACAATGAACAATGCTAAACCTATTTTTCGTAGTTTCAACAATGAACAATGCTAAACCTATTTTTCGTAATTCAAAAATTATGAAACCCTAATTTTTTGCAATTAAACATAAAAAATCTGATGAACACCTATAATATATCATTAATCAGTCATAAGTAATTGAATTTTGCTAATATAATCTCAAAAAACGATTAAAATCATCTAGTATTAGCAGATTTACAACTTTAAAACAAGAACATAAAAACACCACATATCAATCAGCAAAATTTTTTATTTTTTTAAATATATGTATCATATTCTTTTAATTCAACACACATACAATAATTTCGAACAAAATTAACATGGGTTATCGATTTAATATTGCATAAATTATAGTTAAATCGATGAAAACTATAAAAACTTGAGAAAGACTTTACCTTGTTGATTACGAAGATAAGTGCAATGAGATTATCAGATTGTAGGGATTAAATTAAACTAGGAATTGAAATCGAGATGAATTTTCACAAATTGGTTAACCTTAAGCAAAATTTAGAGAGATTTTTGAAATTATATTTTTTGTAGAAAGAGAAAGAGGATATGTGTTTGACAGAAAATCTGAAGATAATGTGAGGTTTATGTTGGAGCTACGTGGCTCAATCTGGGCAGTTTATTTTGTTGAGATCCTACGGTCATAATGAGGACTCACAGACTCAAATATATAAGTGGACTCACCGGATCCTACCTCTATATATATATATATATATATATATATATATATATATATATATATAGAAACAAGATCAATTAAGTTGACAAATATTAGTACATTTCACTGTGGCTAGCCCCATTATTAATATTTTGTGAAACTGTTGTTCTTTGTAAATGAAACTGTATTTCACAAAATTTTGTGAAACTGTTGTTCTTTGTAAATTTACAGTTTCATTTACAAAGAATAACAGTTTTACAAAATATTAATAACAGTTTCGCCAGCGTAGTGAGCGTACCAATATTTGTCAACTTAATTGAACTTGACTCTATATATATATATATATATATATATATATATATATATATATATATATATATATATATATAAAGTAGAAACCATGGTCTCTATGGTCGACATTTGTCCTAATATAACTGGTTGATAATAAAAATATTAATTTAATATACATAATCTAAGTTATTATATTAATATATAATAAAACTTATTAATCTTAATATAATTGGATATTTTAATAGTATTAGGATTCTAAAATAAAATAAGTTTTTTTTAGTAAAGCATTTAAAAAAATATTATTATCGAAGTTATTATATTATTATATAATAAAACTTATTAATCTTAATATAATTGGATATTTTAATATTATTAGGATTCTAAAATAAAATAAGTTTTTTTTAGTAAAGCAATGAAAAAAATATTATTTTAATATATATAATCTAAGTTATTATATTATTATATAATAGAACTTATTAATCTTAATATAATTGGATATTTTAATATTATTAGGATTCTTAAATAATATAAGTTTTTTTCAGTAAAGCATTTCAAAAAAAATTACCTTAAACATAATCAAATTACCTTAAAAATATATTATCAAATATTATAACAGACACTCTATATTTCCAAATTAAAATTGGAAAAAATAGATACATTATATTTGAAAGGTGTGAAAAATAAAATAAATAAATTTTTGAAAGTAATATATTTTTTAATGAAAATTAAATTAGTTATGATACATTAGAAAAATTTAGTATTTAATTCTTAGTGTTATTTAAAACAACTAATTCTCTTTGATATTTAAATAAAAACTTACCTAAAAATGTTATGACACACACTAGGAAAAATTTAGTATTTGTGAGTTTGTATTTGAAATAAAACACCAAGAAAAACTCATAGATTTAATATCATTAATTTTATATCAAAATAATATATTTCATGATAGTATACATTGATAATGTATGCATTGAGAATAATTTTATATTAATTGAAGTATGATTAACAATTACACTTAATTATGGTATCAAGAATTTTCATACTCATAAATAGTAAATGTATAAACTGGATAAGTATTTAATATAATACAAATTTATATAGAATTAAATTTTTAATGTAAATATAGTTAGCCCGGGCGGGGCCGGGTATGCAAACTAGTAATTACTATTACTCAATAATCATGTTCATGTTAATATTATGCATAAAATAATAAAATATTAGCTTTAACAATATATTTATCCTAAATTCGTTATTTTTTTTATTTTAATATTTTACCTTTTGTTTAATTCTATATTAGATTAGAATTGAAAACTAAGTACTTAATGTATTATTTTGCTATAACTCCACTTTTAATTTCAAATATGTATCTTTAATATTTATTTTAGCTTTGTTAAAAAAATATTACCCTAAACTAATTAATATTTGCTTATTTTAATATTTTTTTACTTTTAATTATATATTATCTAATCAAAAATAAATATTTTAACAAAGTTTTGCACATAAAGTCTTAGGAAAAAAATATGCAATTCATAAATGTTTGTTATTTAGAATCCATGTTTATTGGTACTAATTAAATCTACACTTGAATATCATACGGAGATAAATTAGTAAATATAAACTAGTAAATATAAACTCGGCAACAAAGCAATTAACATTGTCAATCTCAATCTCATATCGACATTGTTTAAGATACTCACCTACTTGTAAAGGTTATGTTAGAGCAGGCGTGACGGCTGACGTTGGCCTCTTGCGTCGGTGTCATCGCCTATACATAATAGTATGATATTGTCATTTGGCCCAGCGCCAAATTTCTCACGAATTTACTCTTGGCTCCTTCCCAAAAGGCGCCATACTATTATATTTGATAACCTCTTATATAGATCACCTTTAACCTATTCTCCACCGATGTGGGACTTGGGTTTATCTTTCTAACAAATCCTCTCAAACCAAGGACCATCATTATGACTGACCTTGAACTATTTGGAGAACCTCTCACACTTTTTGCACCCAACTTCTGTGCACCCTTTCTCATCCCCAAGACTTGGTAGCCTCCTTAACTGGCATCCAAACTCTTACGCATCCAATATACCTGACCGGCCCGCCACTCGTAAGTCATAACACAACGGTCTCTCGGCATCCAATCTGGAAAGGACCCACTGGACTGTGGCACCCAACGTCGATAAAGGTCCACCGATCAGCTTCTAGACATAAGGTCTTCGCTTGACCTATGACGCCTTTCTTGTCCATTTCACCATGGACCAAACTTGCTCAAGACTCCACTCGGTAGGAGTTTCACAAATGCTTCTCGGTGGTGCCCAGCCCAAGTCGACCTTGGGCTCTGATACCAGTTTGTTAGAACGGAAGCGCTGACGACTGATGTTGGGCCTCTGCTGCATCGGTGTCCACGGTCTATAATAGTATGATATTGTCATTTGGCAGCGCCACGAATTCTTCTTGAGCAAGCCAAAAAGCGCCATCTTATTATATTTGATAACCTCTTATATAGATCACCTTTAACCTATTCTCCACCGATGTGGGACTTGGGTTTGTACTCTAACAGGTTAAGAAGACGTACTCATAAAAATAAACAATGATTTCAATATGGGCAGTGTAGCGTAAACTCAAACAAATTGACAATCCCACACAAACCATGTTCTCACACTAAATCCAACACTTCATCGTTAACAAATATCTATTTTAGGAATATGTTGGATCAAATAATAGTCTTGTCCACCGGGGTTTGCACATCTCTTTAATAAATGCGGGCAATTTCTGATTGACAGATATTGTAAACAGTCTAGATGGCCAATCCCTTGTGGCAGACACAACAAATTGGGACAATCGTGAATCCAGAAACCTCGAAGAGAGGTACATGTTTGCAACCAGTCAGGAAGCTCAGTTAATCTCTCACAGTCTCTTATCACTAGATATTTGAGTGAGCTGGCAGTTGATCTAAGACCATTCGACATTGTTTAAGATACTCACCTACTTGTAAAGGTTAAGAAGACGTACTCTTAAAAATAAAATAGAAATGTACGCAAACATTCACCCTGAAATATAAACAATGATTTCAATCTGGGCAGTGTAGTGTCAACTCAAACAAATTGACAATCCCACACAAACCATGTCCTCACACTAAAACCAACACTTCATCGTTAACGAATATCTATTTCAGGAATATGTTGGATCAGAGCATAGTCTTGTCCACCGGGGTTTGCACATCTCTGTAATAAATGCCGGCAATTTCTGATTGACAGATATTGTAAACAGTCTAGATGGCCCATCCCTTGTGGCAGACGCAACAAATTGGGACATTTGTGAATCCGTAAACTTTGAAGAGAGGTACATGTTTGCAACCAGTCAGGAAGCTCCGCTAATCTCTTACAGTTATTTAACACTAGATATTTGAGTGAGCTGGCAGTTGATCTAAGACCATTCGGCAGACATGTCATACTTGTTAGTCCGTTGATTACAAGTTTTCGAAGTGCCTGAAACCCACTTAGAGCTTCTCCACTCTCTAAATCCAACTTTTCACAATAGTGAATCACCAACTCCTCCAAGTTGACAAGCAGCTTCATGCTATCGGGAAGTCTTTTCAATCTAAAGCAAAGCACAATACTCAAGGCGCGAAGAGAAGTTAGGCGTCCAGCATCCTCATTATCCCATAGAGATTCTAATTCCATGCAATAAACGAGAAACAAATGCTTCAAAGAATGAAATCTATTAAACCCAACTAAGCTTCTCTGGCGAGAAGTCAGCAAAAGAAACCTTAACTTTATCAGCTTGTAGATCGTTAGCGGTAGTTCTTCCAATTTAGAGCAACTTGCTAGACGTATACACTCCAGATTTACTAAATCGCATACCGTCTCTGGGAGCGATTTTATGAGACCATTGTTCCCCAGATCAAGGAAACGCAAGTGCTTTAGATTCCCAATGGTGCTTGGCAACTCCTCAAATTGGCTGCTCGTTAGACCTAGGATGCGAAGGCGAGGCATACTAGATATGATGCCTTTTACAAAAGACTTACTCACACTTCTCATTTGATACCGAAACATGAAGACACGGGCGTTTCTAGCTTTTACTTGTCCTGGAAATTCCATATCGGCCGAACCGCTTAAACCCCATACTATATACCGAGATGAATCTGGCACTCTAAGCTGACTCATGGTTACAACTGCTAACTCTTCCCCAATGACATCCTCTGCTAAATCATGCAAAAGATCATGTACCTTGAATTTACGTATCTTGTCATCGAATTCCCATTCTACATCTTGAAGCATAGACCTCGTGAGCAATTTGTTATAGATATTTTGGTCGAAGTAAGTTCCATCACGTAAGTGTGATAATCCTAGTGCACTCCAATAATAGGAGATATAATCTGTAGTATAGAGATAGTCCTTGGCAAATAATGACAGATGAGCAAAACCTGGTTTCAAAGAAGACGGAAGTTTATCAAAACTCAACTTTAGGAATTGTTTGACCGAATTATATGGTCCGTCTAATTGGTTCAAATTATCCATAGTTGTAATTCGCAACCATTCTTTTTCGTCTCTCTCATCTCGTAACAAACTACCCAAAGCGCGAACAGCAAGCGGATTTCCATGACACTTCCCCACTATAGACAGCCCAATTTCACACAGTCTCGGGTACTTTTCCTCCTCGCCGTCTGCAAAGGCCAACTTGTTGAATATACTCCGACAAGTTGAATCTGGAAGTTTATCCAAATAAAACGGCTCAACAGTTTGGGTAACTCGAGCAACGTTTTCAACTCTTGTGGTGATCAAAATGACACTTCCCCTTCTTCCAACTGCAAGTATACTCTTCAACTCTGTCCATAATCGAATGTCATCCTCCCAAAGGTCGTCTAACACTAAGAAAAACCTTTTGCCGTTCAAAACATTTTGAAGCTTTTCCACCGATTCGCCTAATGTATAGGCCGATGTATTCTCATGAATCGCTTCTCCTAAAATATCTTTTATTATTTTTTGAATATCAAACTTGTCAGAGACACATACCCAAAGTTTAATATCAAACTGATCGACAGCAGCGTACACTAATTTGGCAAATGCAGTTTTGCCAATTCCACCCATTCCAAGGATTGGAAGCACATGTAGGCTGCATTCGTCCCCTAAACCCGATATCTTATTCAAAACGTCGTTTTTAGCCTCGTCTCTTCCAACAATAGAAACTTGATCCACATAGCTACACGTATCAAAGACATCTCGTTCAACACTTGGAGCTACAACTGGACGATCTGTAAGACCAAATCTATCTCTCTTGGCTACAACACAATTAAGTTGCTGTTGAAGTTTCTTTATTTTGTGGCTCAAGACAAAGCGGGCAACGAGAGGCTTAAAGGAAAGACAGTAAGCAAGTTGAGGAAAGAAGCAATTTGACTTAAAATCAGTGGCGACTTCATCCAACAAATCATCAGTGGCGACTTCATCCAACAAATCGTCTATATCGTAAACAACGCTCTTCAAATCTCTTAACCATATCTTCATGGCTGCATCGCTGTACTGTTTTGCGTCTGCATCTTGTAGAACAGCGGTGATACATTCAAGGTCTCCAGCAATGTTCTTGAGATCATCCTTGACTGACTTGAATGATTTGAGCTCTTCACCGACGACACCGCCCGCGAAAGAAGCAATTTGACTTAAAATGGACTTAGCCAAGGGTGCAATTATAGCTTCTGCTGCCATTAATTGAATTGAATGAATGTGGTTTGCTAATTATATTATTGAAATTATGAAATGTGAGTTTGATGAACTGTGGAAATTGATAGTAAATATGCTAGTATGCTACAAGTACTCCTCCTATTCATGATAAAATTTGTGTGGTAAATGAATTAGTCAAACTTTATCAAGGCTTTGATCAACAGTCAACAATAATGAATGGACATGAGTAGATAACAGGCAATCATTCGAATCAAGTAAGTATTCAAGTAGTCCGTAGTGTTCAACCCACTCTTCTACTAATGCAACAGTTTTATACTATACGAGTATTTTATAGGGTTAATGGTCATCTCTCACCTTTACTAAACACAATTTTAAAATTTTCCTCTTTTTTTAACTTTTCTTAAAAAATTTTACCTTTTATAAACATTTTCTCAAGAATTCCTACCAAACCCTCATTTTCACCATATTAAACATTTATTTTCACTTATGAAAACGTTAAATTTTCGTTTTATTTTTTCATATTTTGGGTTTCAGTGAACGACAAATTTCATTAGCAATGAAAATATTTAAAAAAAAAAAAAAAAAAAAAAAAAAAAACTCTTTAATTTTTACAAAATATTGCATTTTGGAGGAAATTTATAAGAAAACGTTTATAAAATGTGGGAAATTTTAAGAAAAAATTACAAAAAGGTGGAAAATATCAAATTATCCTATTTTATACTCCGTATTGCATTATTTTTGAATTATATAGTAATTTTTCGTTATTGATTTTCCGTATACGAATTTTAGTGTACTTTTTTTCATTTAGTTTCTAAAACCTATCATTTTTTACTCGCATGGTATACAAATTCTCTCTTTTTTTCCCCAAACTTTTCTTAATCTAAATTCAATCAATTGTTCAATAATCATTCAATTATTAATTTCAATAAACATTTCAATGGAGTAATAATCACTTTCACTTTCAATTATTGTCATTAAATTATTAATTTTTATAAATTTTTAATGATTTAATTTAAAATTAAAATTAGGGTTTGCAAAGGAAGAACTTGGGGCGGCGGTAGGCACCGACTTAGGGTGGCGGGAGGCGGCAACGGTGGCTGGAGAGGGTGGTCGGAGGTGGCGGCGCTGACGTGGGTGGGCTTGGTGGTCAATATGGTGGTGTAGTAAATTGTGTTAGTTTGTGAGTTTTGTGGTTAACTAAGTAAAACCGGTCACCGGCGAGGGTGGGACTGCCATGTGTAGCCGGCGGTGAACTCCGGCGTGGTGGGCGACCGGTATGGTGGTGGTCGAACTCAGTGGTGGCCGGAGGTGATGGTGGCCGGAGTAGCTTATCGATTCATTGTTGTTTTTTTTTTTTAAAAAAAAATTTTTGTATATTGTGGGAGTAAAAGGTATAGTTGAAAAATCAAGTGAAAAAATTATATAACGGGAGTAATATCCGTTTATGGAAAATCACTACCCTAATTTTTTTTACACAAATTCTTGTGTAAGGCAAGCCTTACAATAAATTATTGTAAGTCAGCCTCGTTTGTACTCGATTATATAGTTTTTGTACCATTTTAGTAATAATTATTGTTAATTGTAACTAAAATTTTTTAGTACCCCTAAAAGTGACTTTAGTAGATTTGTTTCAAGTTTTTGTATCATTTTAACTACAATTTGTACTCTTGTCTCGCATTAACTTAGTGTAAGGCTAGTCTTACAGGAGAATTACTGTTTTTTTTAGGCATATTAATTTTTATTTAATTAATAAAGAATTAGTTCAAACTAAATCATTTCAATTCAGCTCCGATTAAGTTAAAGATCATAGGGATTGCTTGTAAAATCAAAGCACGTAATTGTTACTCGGAAACTTTGGTTAACGCAAGAGCAAATCGGAAAAAAAATTGGCACAAGTAACGGTTGTAGATTATAGAAATGGACGGAGATTATAAGGAGTAAGTATTAGGGTATTTTGTTAAAACCTACCCTATTTATATATCTCTTTCAGAAATACTACATTTGTTTAGAAAATTTGGAAAATATTAACTTTTTTTTTTTTTTGGAAAATACTACTTAAAGTTATTTTCCGGCAAATATTGGTCGATTTTTCGACGTTAACACATATGTAGCTATTTACATGAACTCATAATCACTTTTTTCTTTGTTTCCCCTAACAAATGTCAGAATACTCTCCAACTCACACACCCTTTATTGTCAATTAAATTTCTCTATACTCTCATTCTCTCAACAAATTGTTATTTTCCCTCTTTTTAGTAGCTTTTAAAAAAAGAAAAAAAAAGTTATCACGAGTCAATGAAAGCAGCCACGTAGGCATGCAAAAGCATCGGAAAAATTGACCAAATTTGCCGGAAAATGCCTTTTAGTAGTTTTTTCCAAAATACGAACAATCAAGGTAATTTTTGACAAAATGCCTTAATAATTAATTAGGGGTAAGCAAAACCATATATATGGTTTTCGTATATACGAAAACCGTATATATGGTTTTAAAATCACAAAAAAAATTGATACGGTTTCGACACGGTTTTAACCGTATATAAGGTTTTCGTATATACGGTTTTCATAACACGCCAAAATTATTTTTAATTTTGTGTAACAAAAGTCGAATAAGTACTTAGTAAGCAAATTAATATTGAAGAACAATAATAAACGGATAAAACAAACAAGAAAACTAAAATATATACTAAAATAACAAATGTGAAAAATACAGGCGAAAACGTGGCGCGATTAGATAATAGTATGCAACTGACGACTTGTGTAGTGGTCAATCGAAGAGATGTAAAACAAGCAAGTGAGATTAGTTCGATCATATGAATAGAGAAAAGAAAGTAGGAAAAATGAATAATAATTAGGATGATAAACAAATATTGAGGGAGAAAATCAACCTAAATGTGATAAAATCATCATGAAAAAGAATGTAATTTAATGGTTTATACTAAAAAATTTGTATTGTATATCGTATATACTGTTTCAAAAAATTCTGATACGATTTTAATACGGTTTCAATCGTATATACGGAATTTTGTTTATACTAAAATTCGTGAAATTTAAACTGTATACAGTATTATATTTGTATAATAAAACCGTATCGTATATTTTTGCTCAACCCTATAATTAATCCATTACCCTACATATATTTTTCGTTAGTTCTTGCCCTTCATTCACTCTCACTACGTTAATTGATCTACATATCATTATTTTGCTCCATTTTTATCTTGCATTAACTATTAACTATCGATACTAGGGTAATTACCTCCAATCAAAACGAACTCATAACCTTACGAGTGGTCACTGTGATGTCTGAAAGAAAAAATTGCAACTTAATCAAAGGCCATAATTTTAACAAAATTAGGATTATTATCTCGTCCATTATCATTATGAGGTCATGTATCGGCCACGGTCAAAATACAAATCCCGAGCGGTAAGATTCACGCCAACTCCAAGTTGGCACTTTCACTACAAAATACAATCCCCCTAGCAACCGAATTTTTGCAACGGAGTGGGAAACCATCCACGAAATTGTCATTTTGCGACTGTTGCATATATGCCTTGAATCTATTTGTTACCACTTCGAATGACTATTTAGGGGTCCCACTAAAATTTGTAATCTGAAAACTCTAAGCCTCATCCTAGTTCATATGCTTATCGTACCGTCTGAACTTTATAATCTGAAAACTCCTCTCAAATCAATAAAACTCACTCCCTTCTGCCCTATGGACGTAGCTAACACAACGTTAGTGAACCACGTAAATATGTGCGTTCTTTCTTTGTTGTTCGTTCTTTTCTCTTATCTTTGCATCTGTTACAACAACAATGGTGATAACCTTGCCACAAAATTTGCGACGGGAAAATTTGGCGCGAAATATGTTGCAACAAAATATCCGTCACAATTCCGTTGCCATATTTTCAAAATATCATTTTTAAATCATTGTAATTTTTAATCCAATGGAAAATTAATATTTTTTAATGTTGCAACGGAATTATCTGAATGGATCAGATTACGGATGAGACAACTGACGCGATTATTTGAATGGCCTTCTAATACAAGTTGACCAAATTAGTGTTCCCAATACCACCCATGCAAACTATATATAGCGAGCTAAGATCAGTGAGTCTTTGTCACAAAAACCCAACAGCAGATGCATCAAAAGGATCCACCTAAACACACGGAATTTCAACAAGACACCCTGTCAAGCCAAAGTTGTTCTTGGCCACTTGGTGGTCAAGTCTTTCGCATGACTCACTGATCTCGTGGCTTAAATCGATATTAGAAAAGAAAGCATTTGATGATTTGAAGTAGGTAATTAACGCCGCTTATCTAAGGGATGAAATCACCTTTGGTAACACTTCTGAGAAGAGCGTCATACGCGACTTCATCGAGAAGAGAATTAAGGTCAGTGAGTTGAACTTGGATGACATGGTTGGCGTACTATTTGGTATCGGCACCTTGAAGAAGAGCACGGGTTATACACTTTTGAGCCTATTTACCTACAAATTGATACTTTGCACGTCTAAATTATCATATACGGAATACAAGTAGTCTTGCAAGCTTTCGTGGCATTCACTGCTTCGATCCAAACAAATCAGAATGAATTAATCTTGCTGTATCGGGCTATCGGCAGGGGTTCAGATCTTCCTCCTTGGCATACCATGTATGAATGATCTTTGAAATGTGAGGGTAAAGATCCTTGTATACGTTTCTGATTGCCACTTCAACAGCACCTGTAGCCAGTGAAACATCTGCGTCCGTTAAGCAAATTGCATCTTTGCTTATATTAAAATGTTATGATACATATAACAGTGTTACCAGAGAGAGACTTCAAGTGCGGCCAAGAGTTTTCAAAAACAAAATTCAAGCGTAATAACTTTAGTAGCGAAGAACTTCATCTCTCTCCTTATCAAATACAGGGAAATAAAATTACATGGGTGACCCGAGTTAGTAACACAAACACATCCATAGATCGAGCAATGCGTCTTGCTTATATAAAAGCATTATGATATACTTCACACTAGTGTCACTAGAGAGACTTCAAGAACAATTTTTCAAGCGCTCAAAAGTCATATCCCTCTGGTGCGCGCATACCCCTCGTCTCTTCGTCTAACTAAGTGTCCTCCAACCACGATGAGGTTTCTTCTTTCTCTCTTAACTGTAAGGTTTCTAAAAAGAAAGTGTTCACTTTTCTCATTTCTATCACACAATCTCCACCGGTAACGACGAACAAATTAGCCGCAAACAAGTCCAACTTGAACTCAGAGTTTCGTTGTTTGAGCTTCAACATATCAGGAGCAAGCATTCTTAATATCTTTTGCACTTGTATTTTGCTGCAATTTAATGCCTGGACTAATTAGTAAGAATTGCTATTACAGCATAACAGCCCCAAAAAATTTAACTCAAGATTACTTATTCTCTGTAAGTTATGTGCGATAGTAAGAATTGCTATTACAGCATAGTAAATATTATAATTGTTATTACAGCAATCTCTATTTCAGTAGCATGTTTTATCGAAGACGGACTTTCTCCAGCACGGTTTGCGCATTTACGTGACAGATGTGCTAGGACAGTTGCTGATTTTGAAGCACTACAGAGAGTTTACTTGACGAATATCTTGCGGCAAAGACAATAAATTATGGCAGTTCACGAATGTCTGTATGCAGACACATGATTTCAACCAGTAAGGAAACTTGGTAACTATTCGCAGTCTACTCTTGAAACAATGGATATGTGAGCGAGCTGGCAGGGGATTCAATACCATCCGACAGAAATGAAAACCATGAAATCCCTATGCTTGCAATCAGAAAAATACCAAAGCTAGCAAGTAGTTTGCACGAAACCAACCACAGACTATACCAACTAAGCCTCTCTGACAAGTACTCACGCTAACTAACCTCAATTTTCACCAGCTTGTCGGTGATTTTTCTAGCTTGTACATTATTGCTGGTTTGAAGGGTAACGATGACCGTCAAGCCAAATTTCAGGCACATGTTGAACTTGAGACAAGTCTTCTCCACCAGGGACTGCCCATCTCTTTGATAAATACGGGCAATTTCTGATCGACAGTTTTTGGAAACAGTTTACAAGGCCAATCCCTTGTGGCAGAGACAACAAATTGGGACAGTAGCTGATGTAGAAATCGTGAAGAGAGGTACATGTTAGCAACCAGTCGGGAAGCTCAATTAAATGTTCACAATCTTCAATCGACAAATACTTGAGTGAGCTGGCAGCTGATCTAAGACTATTCGGTAGACATGTCAAATTTTTAACCCCTCTGATTGCAAGTGCTCGAAGTCCGTGAAGTCCACTCAGACCTTCTCCACTCTCTAAATCCAATACTTCACAATCTGTAATCACCAACACCTCCAAGTTGACAAGTAGCTTCATGCTATCAGGGAGTCTTTTCAATCTTCGGCACTTCGCAATCCTCAAGCTGCGGAGAGAGGTTAGGCGTCCAACATCCTCATTATCCCATAGCGATTCTAATTTTGTGCACGAAACGAGAAACATATGTCTCAAAGAATGTAATCTATTAAACCCTACTAAGCTTCTCTGGCGAGTGGTAAGAAGAAGAAACTTTAGTCTTATCAGCTTGTATATCATTAGCGGTAGCTCCTTCAATTGATAACACCCTGCTAGAAATACACACTCCAGATTCACCATCTCACATACCGTCTCTGGGAGTGATTTTATGAGACCATTGTTCGACAGATCAAGGACACGCAAGTGCTTCAGATTTCCAATTGTGCTTGGCAACTCCTCAAATTGGCTGCTTCCTAGACCCAAGATGCGAAGGCAGGGCATACTAGATACGATGCCTTTTAAAAAAGATTTACTTACGCTTATCATTGGATGCCGAAACATGAACACACGAGCCTTTTTAGCTTTTACTTGTTCTGGAAATTCCATATCCGCCAAACCGCTCAACCTCCATATTATATACCGAGATGAATCCGGTATTTTAAGGTGATCCATGGTTACAACTGCTAACTCTTCCCCAAGGACATCCTCTGCTAAATCATGCAAAAGATCATGTATCTTAAATGTACTTGTCGTTTTGTCGAAACTCAGTTCGACATCTTGAAGCATAGATCTTGATAGCAACTTGTTAAAGGCATTTTGGTCAAAGTAACTTCCATCACGTAAGTGTGACAAACCCAGTGCACTCCAACAATAGGAGTCATAGTAGGTAGAATCATGGTTCAAAATCTCGGCCGATACATCTCGTATCGGCCGAGATATCTCGGTATCGGAAGCCGCCGCGACGAGATATCGCGAGTTGTCTCGGGTAGATTTTTTTTCCTCAAATCTCGGCCGAGATACCCGAGTAAACTCGGTTCTCGGCCATCTCGGACCGAGTTGACCAAAAAATCGCCCGAGTTACACCGAGTCAGTCAACAACTTTGGATTTCAAAACTCAAAACTTTTTTTTTTTTTTTTAATCAATAAACCATTTGAAAAATTTGTAAATTGAGATGAAAGGTTTTTTAAAGATTGGTATCATTTTCTTTAAAAATCATTTAAGACTAAAAACATTAAGCAAAATTAACTCACTTGATTCTCATTTCCATTGATGAAGCTTGAAGTTCTTCTAAACAATTTACTCTTCCATATGTTTTTAGGTATTATATTTATTTGATATTATTGTAAGAATTGAGGAAGTGGAGAAGAAAGAGGAAGAAGAGAAAACGGGAAGGAATAGCCGAAGATGAATGAGGAGAAGGGTGTGGACTGTGAGTGTGAGGTTTATTAATAAAAAATAAACTAACTAGAATATTCATTTATTTAATATGTGAAGTGTGATGTGTGTCAAAATGTCTGTGAGTTAGTATTTTAATATTTGTTTATTTAATATATGAGGTGTGATGGGTTAAAATCACTTGGTTTTGGTTTTTTTTTTTTTTTTAAATTGATTTTGTATTTTAATATTTTAGTAATTAATATTTAATATCTAATATATATTCTTATATTTCAAAATCTAAATTTAATAAGTGAAATTAGCTTAAAAAACCATCAAAACAAAAAACTACCGATACCGCCGAGATGCTATTCACGACAAAATGAAGTCAAGACGATATCTGCGACACCGATACCGATACCGCGATCGCGACCGATACCGAGATTTTGAACCATGGGTAGAATAAGCATGGTCCTTGGAAAACAATGACAGATGAGCAAAACCCGGTTTCAAATGAGACGGAAGTTTATCAAAACTCAATTTCAAGAGTTGTTTTACTGTATTGTATTGTCCGTCTAATTGGTTCAAATTATCCACATTCTTAATTCTCGACCATTCTTTTTCATCTCTCTCACTTCGCAGCAAACTTCCTAAAGCGCGTATAACAAGAGGGTTTCCGCAACACTTCCCTACTATGGACTGCCCAATCTCACACAGTCTTGGGTACTTTTCAGCCTCGCCTTCTGCAAAGGCTAACTCGTTGAATATACACCGACAAGTTGAATCTGGGAGTCTATCAAGGTAAAACGGGTCAACAGTTTGGGCAACGCTAGCGACGTTTTTAACTCTTGTGGTAATCAAAATAACACTTCCCCTTCCACCAACTGCAAGTATATTCTTCAACTGTCTCCACAATCGAATGTCATCCTCCCATAGGTCATCTAACACTAACAAAAACCTTTTGCCATTCAAAACTTGTTGAAGCTTTTCAACCTATTCGCGTAAATGTTAGATCGATGTATTCTCATGAATAGCATTTTCTAAAATGTCGTTTAGTAGTTTTCGAATATCAAACTTGTCAGAGACACATACCCAAAGTTTGATATCGAATTGATCGACAGCACCGTACACCAATTTGGCAAAAGCACTTTTGCCAATTCCACCCATTCCAACGATTGGAAGCACAGATAGGTTACACTCGTCTCCCAAACCCGATATCCTATTTAGAACGTTGTCTTTAGCCTCGTCTCTTCCGACAATAGAAACTTGATCCACATAGCCACAAGTATCAAATACATCATGTTCAATACTTGGAGCTTCAACAGGACGATCCGTAAGACCAAACATATCTCTCTTGGCTACAACGCGCTTAAGTTGCAGTTGAAGTTTGTTTATTTTGTGACTAAATACAAAGCGGGAAACAAGAGGGTTAAACGAAATATAGTAGCCAAGTTGACGCAAGAAGTGGGCTTTGTTGACTTCTCTTTGCAAAGCATCAGTGGCCACTTCATCCAAAAAATCGTCTATGTCGTAAACAACGCATTTTAAATCTCTTATCCATATCTTCATGGCTGCATCACTGTACTGTTTAGCGCCTGCATCTTCAAGGACAGCTAAGATACACTCAAGGTCTCCAGCAATGTTCTTGAGATCATCCCTCACCGACTTGAATGATTTGAGCTCTTTACCGACGACATCGCCTGCTAAAGAAGCAATCTTACTCAAAATGGACTTTGCCAGGGGTGCAATTATAGCTTGTAGCATTCCTTCAAACTTGTATAGTTGTATAGATCTATAGAGTCCAAGGGCCCAACAATACTCTAGAGGGGGGGGGGGGGTGAATAGAGGATTGTACCTCTTTAGAATTTTGCAACGAAATAATAAGTGCGTAAACGTAAATTGCGGAAAGTAAATAACACAGGATTTAACGTGGTTCTACGATTGAAAAGCTACATCCACTTCTTCTTCTTATTAATTATTTATCAAGAAGACCTACCACTGGCAAATTTACAACAAATAATTAATAAACACTAGAGATCTACCCCGACCTTAGTGTGAAGCTATTCTTCTTTAACTCGAGAAATTAATCTCTAACAAGGTGATTATTTTTCCCGTTACAAGTCTCTCAATAAGCGAAAATACAATTCAATTGTCTAGAGAGACTTATCGTAACTATGCACTTTAGAAAATATGATTTAAGATTAAAAGTACAAAGTTAAAATAGCTTTCAAAAATCAAAGTAAATATTTTGCAAAAGAGAAATGAAGAACACGGTTCAAATGTTTGAACAAAAGCGTTTTGCAAAGTAAAATGAAGATTGTATTTTTGAAAAGCTTGAATTGATTAAAAATGTATTGGAAGTATTAAAAATGTATTGTGTTGTCTTAGGTGATTTTTAATCAAATGAAATGGATGAGTACTTATAGTACTCGTGTGACTCTAGGTCACAAAACAAAAGATAATATTATTTTTATTTAGCAAAATAAAAGATAATATTACAAAAGTATTATTGTGTGACAAAACTTCCTCATAAAATAATTTCTTTAGTTGTCAAAATATATTTAGGAGGATATTTAGTATTTACTTGATCTCCAAGAACGAATCTAGACATTTAATTATTTAGGAGATGCAAGATATTATTATTAGATATTAGAAGATAATATAGAGAAAATCTACCTTCTATAAATATATTGTATATGACCGAAATATGGTCATATACTAGCTAATATTTTCGGCCAAAAAGATATAGTATCAAGAATGATTTTTCCAAAATATATTATCTTATAAAATCAGTTTAGAAGAGGAGAATTATCATAAAAGATATTTTGTAGAATCATAATATATTACAAATACTTTGCACATCTTTTACAACTAGGTTTTCATATATTTTGCTAAGCAAAATATACTCAAATCTAATTCTAAGATGAGTAAAGATATTCTCATATATCATAATAAAAGAATATAGAAAACTTTTAACAAAAGATAATTCTTTAGAAAATATTTCAGAAAATATTTATAAAACGTTTTTATGAAAACTGCTACAGCACTGATGTTACAGTAACATGAAATCATGTTAGGATAACATTACTGCTGAGCTTAAGATTTGTAGTGCATAGCTTCGTTAAGTCACTTTACATGTTTTGTTCCTATAGTCTTGACTTGATACGAAGCTTGTCTTTGACGTTTCACATCCTCTTCTTCTTTTCACTTCTTTTCGAGCTTAGATACCTACGCATCATGAATTCAAACACACAAACGAGTAGCATACGATAGAAATAAATAACTTGACAATATCAAAACTAATCGTGGAGTCAACAAATTCCCCCTTTTTGATGATGTCAAGTCCCCAAATGTCTTCTATGACATTCCTAAGATTTATTTCTAAGGTCGTTCCCCCTCAATCGAACATCGTCTCGAAAAGATGAGAGTCCACGAAAAGAAGATATATATTTCACCTATCTTAAGCCAACCAAAATCGTTAGTGATATATAAAACAAAACACTCGAGAGAGAATTAGCAAAAAGAGACCAAGATAGTGAAATTAAAACGAGGATAAAGCAATCAAATCTTAGACGGTTTTTCCCCCTCTTGACTTCATCGAAAAGGAAAAGGACTAGAATAATATCAAGTCATAAGCACACATATGCAATATATAATGAACACACACTAGTTATATTAATTAAAAGCAACAATAACAACCGAAATTATCCCAAAATAAGCACACGAAAGCAAATTAAGTCTACGGCCAGACATAAGACCGAATAATAACAGAAACAGAAAAATTGTTTGAAAAGATTAGATCCTAAAGCAAGCTAATAAGATAATGGTTGATGAATGGTGCGGTTATGGCTTAATAACAACCCAAAAAAATGACTAGCACTAATCGCAAACGACCACGGCAACTAGACGCGGTGGTTACGCTCCAACAGGTACACAGTCCTATCCACTTTGTCAGTAATCCCGCGAAGTCTGTCCACGATCTCATCAAGCCTTTGTGAGGGAGGGTTAACATGAGCCCTGAATAAGTCCACAAGCTGACCCACATTCTCGCTCAACGTCCCTCCACGAGTATTGATCCTATTAAGGTCTTCTTGGATATGTCCCACATGCTCCTGCAGTCTACCCACTTTATAATCAACACTCCAAAGCGACTTCATGATGTCGTCTTTGGACTTTTCCAGCTCCTCAGCAAAGGCCTTCAGTTTCCCATCAACATCAATAGGCTCAGGTTTCACTTGCACTCCCCCCGTAGCCATCCTCCCAGCCAACTCTTCAAACTTACCCATCATGTTTGCCTCAAATGCGTCAAAGCGAGACATGACTAAGGCCTGCAGTTCATTCAAGGTTTCTTCTGTTCGACCAACATCGACCCTCACATTCACTGGTTCACTCGGCTCACCCACTTTCTCCTTCCCTGGTCTTTGTCTTGGGACATGAACTACGTCCACGCCCTCCAAATTCATTCGTCGAAGCAGCAAATTACTCATGACTTCAGTAGAGGGGCGAGTGATAGTGTTCTTACTCACCACGCCCTTAAGTTTTAATAGCTTCGACAACCACATACTATAAGGAACAACCAAAGTAGGAGAAGTACGAGAAGTGGTGAGCTTCTCCAATTGAGCATGAATGTGAGAAAAGATTAACAGAGGCAAGTTCACTTTGTCACCTTTGAGAAGGTGATACAACAGACGGTTTTCATGGGCGTCAACACGCTGAGTGCCGCCCTTTTTAGGCAGAAGGGTAGCATGAACACAATTTATAAGAAAGCGAGCTAAAGGACTTATCTTAGAAACCAATACCTCATCGTTCACTCTTGCGTCAGGATCAAGGAAAGTTTTGTACCCTAGTTGCTCTTCTTCAGTCAACCCGCTCCACTTAGCACCAGAAATTACCTCGACCCCTTCACAAGGGATCCCCCAAGCCTCAGCAAATTCCTCCATGGTGATCTTAATAGCCTTGTCACCAAAATTAGCACACAATACTCTGTTTTCCACGCGCAAGGTAGCCCAAAACTGAGCGACCTGGACTGGGTACATCACGTGTGACCCGTCCAAAAGCTCCTGCCAACCTTGAAAGACGAGAATATCACTGAAATCTTTTAAATTTTCAGCTTCGTCATACCATGCAATGGGATAGACTCGACTCGAGTGGAGAGGATAACGCAAGACCAGACATGCGCGGAAAAGTTCTTTGAGTTTCAACCGCGTGTCCTCCACGGCTTCGAGAACAGTCTTATTCTCAGCAAGTACCATCTCCATCTGAGAAGCATATGATGGTTGAGATTCGGTTTTTACCCGCTTACCACTTGATTCTCCTTCAGACGAAACAGGGGACGATGGTCTTGATGATTCTGAGGACGAAACAACCACTGACGCAGCTCTTGTTTTCATGGTGCGTTTGGGAGTTGCGTTAGCTTTCTTGGGTGGCATTATTTGAGGTTGGGTTTGGAATTTTGAAGGTGATGGTGATGTAAAAGAGAGAAAGGCAAAGAGTGGTAATAAAAGGGAGTAAAATCGGTGGGTGAAAAGTGAGGAGAGAGGGGTTTAAATAGGTTGAAAGGTTTGAGGGAGTTTGTGTGGTGGTGAATAAAGGTGACGTGAGGAAGAGTGAAAGGGGTAAGATTTTGGTAGATATTGGGTAATTATTATCATCAATATTTGGTAATATATTTAGTGTGGGATAATAATTATATGATATAATAATATTTGGTAGTATTTGAGAGGTATGCAAATAATAAAAGATATTATTATATAAGGAATCATATATTAGTTTGACTTGGGATTAATCTTTAGGTAAGTCTAGTTTTATTAGGATATTGTGAGGTTAAGATCTTATTTTACTAGGGCTAGGATTATACCATAATATATGTAAAAATAATCTCATTAGGAGAGCATAAATAAATAGGAATTATTTATACTAGATACAAAAAGAAATTGTTCTAATTGTGGAGCAATGAGATTTGAACATATGGTATAGGGATAATCAAAGGAATAAAATAAGAATATCATTGAGCTCATAAGAAATAAAACTAGAATGTACCAAAATTAAAGCATATAGAATTTCACAACTTGATACGGACACAGTCACAAGACCAAAACTTAGTCAATCATACGAGGAACATACACGGCCAAACAATTAATTATCATTAACCAAGCCAATTTCAAGACGTAATTTCTCAAAGCGTTCCCTAGCTAAGGGTTTTGTAAAAATATCAGCTTTTTGATCTTCGGTTGGACAAAAGATTAGTTCAATATTACCTTTTTCTACATGATCTCTCAAAAAGTGATGACGAATATCGATGTGTTTGGTCCGAGAATGCACGGCCGGGTTCTTAGATATAGCTATGGTACTAATATTATCGCAATAAATAGGTACGCTATCGAAAACTACCCCATAATCATATAATTGTTGTTTAAGCCAAAGTAGTTGAGAACATACCAATGATGCTGCGATATACTCACTTTCCGTTGTAGATAATGCAACCGTAGCTTGTTTCTTTGAACCCCATGACACTATGCCCGATCCAAGAAAAGTAGCCGTCCCCGAAGTGCTTTTTCGATCTATTGAGCATCCTCCATAATCCGCATCTGAATAACCTTTAAGATCAAAATTGTCATACATAGGATAAAACAAATATAAATTCATTGTACCAATTAAGTATCTTAAGATACGCTTGACTGCCACAAGATGAGATTTCTTAGGGTTTGCTTGAAACCTAGCACATACGCACACACTTTGCATAATATCGGGTCGACTAGCCGTGAGATATAGAAGAGACCCTATCATGCCTCTATACGTGGTCTCATCCACGGCTTTACCATCTTCATCTTTGTCCAACTTTGTCGTTGTAGCCATTGGTGTGGAGATAAGCTTACCATTCTCTATACCATACTTCTTGAGCAACTCCTTAATGTATTTTTGTTGATGTATCATTTTACCTTCCTTAGTTTGCTTGATTTGTAGACCTAGGAAGAAACTTAATTCTCCCATCATACTCATTTCAAATTCAGATTGCATTAGGTCTGAAAAATCACTACACAAACTTTCATTAGTAGCACCAAAAATAATATCATCAACATAAACTTGAACAATTAAAATATCCGACCCCTTGGTTTTCAAGAATAAAGTTTTATCGACAGAGCCACGTTTGAAATCATTTTTAAGTAAAAACTGAGATAAACGATCATACCATGCCCTAGGGGCTTGTTTTAAACCATAAAGAGCTTTGTCGAGATAATAAACATGATTTGGAAATTCATTACTTTGAAAACCGGGGGGTTGCTCAACATACACTTCCTCTTTCAAATAGCCGTTAAGAAAGGCTGTCTTAACATCCATTTGATAGAGTTTATATTCTTTGTGAGCGGCAAAGGCAATTAGTAATCTAATTGCTTCTAAACGGGCTACCGGTGTGAAGATTTCGTCGAAATCAATGCCTTCTTGTTGGTTATAGCCTTGCACCACTAGCCTTGCCTTATTCCTCACAATGGCTCCCGAATCGTCAAGTTTGTTTCTAAAAACCCAACGAGTACCAATAACTTTACGATTCGGAGGCCTAGGTACCAAGTGCCAAACTTTGTTTTTCTCAAATTGTCGTAACTCATCTTGCATTGCCACTATCCAATCGGAATTGGTTAGTGCAACTTTGATGCTGTTAGGTTCAATGGTAGAGAGAAACGAGTTTAGCACACAGTAGTTATTCATGATGGACTTACGCGTTTGTATACCTTTATTGTAGTCACTAAGTATCGCATCCGTGGGGTGAGAACTTTGATGTTTCCATTTCTTGAGAGTAGTTGGAACGTTGTTGGAATTTTCATCTGATGTTACCTTAACATTGTCCGTAACGTCAGATGTTCCCCCTGAATTCAAGCTGGATGTTACTGTTGATGTTACCTTAGCATCTGCTTCCAAAGAATCTTTCGTGGAGTCTTTGGAGTTAGATGATGAAGTGACATTAACATCATCCTTAACTTGAGTGTCGTCCAAGTTTGACTTTTGAGCTTTTTCAGCGTCGGTTCCAATAATTTGTGTTTCATCGTTATCGTCCTCTAACTCGAGTAAGTCTTTACGAGCAAGCCAGAAATCTGGATCTTCCTCTTCTTCCAAGTCATCTCCTTCATATTGTTCGAGAGTGTCGTTTTCATCAAATACGACATGTATACTTTCCTCTACGCACAAAGTTCGCTTGTTATATACACGATATGCCTTACTATGATTAGAATAACCCAAGAGAACACCTTCATCACTACGAGGATCAAACTTTCCCAATCTATTTTTACCATTATTATGTATAAAACATTTACTTCCAAAACATCTTAGATGGGATATGTTTGGTTTCTTCCTCTTAGTAGTTAAGTAAGGGGGTTTTCTTTAAGATTGGTCTAATCATGGCTCGGTTGTGTATATAACATGCGGTATTCACGGCCTCTGCCCAAAAGTTTCTAGGCAAACCGCTACATAATAACATAGTGCGTGACATGTCTTCTATGGTTCGATTCATTCTTTCAACTACTCCATTTTGTTGAGGAGTTCTTGGAGCCGAAAAGTTATGATCGATACCATGCTCTCGACAATATTCAATGAAGGCTTGGTTATTGAACTCGGTACCATGATCCGTCCTAATAGATATGAGATTATGCGAATATTTGTTTTGAGCTAATTTTATCAAGCACACAAATTCATCAAAGGTATGATCTTTGGAGCTTAAGAAAATCGGCCAAACAAATCTCGAATAATCGTCTACTAAAACAAAGACGTATCTAGCACCGGCTCTACTACTAACCCTCATTGGTCCACATAAATCCATGTGAACTAATTCAAGTGGCTTGGAAGTACTTACCACGTTTTTAGATTTAAACGATGATCTCACGTGTTTGCAACGTACACACGTGCCACACAATTTATTGGTGTCAAACTTTACGGAGGGAAGTCCTTCAACAAGTTCCAATCTCTTCAACCTTTTTAAACAATGTGTGTTGATATGACCGAATCGTTTGTGCCATAGAGAATGATCGTTTGTAACCGCACTCATGCACGTGAAGGATATAGAGGGAATACTTTCTATGTCAACGACATAGACATTATTCTTTCTTCTTCCTTCAAGTATAACACGGCTTGATCCTTCACTCATGATTCGGCACATACTCGAATGAAACACGACTTTGTTCCCACGATCACACAATTGTGAGATACTTAGAAGGTTATGCTTAAGTCCTTGTACAAGAAGCACATTATCAATGGAGTGTGTTTTGGAGATTCCAACTCGACCAATTCCAATGGTTTTTCCTTTACCATTATCTCCAAAAGTAACACTTCCACCTTCATAAGTCTCAAGTGAGAGGAACTTGCTTTTATCTCCCGTCATGTGTCTCGAGCAACCACTGTCCAAGTACCATTGGTTGCTTCCTCTCACTTCTTCCTACAAAAAAATTCACTTTTGTGATTTAGGTACCCACACAAAGTTGGGTCCTCTCCTATTAGTTACCTCAGGAAGTAAATCTTTACGAATCCAAACACGTTTAACAACATATTTACGCTTATTATTATAATACAAGTTAGGATCAAAAGATTTGTACTTCTTCTTAGTGGATTCATGATTAAATTGAGTTTTAGGTTTAGGTTTGTTATCATGACTAGATTTGACGTGATCTTTATTCCTCTTATAATGCATAACACGTTTTTTACAAGTATTAACATAATGACCCGTTTTTCCACAAAAATTACAGATTTTATATTCGGGAAGACCAACATATTGCCTTTTGCGAAAATCACGGTTAGTAGGTTCATTCATTTTCTTAACGTGTTCTACGCGACATCTAGTTTGATAACCTAGACCTTCCTTATGGTGCCGATTAGATTGTTGAGTTAAAAAGTTAAGGACTTCTTGACTAGCTTCCCATTTCTTACTAACATTGAAAGCTTCTTTTAATTTCTCATTAAGTTCTTCCTTTTCTTTACTCAACTTGTCACAATTATTACAAGACTCGACCTCTTTACTTATAGTGGATTCCTTTTTACTTAACTCGGATTGAAGGTCAACAATTTTCTTTATAAACGATGACTTCATAACTTTAAAGGTTGATTGTTGTTGAATAAGTTCATTAGTGAGGTTGTTTACTTGGTTATCTAACAACTTAACCTTTTCTTCAAGTTCATGATTTCGTTCAACACATGATGATGTTACTGTAACATCTTCCAAAGCTGGCATATCCTCTTCAGATGTTAGGTTAACCTCAACTAGGGTTTCCTTTATCTGGTCAGATGTTGGAGTAACACTGACTAGAGGTACATCAACTTCGGATGATGGTATGGTAACATCATCTCGTGTTAGACTAACATCACCAAACGAACTTTCAGAATTTTCAGAGTTTATGGACGATTTATCGTCTTCGGAAGCGTAATTAGTGTCAAGGTCATACTTGCTTCGATCTAGGTTTGGCGTAGGTTCAACATATGTGTCAAAGCTTTGCTTTGAAACATTTGGTGGACTTACGTTCTTCTTAGAGCGAAGTTTTTTAACCTTTTCACTTAAAGAACAATTGTCATCTTCAAGGTTTTTAATATAAGTTTCTTGATTAACACAAGTATTATAAACACCTTCAAAAATTTCTAAAATTCTATCCTTGGACAACTTTAAAAACTTATTCTTAACTTTATCGAAAGTTACCTCAATTTCTTCATCCGAATTTGCTTTTCCCATTAAGCACAAGTCTTTGTAAGATCTACCTTTTGTTGCTTCAACACCGTACGTATTTAGACATACGTTTGCTTCTTCTTCTTCCTCGGTTTCTTCATCCGTATCTAGCACAAGTTCTCCCCATCCTTCGGAGGCTAACATAGCCGTTTTGTACGTGTTCTTGGCTTTTTCTCGTTTGGTTTTGTTTTTGATCTTTGCCCAAGTAGGACAATCTTTTATAATATGAGTAGTCTCTCCACACTTGTAACAACCTTTATTTGAATTTTTTGATTTTAAAGGTTTAAAATTTTTACTCACATTTTTAGAAGAATTGAAACCAAACTTTTTGCTGTTGAACCGTTTAACAAATAATCCTATTTCATCACCCGAATTCTCATCATCACTGGACTCGGCTTGAAGAGCTATCCCTTTATTTTTGATCGGTTCTATGTGCCCTTTGTTGAGTGTTAACTCATGGGCCATCAAAGATCCAATCAAACTATCATAGGAAAGTGTGGATAGATCTTTAGCTTCCTCTATCGCAGTGATTTTGGGTTGCCATTTATCGGTTAGGCTCCGAAGGACCTTATTGACAATGTCCTCGGTTGAATATACTTTGCCTAAATTTTTTAACTCATTGATTATACTAGTAAATCGATCAGACATGTCACTGATGTTTTCATTTTTCTCCATATGAAACATCTCGTACTGATGAGTTAATAAATTTTGCCGACATTTTTTAACTTGGGATGTTCCTTCATAGGTAGCCTCAAGACCATCCCAAATCTCTTTAGCACTAGCAGATGATGAAAAACGATTAGAAATTTCTTTGGTTAAACCTCTTTGTAACATGGTTAAAGCTTTGAAATTCTTTTGAGCAACTTTAAAATCTTTCTCATCATAGTCATCTTCTTTCTTTTCACTTTTCATATCAGTAGAAAGTATAGCAATGGGTCCTCTGACTATGATTCTCCAACATTCAAAATCAACTCCTTTTATATGATTTCTCATTTGATTTTTCCAATGACTATAATCCTTACCATCGAAGATAGGATACTTTATCGTGTCACTAGATTCCATTTTTGAAAACAAAAAGAACTAGGCCGAGAGTTTAAAAGAAAAAAATATCAAAACTTAGAGTATTGGATCACCTCTTTAGCGGTAAAGCTATCAAGAGCACAAGGCTCTGATGCCAATTGTAGAGTCCAAGGGCCCAACAATACTCTAGAGGGGGGGTGAATAGAGGATTGTACCTCTTTAGAATTTTGCAACGAAATAATAAGTGCGTAAACGTAAATTGCGGAAAGTAAATAACACAAGGATTTAACGTGGTTCGGCTCAATTGAAAAGCCTACATCCACCCCTTCTTCTTATTAATTATTTATCAAGAGCACCTACCACGGCCTAGCTTACAACAAATAATTAATAAACACTAGAGATCTACCCCGACCTTAGTGTGAAGCTATACCTGTCAAACGGGTCGGGCGGGCGGGTTTCGGGTTCGGGTAACTATTATACGGGTAACATACGGGTCGGGTGTATTTCGGGTTCGGGTAGTATACAGGTCGAGTGTACACGGGTTCCAGGTCGGGTTAGGGTCAAAATACGGGTTAATCAACGTCTTTTTATCCATTTTTTTTTTTTGTATAACGGATTAATTTTCAGTAAAAAAAACTACTCTCTTCTTTTATAGTCAAACTTTACCCGATGCCAAAACACAAATATTAAGATTAGTGGAAGTTGTCCTCAGAATCGCATTTCATTAATCATTACTGACAAGTGGGTGAATTACTAATGTGAAGACTTTGGGTGGTACTGATACGTTTTCACTATTTTCCTCCCAAATTTAGAATGTAACTTCACCCCAAATTTATTTCTTGATTTTACATCCCACCAAATCAAAAAATTTAAACTTTTTAGTTCCCCTCAGCTCCAAATGCACTATTTACACTTTTAGGGTGCTTTAACTGAAAAAAAAAAATAAAAATAAATAGTCATATATATGGGGCCTCCAAAAACCAACTCTAATTGATATATTATTGAAAATTAATATTTTTTTAATTATAAGTTCCAAAACTGAAAACTTTAAAATAAGTTTATAGATGCGTGTGTGTCTTTTAAATCGATATTTATAATATTAGATCCATATATGTAGTTTCCAAGTTTTATATTCAAATTTAAAATGTTACCTCGAACTACCGACTGAAAAATATATCATTTTCTTTTTCTCATTTATTCTCCACATATATTTTGTTTCAAAATTTAATAATAATGATTCAAATGCCTCAAATTCATAATGTCAAATGTAACTTACAAACACTATTAAAATGATTGATTCTATAATTATTGAATAATAAAGATTATTATTTAAGTGAAAATTTTCAATTATGAAAAATTTATTAGGTGTGAAATGTTTAAAATTAGTGTGTAGTAGAATTTTACATGTAAATTGAAACTGATAAAGACATTTTATATATAGGAACGTAAGTTTTTTTACTCAACGGGTTAACCCGCTATGGGTCGGGTTTTGACCCATGGTTTTCGGGTCATTTCAAGTTCGGGTAGATTTTGGGTTCGAATTCGAAAAGGCGAGTTGATTTGGTCATTTACTGAGTCGGTTTAAGGCGGTTTATCTGCCTGGTCGATTCTGACAAATTTCTATGTTATTCTTCTTTAACTCGAGAAATTAATCTCTAACAAGGTGATTATTTTTCTCGTTACAAGTCTCTCAATAAACTGAAAATACAATTCAATTGTCTAGAGAGACTTATCGTAACTATGCACTTTAGAAAATATGATTTAAGATTAAAAGTACAAAGTTAAAATAGCTTTCAAAAATCAAAGTAAATATTTTGCAAAAGAGAAATGAAGAACACGGTTCAAATGTTTGAACAAAAACGTTTTGCAAAGTAAAATTAAGATTGTATTTTTGAAAAGCTTGAATTGATTAAAAATGTATTGGAAGTATTAAAAATGTATTGTGTTGTCTTAGGTGATTTTTAATCAAATGAAATGGATGAGTACTTATAGTACTCGTGTGACTCTAGGTCACAAAACAAAAGATAATATTATTTTTATTTAGCAAAATAAAAGATAATATTACAAAAGTATTATTGTGTGACAAAACTTCCTCATAAAATAATTTGCTAGTTGTCAAAATATATTTAGGAGGATATTTAGTATTTACTTGATCTCCAAGAACGAATCTGTACATTTAATTCAATTAGGAGATGCAAGATATTATTATTAGATATTAGAAGATAATATAGAGAAAATCTACCTTCTATAAATATATTGTATATGACCGAAATATGGTCATATACTAGCTAATATTTTCGGCCAAAAAGATATAGTATCAAGAATGATTTTTCCAAAATATATTATCTTATAAAATCAGTTTAGAAGAGGAGAATTATCATAAAAGATATTTTGTAGAATCATAATATATTACAAATACTTTGCACATCTTTTACAACTAGGTTTTCATATATTTTGCTAAGCAAAATATACTCAAATCTAATTCTAAGATTTAAAGAAAGATATTCTCATATATCATAATAAAAGAATATAGAAAACATTTAACAAAAGATAATTCTTTAGAAAATATTTCAGAAAATATTTATAAAACGTTTTTATGAAATCTTACAAAGACTGATATTCTGATAACATGAAATCATGTTAGGATAACATTCTTTCTTGAGCTTAAGATTTGTAGATGCGTAAACCGTTAAGCTCACTTTACGTGTTTTGTTCCTATAGTCTTGACGTCTGACACGGTTTGTCTTTGACGTTTCACATCCTCTTCTTCTTTTCACTTCTTTTCGAGCTTAGATACCTACGCATCATGAACTCAAACACACAAACGAGTAGCATACGATAGAAATAAATAACTTGACAATATCAAAACTAATCGTGGAGTCAACAAGATCAAATTGCAAAAGTAAGAATTTGGTTGCTAATTAATGAAAGTATAAATTTTTGAGGTTGATTGAATCGTTAAAATTGATACTGAATATACTACAACTACTCCAATCTTATAGTAAAAAGTATTATAATTATTGTTGATGTTATCGTCATCGTTTTTATCATTATAATTATAATTAATAATTAATTTATTAACTATCGTGGAAATTGAAACTTTCGAGGTCAACAGCAATAGTCGTTGGACGCAGGTGAATATTTATTGTTGTTGTTGTTGTCGTCGTAGTTGTTGTCGTTGCGGTTGTTTTTGTCGTCGTCGTCGTCATCGTTGCTGCTGTTATTATATTTAATTAAAATTTGTTTATTTAAAATCATTTCAGATTAGTTTACTCAAACTAGCAGTCAGTTACACACTTCAAAGACTCGTAAGCGTGTTGTATCTTAAAAAAAATCGTCAGTTATAGTGGAAGCGTAGTTTTATTTAGGACTAATATTGTACGGCATATATATCATTATGTAGTTAGATTTATCAATCATGGTCAAAAAACAAATCCAGAACGACAAAATTATCACGGAATCCAGAGTTAAACTGCGGCGCGCAATGTAGTATATAACTAGCTATCACCCTAACTACCTACAATAAGAGAAGTAGTAGGACACAATGAAGTGCGATATCTGATATCAATTTAGTAGAAAGCTGTAATGAAAGGTGAAGTGAAACACTACCAGGAAGTCTCCAGCATATATATAGTTACCGTGTCCACTGCTTGCGCCATTTCGGCCTCCAATTGTTTCACAATTCAATGTACTCTTTTGCTCGACCAATGTCTTTTGTTGGTCACTCCATTTGCAATAGAATATTATTCTACATGAACTCCAAATGAGCAATGGAGATCAAACACAGCTAATGCAGGAAGATCAATATTTTATGAGAACTCTAAGGCTGTACCCTTGACAGTGCGAGGCTCATCCTCTTGATGAAAAACAATGTACGAGCATGCTGCTAATTATTGCATCCTGATTTCTTTCTCTGCTAGATTTCTGATACTCAACAAGTAGTAAATTGGAAGTAAGGGTCGATCCACGGAGAAATAGGCTAACTGTAATAAAGTAAAGCGCAAGTAAAAACAATAATACGGAGTAATCAAGTAAAGTAACAGGTTGGGGGGGTGGGGGGTGGTGGGTGGTGGGGTTTGGTTTGGTAAAGATCTAATGTAACTAATCTAAAATGCAACAATAAAAGAGTGTAAAGCAAGTATGAGAAAGGTCTTGACTCAAACAGATATTCATAGACGATAGCGTTCCCGATCACATAAAACAATCAATTCACTTCACTTGAGCACTGTACTGTGACAATCAATGTAGTTCAATTACACCAACTATCGTATTCTTACTTAACTTAGCAATTAGGTCAAAACGGATGCCTAATTACCCTTTCTATGATTAACTCGAGTCACGCGAAACAAGTTCAAATCAAAAGAAGATTTAGCATGAGAAACAATAAAGATAACTAGCACTAACAGCGATGTTAATACTCGAGTTACAAATTCTATCCCTTTTATGGTCAATTCACGACAAACGGAGTACGATAAATTGAGCACAATTGCTATCGCGATAAATTTAATCAAACAAACGGAGTTTATAATCAAATCTAGCATATAAATTAACGATAATCCTAATTAGTCGTCGTACGCACTAATTAAAATTAGGGTTAATCAACAAAGATAACAAGGGATAAAATAATACAAATTAAACGAGGAAATAAACAGATTAATAATCTCACGGTTGAATCACCGACGCTTCAATTGTTTGAATCAAGAATTTGAGGTTTAGTTACACATAACCATAATTGAGAGAAAATTACCAAATTCTTCCAAAAAACTAATTAAGAAACTAGTGAAAGATGATAGAGATGATAATAATGTTCTATGAAAGTAGTAGTAGTCTCCTAATTAAAACCCTAATCCTCCTTAAATTATTTCCTAAAAAGCAATTTAAAAATAAAACAATTAATAGTTTCCTAAATACGGAGAAATAGGCGCTAGTAGCGCACAGACACGACAGAGTAGACAGGCGCCAGTGGCGCACATTTTAGCGCCAGTAGCGCACAAACTTGTAGATTCAGCAACTTCAGGACGCCAGTGGCGCACGTTTAAGCGCTAGTAGCGCATAACTACGGCGGAGTAGACTTTCTCAAGCACCACTGGCGCAAATTTGTGCGCTAGTAGCGCAAAACTTCCTTGAGTCATTAACAATAGGCGCTGGTGGCGCTCATTTGTGTGCTAGTAGCGCACAGCTTCCTTTGACTCTTCGTCACTTCTTCTCACTCTTTCCTTGCTTCATTTTCGCTTCGTTTTCTTCCTTTTGCTTCCTCGTTTTTCGTGCCCGAGCTTGATACACACTTCAAAATCACTGAGAACACACTAAAATAATCAAATCATTCAAAAAGCGCATATATCCATTCGATCATTACAACTCCAAATTACATCAAAATATTCCTAAATCACTCATCTAAACGCCTCAAACGCACCTAAAATCGACATGTAAACCACCACTAACTCCACCTCATCACTTATCACAATGACAGGGAGAAACTTGTTGTTAACGAAGGAACTAGAAGCATATCTGTAGAGTCCAAGGGCCCAACAATACTCTAGAGGGGGGGTGAATAGAGGATTGTACCTCTTTAAAATTTTGCAACGAAATAATAAGTGCGTAAACGTAAATTGCGGAAAGTAAATAACACAAGGATTTAACGTGGTTCGGCCCAATTGAAAAGCCTACATCCACCCCTTCTTCTTATTAATTATTTATCAAGAGCACCTACCACGGCCTAGCTTACAACAAATAATTAATAAACACTAGAGATCTACCCCGACCTTAGTGTGAAGCTATTCTTCTTTAACTCGAGAAATTAATCTCTAACAAGGTGATTATTTTTCTCGTTACAAGTCTCTCAATAAACTGAAAATACAATTCAATTGTCTAGAGAGACTTATCGTAACTATGCACTTTAGAAAATATGATTTAAGATTAAAAGTACAAAGTTAAAATAGCTTTCAAAAATCAAAGTAAATATTTTGCAAAAGAGAAATGAAGAACACGGTTCAAATGTTTGAACAAAAACGTTTTGCAAAGTAAAATTAAGATTGTATTTTTGAAAAGCTTGAATTGATTAAAAATGTATTGGAAGTATTAAAAATGTATTGTGTTGTCTTAGGTGATTTTTAATCAAATGAAATGGATGAGTACTTATAGTACTCGTGTGACTCTAGGTCACAAAACAAAAGATAATATTATTTTTATTTAGCAAAATAAAAGATAATATTACAAAAGTATTATTGTGTGACAAAACTTCCTCATAAAATAATTTGCTAGTTGTCAAAATATATTTAGGAGGATATTTAGTATTTACTTGATCTCCAAGAACGAATCTAGACATTTAATTCAACTAGGAGATGCAAGATATTATTATTAGATATTAGAAGATAATATAGAGAAAATCTACCTTCTATAAATATATTGTATATGACCGAAATATGGTCATATACTAGCTAATATTTTCGGCCAAAAAGATATAGTATCAAGATTGATTTTTCCAAAATATATTATCTTATAAAATCAGTTTAGAAGAGGAGAATTATCATAAAAGATATTTTGTAGAATCATAATATATTACAAATACTTTGCACATCTTTTACAACTAGGTTTTCATATATTTTGCTAAGCAAAATATACTCAAATCTAATTCTAAGATGAGTAAAGATATTCTCATATATCATAATAAAAGAATATAGAAAACTTTTAACAAAAGATAATTCTTTAGAAAATATTTCAGAAAATATTTATAAAACGTTTTTATGAAAAGCTCAAGCTGACAGCGATATTCTGATAACATGAAATCATGTTAGGATAACATTACTGCTGAGCTTAAGATTTGTAGTGCATAGCTTCGTTAAGTCACTTTACATGTTTTGTTCCTATAGTCTTGACTTGATACGAAGCTTGTCTTTGACGTTTCACATCCTCTTCTTCTTTTCACTTCTTTTCGAGCTTAGATACCTACGCATCATGAACTCAAACACACAAACGAGTAGCATACGATAGAAATAAATAACTTGACAATATCAAAACTAATCGTGGAGTCAACAAATTCCCCCTTTTTGATGATGTCAAGTCCCCAAATGTCTTCTATGACATTCCTAAGATTTATTTCTAAGGTCGTTCCCCCTCAATCGAACATCGTCTCGAAAAGATGAGAGTCCACGAAAAGAAGATATATTTCACCTATCTTAAGCCAACCAAAATCGTTAGTGATATATAAAACAAAACACTCGAGAGAGAATTAGCAAAAAGAGACCAAGATAGTGAAATTAAAACGAGGATAAAGCAATCAAATCTTAGACGGTTTTTCCCCCTCTTGACTTCATCGAAAAGGAAAAGGACTAGAATAATATCAAGTCATAAGCACACATATGCAATATATAATGAACACACACTAGTTATATTAATTAAAAGCAACAATAACAACCGAAATTATCCCAAAATAAGTACACGAAAGCAAATTAAGTCTACGGCCAGACATAAGACCGAATAATAACAGAAACAGAAAAATTGTTTGAAAAGATTAGATCCTAAAGCAAGCTAATAAGATAATGGTTGATGAATGGTGCGGTTATGGCTTAATAACAACCCAAAAAAAATGACTAGCACTAATCGCAAATGACCACGGCAACTAGACGCGGTGGTTACGCTCCAACAGGTACACAGTCCTATCCACTTTGTCAGTAATCCCGCGAAGTCTGTCCACGATCTCATCAAGCCTTTGTGAGGGAGGGTTAACATGAGCCCTGAATAAGTCCACAAGCTGACCCACATTCTCGCTCAACGTCCCTCCACGAGTATTGATCCTATTAAGGTCTTCTTGGATATGTCCCACATGCTCCTGCAGTCTACCCACTTTATAATCAACACTCCAAAGCGACTTCATGATGTCGTCTTTGGACTTTTCCAGTTCTTCAGCAAAGGCCTTCAGTTTCCCATCAACATCAATAGGCTCAGGTTTCACTTGCACTCCCCCCGTAGCCATCCTCCCAGCCAACTCTTCAAACTTACCCATCATGTTTGCCTCAAATGCGTCAAAGCGAGACATGACTAAGGCCTGCAGTTCATTCAAGGTTTCTTCTGTTCGACCAACATCGACCCTCACATTCACTGGTTCACTCGGCTCACCCACTTTCTCCTTCCCTGGTCTTTGTCTTGGGACATGAACTGCGTCCACGCCCTCCAAATTCATTCGTCGAAGCAGCAAATTACTCATGACTTCAGTAGAGGGGCGAGTGATAGTGTTTTTACTCACCACGCCCTTTAGTTTTAATAGCTTCGACAACCACATACTATAAGGAACAACCAAAGTAGGAGAAGTACGAGAAGTGGTGAGCTTCTCCAATTGAGCATGAATGTGAGAAAAGATTAACAGAGGCAAGTTCACTTTGTCACCTTTGAGAAGGTGATACAACAGACGGTTTTCGTGGGCGTCAACACGCTGAGTGCCGCCCTTTTTAGGCAGAAGGGTAGCATGAACACAATTTATAAGAAAGCGAGCTAAAGGACTTATCATAGAAACCAATACCTCATCGTTCACTCTTGCGTCAGGATCAAGGAAAGTTTTGTACCCTAGTTGCTCTTCTTCAGTCAACCCGCTCCACTTAGCACCAGAAATTACCTCGACCCCTTCACAAGGGATCCCCCAAGCCTCAGCAAATTCCTCCATGGTGATCTTAATAGCCTTGTCACCAAAATTAGCACACAATACTCTGTTTTCCACGCGCAAGGTAGCCCAAAACTGAGCGACCTGGACTGGGTACATCACGTGTGACCCGTCCAAAAGCTCCTGCCAACCTTGAAAGACGAGAATATCACTGAAATCTTTTAAATTTTCAGCTTCGTCATACCATGCAATGGGATAGACTCGACTCGAGTGGAGAGGATAACGCAAGACCAGACAAGCGCGGAAAAGTTCTTTGAGTTTCAACCGCGTGTCCTCCACGGCTTCGAGAACAGTCTTATTCTCAGCAAGTACCATCTCCATCTGAGAAGCATATGATGGTTGAGATTCGGTTTTTACCCGCTTACCACTTGATTCTCCTTCAGACGAAACAGGGGACGATGGTCTTGATGATTCTGAGGACGAAACAACCACTGACGCAGCTCTAGTTTTCATGGTGCGTTTGGGAGTTGCGTTAGCTTTCTTGGGTGGCATTATTTGAGGTTGGGTTTGGAATTTTGAAGGTGATGGTGATGTAAAAGAGAGAAAGGAAAAGAGTGGTAATAAAAGGGAGTAAAATCGGTGGGTGAAAAGTGAGGAGAGAGGGGTTTAAATAGGTTGAAAGGTTTGAGGGAGTTTGTGTGGTGGTGAATAAAGGTGACGTGAGGAAGAGTGAAAGGGGTAAGATTTTGGTAGATATTGGGTAATTATTATCATCAATATTTGGTAATATATTTAGTGTGGGATAATAATTATATGATATAATAATATTTGGTAGTATTTGAGAGGTATGCAAATAATAAAAGATATTATTATATAAGGAATCATATATTAGTTTGACTTGGGATTAATCTTTAGGTAAGTCTAGTTTTATTAGGATATTGTGAGGTTAAGATCTTATTTTACTAGGGCTAGGATTATACCATAATATATGTAAAAATAATCTCATTAGGAGAGCATAAATAAATAGGAATTATTTATACTAGATACAAAAAGAAATTGTTCTAATTGTGGAGCAATGAGATTTGAACATATGGTATAGGGATAATCAAAGGAATAAAATAAGAATATCATTGAGCTCATAAGAAATAAAACTAGAATGTACCAAAATTAAAGCATATAGAATTTCACAACTTGATACGGACACAGTCACAAGACCAAAACTTAGTCAATCATACGAGGAACATACACGGCCAAACAATTAATTATCATTAACCAAGCCAATTTCAAGACGTAATTTCTCAAAGCGTTCCTAGCTAAGGGTTTTGTAAAAATATCGACTTTTTGATCTTCGGTTGGACAAAAGATTAGTTCAATATTACCTTTTTCTACATGATCTCTCAAAAGTGATGACGAATATCGATGTGTTTGGTCAGAGAATGCAGTAGGGTTCTTAGATATAGCTATGGTACTAATATTATCGCAATAAATAGGTACGCTATCGAAAACTACCCCATAATCATATAATTGTTGTTTAAGCCAAAGTAGTTGAGAACATACCAATGATGCTGCGATATACTCACTTTCCGTTGTAGATAATGCAACCGTAGCTTGTTTCTTTGAACCCCATGACACTATGCCCGATCCAAGAAAAGTAGCCGTCCCCGAAGTGCTTTTTCGATCTATTGAGCATCCTCCATAATCCGCATCTGAATAACCTTTAAGATCAAAATTGTCATACATAGGATAAAACAAATATAAATTCATTGTACCAATTAAGTATCTTAAGATACGCTTGACTGCCACAAGATGGGATTTCTTAGGGTTTGCTTGAAACCTAGCACATACGCACACACTTTGCATAATATCAGGTCGACTAGCCGTGAGATATAGAAGAGACCCTATCATGCCTCTATACGTGGTCTCATCCACGGCTTTACCATCTTCATCTTTGTCCAACTTTGTCGTTGTAGCCATTGGTGTGGAGATAAGCTTACCATTCTCTATACCATATGTTAGCATAATAATAGCCTCCTTGTAATGCATTGTTTAGCTCGTATTCGTCTAATTTTCATGCGCATAAGTCATAGTTTAAGCTCGTTTTTGTCGTTTTCGCTCGTTTCCCGTCTTTTCGCTTTGAATTTCCGCTTTTGAATGATCTTGCTCTATATTGGTTGTATGTAGGTACTCGGGAGCACACACGACGAATTAGAGCAAAAGAAACAAGGAGGAATTGAGAAGGAAGCAAGAATAGCAAGTTTGGAGAGTAAGTGGGCGACACAGTGTCGATGAGGCGAGATGTAAGCCCATGGGGCGAGATGTCGCCCATGGGCGAGATGGTCGCCTTGAGTCCACTGTGTCGCCCACCCACTGCCCTGTTTCACGCGACTTATTTTGGCTTCATTTTGGAGCGACTATATATACTCTAAACCCTCATTTTTCATTCCTAAGTATTTTCTAAGTAATAAAACAACATTTTAGAGTGATTTTAAGAGGTTTAAACTAGGGTTTCAAGGGTTTTGAAGATTTGGGTTCTTATTCAAGTTGAAATTTGGGTTATTTGGTCTCGATTTTTCTTCTATTTTCTTTATTATCCAATTCTCTCCTCTAATTTAGGGTATAATTTCTCAACTCTCTTCATCTTATTATTAATATAGTTTGAATGTTGGTAGTAATTTAGTTTATGGTTGTAAAACTTGTTGAATCATCTCTTATTTTATATTATCTTCTTATTTTGGGTCTAGATTTGTGTTTTTGGTTGTTAATTCTATCATCTATTGCAATTAGTCCATTAAAGTTTGAGTCTTTGATCATGGGACTTCTTTGGATGATGATTTTATTCCTTGATTTTGTTGTTTTAAGCATGATTAGTGAGTAGTCCTCTAACTAGGGGTTGATTATCCCCTAATCGCCTAAGTCATGCATTAAAACCTTTAAAAAGATGAGGATTGTGGGATTCGTGTTCTTTATTTGGGGTTAATAATCGCTTTGGGTTGAGGAATTGATGGGTTTTTAATCCTTGACCGTTAATGGAAGTTAGCTAGATTTTGACCTCTTTGCTCGCTCATTAGTGACTAGAAATTGTTGAACTCGGAAGGGTAAATCGTCTCTAGAATCCCCTTATATCGACCTTGACCATGGGAATGGAAGGGGATGACCTTAGGGTACCGCCACGCTTAATGCCCCTAAGTTGGGTGAAATTACTACGGGAGTAGAGTCGAGTCTAGACTAGGGAGTCTTAGAATTGAACCCGGACGGGAGAATTTTGGGTAGTTATATGGCGAGTCCACATGAATTCCTCGATCCTCGTTTTAACATTAATTTACCTAATGCATGACTAAGGTATAAAGGCGGAGAAATCGACCCCTAGTCCTTTAATCATCGTATAACTCCTCGTTTATTCTTCTTTTAGTTATTAGTAGCTATTGTTAGTTAGTCTTTTTAGTTTATTTTAGTAGATTCGTCTTAGTAGTCTTGATCATAATCCTTGCTATCGATCTAGATAAACACGTGAACAAGTACACTCATAATCATCTACTCCCTTGTGGTTCGACCCTCTCTAACGCTACAATCGACAACGTGCGCTTGCGTGAGAGGTTATTTAAAACCGTAACAAGTTTTTGGCGCCGTTGCCGGGGAGCAAGGTGTTATAAGTGTAGTTTGTTTTTGTTTAGACTAGATCAATCTCTTTTGTTACTAACATCTTTGTTTAGTGTTGTTTTGCATGAGTAGACGGGCTCTCGGGTTACCACCACTTTACCCTATTAACCCCGAGATTGAAGCTACCGCACGACACCTAAACTCCGAAAGAAGGAATCGACCTAATATTTCTCCTCCACGTGATCCTTCTCCCCCGTCTTCACCGTCTTCATCGTCTTCATCGTCTTATACTTCTATTTCGGGTGACGACAATCCTTTTATCGAGTTCAATTTAGAAGAAGACCCTCCTTCTCCACCACCAATGGAAGCGTCAATTCGTGATCAAAGTGCTCCGGGAGCACCGGGTAATTCTTCTATCTCGAGGCCTCCGGTGAACGCAAACAATTTCGAGTTGAAGACTACTCTTATTCAATTCGTCCAACAACATTCTTTCTTGGGTTTGCCGACGGAGAGTCCGACCGAGCATATTAGCACTTTCCTAGAGGCTTGCGACAACGTCAAGATAAACGGTGCCTCCGACGATGCTATTAAGCTTAGACTCTTTCCGTATTCCTTGCAAGGACGAGCCAAAGAGTGGCTAAGGGCTCAACCATCGGATAGTTTCGATACATGGGCTAAACTTCAAAAGGCCTTCCTTCTAAGGTTTTTCCCACCCGGCAAAACGGCCAAGTATCGGAACGACTTATCCACCTTCACTCAAGAGGATCATGAATCCCTTTATGAAGCATGGGAAAGGTTTAGCGACTTGAAGAGGCAATGCCCTCACCATGGCATTCCTCCTTACTTGCTCGTGCTTTATTTCTACAATGGGATTCGGCCGGAATACCAAACCGGATTGAATGCGGCGGCCGGGGGTGCTTTTGACATGGTAAACCCCAATGAAGCTTTGGAGATTATCGAAAGGATGGCATCGAATTCTCACAATTGGAATATGGACAGTCGAAGCGTAAAGAAGAAGGGTAATGACTCGGTCCAAGCTTTAAGCTCCAAGCTCGATGACTTGACGAATCAATTTTCCAAATTCATGAATGGCGGTTCGAGTTCGTCTAACGCCCCACTACACCTTTCATGTCAACTTTGTGGTGTCAAGGGTCATGAAGCGGCCGAATGCTTGAATGTGACGGAGATGGAGCAAGCAAATGCTATGGTGGGTAGACAACGTTTTGATCTTTGCTCAAATACATACAACCCCGACTACGCTTTCTACCCTAACAACTCTCAAAACACCTCACGACCTCATCAAAACACCTACAATAATCAATCACAACAAAATTCATTCAACCCACCCGGTTTTCATGGTCGACTTCACTCTCCAAATAACTTTCATCCACAACAAAACATCCAATTTCAATCACGAGCATCACAAAATCCTTTGAACCCTCATCCACCTCAAAGACCGGTTTTGGATCAAGCCGTAGAGCAACTAATGATCTCAAACTCGAACTTCAATCAATTCATGGTGGCCCAAACGCGGATAAACGATGAAATCCGAGCATCTCAAAAGATGAGCGAGACTCAAATCGCTCAACTTTCTCAACAAATCAACGAGATGGACTCTAATCGGTCGATTCGGGACATACCATCCCGAATCAGAAGGATCAAAAGCATTATGTAGCGGTGACTTTGAGAAGCGGTAAAGAGTTGGTTGAGGTTGAAAAACCGAAGAAATCAAAGGGTAAAAAAGTCGAAATTGAGAATGTTGAGAAACCTTGCTTGTCTAAGGGCAATGGCGATGTGGTCATTGAAATTGATGATGAAACGAATGAGTCGAGAGACACTCCACCTTTAAGGGTGTACACTCCTCCGGTTCCATTTCCTCAACGCCTCGCTAAGGCAAATGAGAAGAACAAGAGCTCTCCAAGTAAACTATCTTTTGAGAAGAATACTCAAGAAAGTGTCAAGTGCATCTCACTACCGTTGTTGACAAAGAAGGTTAAGGCAAATGAGAAGAAGGTTGGAGAGAAAAGGAAGATGGTAAAGGACCACTATTCAAATGAGATGAGTGAAGTGCTTGGAGGGATTCAATCTCTTGTTTCATTGTTGTCAAAGGTAGTTCATACTCAAAATGGGAAAAGGTTGAAGGTAGGAAGAAAACCAAAAGGGAATGGATGTCTTGGGCATCCAATTGGTGACCCCGGTTAGGTGACTAATGAGAAGAGTTAAGCTAGTGACTATAAAGAAGCGCTTCTTGGGAGGCAACCCAAGTAATAAATTGTTTTTGCTTTCACTTTTCTTTTGTGTTTGTCTATATTTGTAGGTAACGCTCTCTCCATCAAACTCGGTGGGTTTCACAAGCATTTTCAAGCTACTTTCTTTGGTGATTCCACTCGAGCTCTCCTTGGTAATATTCTAATTCCCTTTTTCCATTACACCCATTCCCCTAGCATTTACATTGAGGACAATGTCTAGTTCTAGTGTGGGGGAGGACGCTTTGCTATACTTGGTGGATTTGGAGATTATGGTTTTGTTGTGCAATGTTGTGCTGAGGAGTTCGGAGAACGTGTTAGTGTATATATATGCTTTTGTTGTCTTTTCCTATTTTAAAAACCAAAACCAAAAAAAAAAATTGAATTGAAAAAATTTCAAAATTCCTAAAAATTGAAAAATTTGAAATTTCCAAAAAGAGGTCCAAGTTGAATACTTTTACGCAAATTGTTAATTATCTAGCTCGTCACTCGTTTGAAAACGCTTATTAGAGTTACTTAATTATGCATGCTTGAATTGTTGATAACCAAACTTTTAGGGTCTTTTTGGTTGTGTTTACACTTCCGTTTTTCACCCTCGTTGGATAAGTACCTACGTCGTCTAGTTTCAAGGTGACCGTTTTCGACTCGACTACCACAAAATTTCACAAAAAAGGGGTAAACACAATAAATACCTCATCTCATGCCTACTTTTGCAAAGTGCTTGCTCTATTATGTTGTTTTTGGCTTCCCAAAGTTTCAAATAAGGGTTGTGGTGACCACTTGATGCCTCAATAACGGTCAAAATAGGCCAGAGGTAAAGAGTGAATACAGTGAGCTATTGTCAGTGCTTGCTTGAGCCGAGAAACCTTGCGGCGAGTTAGTGACAATTAGTGAGCGTGGGATTAGCCACACCCAAGAAAAAGAGAAAGAAAAAAAAAAAAAAAGTGAAAAAAAAAAAGAGAGAAAAAATGTGTTAATAATTCGGGAGCCAAATTTTATAGGCACTTGTTTCCTTTTGAGATGACATTATAGTCGAGTTGATTCGGGACGACCCTTCCTCCTATTTTTGGAGGCGAAACACAATGCTAAGGGCTTTGAACCACGAGGTTCATTATTTTTCATCATTCCCCACATCCAGTTTTGTTCTGACGAGTTTGGTTCATTAACAATTCTTGCATGCATGATTTTAAGTTATACTACTTTGCCTTTTTTATACAAGTGACTGTTAGGTTTTTAACATTATGCGTGATTGTAGCCTTGCTCGTGTAGAGAGCGAGGAACCACCTAGATGAGGAGGTAGGCTAATTTCTTGGCCAAGATCGACTTTATTTTGATAGATCTTGTGCTTAATTGTTGGTGTCGATTCCTTTTTTGAGCAAGACCCCATTTGCCTTGCCGACGCAACACTTCTTCCTCATAAGTGTGGCGTTGTCAGTTGAAGGGGCGGAGCGAGCCCGCTAATTGCCTCGTATCGGATGTATTGTATAGATTAGTTGGTAGTTTTATGATTAGTTAGTCCTTGGTTTAGTCGTCTTGGCTTGTGTGCTTTGTTTTACTCGAGGACGAGTAAGAGTTCTAGTGTGGGGGAATTTGTTAGCATAATAATAGCCTCCTTGTAATGCATTGTTTAGCTCGTATTCGTCTAATTTTCATGCGCATAAGTCATAGTTTAAGCTCGTTTTGTCGTTTAGCTCGTTTCCGATCTTTTAAGCTTTGAATTTCCGCTTTTGGGCCAGTCTTGCTCTATATTGGTTGTATGTAGGTACTCGGGAGCACACACGACGAATTAGAGCAAAAGAAACAAGGAGGAATTGAGAAGGAAGCAAGAATAGCAAGTTTGGAGAGTAAGTGGGCGACACAGTGTCAGTAGGGGCGAGATGTCGCCCATGGGGCGAGATGTCGCCCATGGGGCGAGTTGGTCGCCTTGCCCACCCTCAGTCGCCCACCCACGCCACTGTTTCACGCGACTTATTTTGGCTTCATTTTGGAGCGACTATATATACTCTAAACCCTCATTTTTCATTCCTAAGTATTTTCTAAGTAATAAAACAACATTTTAGAGTGATTTTAAGAGGTTTAAACTAGGGTTTCAAGGGTTTTGAAGATTTGGGTTCTTATTCAAGTTGAAATTTGGGTTATTTGGTCTCGATTTTTCTTCTATTTTCTTTATTATCCAATTCTCTCCTCTAATTTAGGGTATAATTTCTCAACTCTCTTCATCTTATTATTAATATAGTTTGAATGTTGGTAGTAATTTAGTTTATGGTTGTAAAACTTGTTGAATCATCTCTTATTTTATATTATCTTCTTATTTTGGGTCTAGATTTGTGTTTTTGGTTGTTAATTCTATCATCTATTGCAATTAGTCCATTAAAGTTTGAGTCTTTGATCATGGGACTTCTTTGGATGATGATTTTATTCCTTGATTTTGTTGTTTTAAGCATGATTAGTGAGTAGTCCTCTAACTAGGGGTTGATTATCCCCTAATCGCCTAAGTCATGCATTAAAACCTTTAAAAAGATGAGGATTGTGGGATTCGTGTTCTTTATTTGGGGTTAATAATCGCTTTGGGTTGAGGAATTGATGGGTTTTTAATCCTTGACCGTTAATGGAAGTTAGCTAGATTTTGACCTCTTTGCTCGCTCATTAGTGACTAGAAATTGTTGAACTTCGGAAGGGTAAATCGTCTCTAGAATCCCCTTATATCGACCTTGACCATGGGAATGGAAGGGGATGACCTTAGGTACCGCCACGCTTAATGCCCCTAAGTTGGGTGAAATTACTACGGAGTAGAGTCGAGTCTAGACTAGGGAGTCTTAGAATTGAACCCGGACGGGAGAATTTTGGGTAGTTATATGGCGAGTCCACATGAATTCCTCGATCCTCGTTTTAACATTAATTTACCTAATGCATGACTAAGGTATAAAGGCGGAGAAATCGACCCCTAGTCCTTTAATCATCGTATAACTCCTCGTTTATTCTTCTTTTAGTTATTAGTAGCTATTGTTAGTTAGTCTTTTTAGTTTATTTTAGTAGATTCGTCTTAGTAGTCTTGATCATAATCCTTGCTATCGATCTAGATAAACACGTGAACAAGTACACTCATAATCATCTACTCCCTTGTGGTTCGACCCTCTCTAACGCTACAATCGACAACGTGCGCTTGCGTGAGAGGTTATTTAAAACCGTAACACCATACTTCTTGAGCAACTCCTTAATGTATTTTTGTTGATGTATCATTTTACCTTCCTTAGTTTGCTTGATTTGTAGACCTAGGAAGAAACTTAATTCTCCCATCATACTCATTTCAAATTCAGATTGTATTAGGTCTGAAAAATCACTACACAAACTTTCATTAGTAGCACCAAAAATAATATCATCAACATAAACTTGAACAATTAAAATATCCGACCCCTTGGTTTTCAAGAATAAAGTTTTATCGACAGAGCCACGTTTGAAATCATTTTTAAGTAGAAGGTGAGATAGGCGATCATAGCATGCCCTAGGGGCTTGTTTTAAAGCAGAAAGAGCTTTGTCGAGATAATAAACATGATTTGGAAATTCATTACTTTGAAAGCCGGGGGGTTGCTCAACATACACCTCCTCTTTCAAATAGCCGTTAAGAAGGTGTCTTAACATCCATTTGATAGAGTTTATATTCTTTGTGACGGCAAAGGCAATTAGTAATCTAATTGCTTCTAAGCGAACTCTGGTGTGAAGGTTTAAATCGAAATCAATGCCTTCTTGTTGGTTATAGCCTTGCACCACTAGCCTTGCCTTATTCCTCACAATGGCTCTAGAATCGTCAAGTTTGTTTCTAAAACCCAACGAGTACCAATAACTTTACGATTCGGAGGCCTAGGTACGAAGTGCCAAACTTTGTTTTTCTCAAATTGTCGTAACTCATCTTGCATTGCCACTATCCAATCGGAATCGGTTAGTGCAACTTTGATCTTTGTTAGGTTCAATGGTAGAGAAAGCGAGTTTAGCACACAGTAGTTATTCATGATGGACTTACGCGTTTGTATACCTTTATTGTAGTCACTAAGTATCGCATCCGTGGGGTGAGAACTTTGATGTTTCCATTTCTTGAGAGTAGTTGGAACGTTGTTGGAATTTTCATCTGATGTTACCTTAACATTGTCCGTAACGTCAGATGTTCCCCCTGAATTCAAGCTGGATGTTACTGTTGATGTTACCTTAACATCTGCTTCCAAAGAATCTTTCGTGGAGTCTTTGGAGTTAGATGATGAAGTGACATTAACATCATCCTTAACTTGAGTGTCGTCCAAGTTTGACTTTTGAGCTTTTTCAGCGTCGGTTCCAATAATTTGTGTTTCATCGTTATCGTCCTCTAACTCGGGTAAGTCTTTACGAGCAAGCCAGAAATCTGGATCTTCCTCTTCTTCCAAGTCATCTCCTTCATATTGTTCGAGAGTGTCGTTTTCATCAAATACGACATGTATACTTTCCTCTACGCACAAAGTTCGCTTGTTATATACATGATATGCCTTACTATGATTAGAATAACCCAAGAGAACACCTTCATCACTACGAGGATCAAACTTTCCCAATCTATTTTTACCATTATTATGTATAAAACATTTACTTCCAAAACATCTTAGATGGGATATGTTTGGTTTTCTTCCTCTTAGTAGTTCGTAAGGGGTTTTCTTTAAGATTGGTCTAATCATGGCTCGGTTGTGTATATAACATGCGGTATTCACGGCCTCTGCCCAAAAGTTTCTAGGCAAACCGCTACATAATAACATAGTGCGTGACATGTCTTCTATGGTTCGATTCATTCTTTCAACTACTCCATTTTGTTGAGGAGTTCTTGGAGCCGAAAAGTTATGATCGATACCATGCTCTCGACAATATTCAATGAAGGCTTGGTTATCGAACTCGGTACCATGATCCGTCCAAATAGATATGAGATTATGCGAATATTTGTTTTGAGCTAATTTTATCAAGCACACAAATTCATCAAAGGTATGATCTTTGGAGCTTAAGAAAATCGGCCAAACAAATCTCGAATAATCGTCTACTAAAACAAAGACGTATCTAGCACCGGCTCTACTACTAACCCTCATTGGTCCACATAAATCCATGTGAACTAATTCAAGTGGCTTGGAAGTACTTACCACGTTTTTAGATTTAAACGATGATCTCACGTGTTTGCAACGTACACACGTGCCACACAATTTATTGGTGTCAAACTTTACGGAGGGAAGTCCTTCAACAAGTTCCAATCTCTTCAACCTTTTTAAACAATGTGTGTTGATATGACCGAATCGTTTGTGCCATAGAGAATGATCGTTTGTAACCGCACTCATGCACGTGAAGGATATAGAGGGAATACTTTCTATGTCAACGACATAGACATTATTCTTTCTTCTTCCTTCAAGTATAACACGGCTTGATCCTTCACTCATGATTCGGCACATACTCGAATGAAACACGACTTTGTTCCCACGATCACACAATTGTGAGATACTTAGAAGGTTATGCTTAAGTCCTTGTACAAGAAGCACATTATCAATGGAGTGTGTTTTGGAGATTCCAACTCGACCAATTCCAATGGTTTTTCCTTTACCATTATCTCCAAAAGTAACACTTCCACCTTCATAAGTCTCAAGTGAGAGGAACTTGCTTTTATCTCCCGTCATGTGTCTCGAGCAACCACTGTCCAAGTACCATTGGTTGCTTTCTCTCACTTCTTCCTACAAAAAAATTCACTTTTGTGATTTAGGTACCCACACAAAGTTGGGTCCTCTCCTATTAGTTACCTCAGGAAGTAAATCTTTACGAATCCAAACACGTTTAACAACATATTTACGCTTATTATTATAATACAAGTTAGGATCAAAAGATTTGTACTTCTTCTTAGTGGATTCATGATTAAATTGAGTTTTAGGTTTAGGTTTGTTATCATGACTAGATTTGACGTGATCTTTATTCCTCTTATAATGCATAACACGTTTTTTACAAGTATTAACATAATGACCCGTTTTTCCACAAAAATTACAGATTTTATATTCGGGAAGACCAACATATTGCCTTTTGCGAAAATCACGGTTAGTAGGTTCATTCATTTTCTTAACGTGTTCTACGCGACATCTAGTTTGATAACCTAGACCTTCCTTATGGTGTCGATTAGATTGTTGAGTTAAAAAGTTAAGGACTTCTTGACTAGCTTCCCATTTCTTACTAACATTGAAAGTTTCTTTTAATTTCTCATTAAGTTCTTCCTTTTCTTTACTCAACTTGTCACAATTATTACAAGACTCGACCTCTTTACTTATAGTGGATTCCTTTTTACTTAACTCGGATTGAAGGTCAACAATTTTCTTTATAAACGATGACTTCATAACTTTAAAGGTTGATTGTTGTTGAATAAGTTCATTAGTGAGGTTGTTTACTTGGTTATCTAACAACTTAACCTTTTCTTCAAGTTCATGATTTCGTTCAACACATGATGATATTCTTTGTAACATCTTCCAAAGTCGGCATATCCTCTTGAGATGTTAGGTTAACCTCAACTAGGGTTTCCTTTATGCAGTCGGATGTTGGAGTAACAACGACTAGAGGTACATCAACTTGGATGATGGTATGGTAACATCATCTCGTGTTAGACTAACATCACCAAGCGAACTTTCGAATTTTCAGAGTTTATGGGCGATTTATCGTCTTGAGCGTAATTAGTGTCAAGGTCATACTTGCTTCGATCTAGCTTTGGCGTAGGTTCAACATATGTGTCAAAGCTTTGCTTTGAAACATTTGGTGGACTTACGTTCTTCTTAGAGCGAAGTTCTTTAACCTTTTCACATAAAGAACAATTGTCACCTTCAAGGTTTTTAATATAAGTTTCTTGATTAACACAAGTATTATAAACACCTTCAAAAATTTCTAAAATTCTATCCTTGGACAACTTTAAAAACTTATTCGTAACTTTATCGAAAGTTACCTCAATTACTTCATGCGAATTTGCTTTTCGCATTAAGGACAAGTCTTTGTAACATCTACCTTTTGTTGCTTCAACAAATGCGTATTTAGACATCGTTTGCTTCTTCTTCTTCCTCGGTTTCTTCATCCGTATCTAGCACAAGTTCTCCCCATCCTTAGGAGGCTAACATAGCCGTTTTGTAATGCGTGTTCTTGGCTTTTTCTCGTTTGGTTTTGTTTTTGATCTTTGCCCAAGTAGGACAATCTTTTATAATATGAGTAGTCTCTCCACACTTGTAACAACCTTTATTTGAATTTTTTGATTTTAAAGGTTTAAAATTTTTACTCACATTTTTAGAAGAATTGAAACCAAACTTTTTGCTGTTGAACCGTTTAACAAATAATCCTATTTCATCACCCGAATTCTCATCATCACTGGACTCGGCTTGACGAGCTATCCCTTTATTTTTGATCGGTTCTATGTGCCCTTTGTTGAGTGTTAACTCATGGGCCATCAAAGATCCAATCAAACTATCATAGGAAAGTGTGGATAGATCTTTAGCTTCCTCTATCGCAGTGATTTTGGGTTGCCATTTATCGGTTAGGCTCCGAAGGACCTTATTGACAATGTCCTCGGTTGAATATACTTTGCCTAAATTTTTTAACTCATTGATTATACTAGTAAATCGATCAGACATGTCACTGATGTTTTCATTTTTCTCCATATGAAACATCTCGTACTGATGAGTTAATAAATTTTGCCGACATTTTTTTAACTTGGGATGTTCCTTCATAGGTAGCCTCAAGACCATCCCAAATCTCTTTAGCACTAGCAGATGATGAAAAACGATTAGAAATTTCTTTGGTTAAACCTCTTTGTAACATGGTTAAAGCTTTGAAATTCTTTTGAGCAACTTTAAAATCTTTCTCATCATAGTCATCTTCTTGCTTTTCACTTTTCATATCTGTAGAAAGTATAGCAATGGGTCCTCTGACTATGATTCTCCAACATTCAAAATCAACTCCTTTTATGTGATTTCTCATTTGATTTTTCCAATGACTGTAATCCTTACCATCGAAGATAGGATATTTTATCGTGTCACTAGATTCCATTTTTGAAAACAAAAAGAACTAGGCCGAGAGTTTAAAAGAAAAAAATATCAAAACTTAGAGTATTGGATCACCTCTTTAGCGGTAAAGCTATCAAGAGCACAAGGCTCTGATGCTAATTGTAGAGTCGAGGGCCCAACAATACTCTGTAGGGGGGTGAATAGAGGATTGTACCTCTTTAAAATTTTGCAACGAAATAATAAGTGCGTAAACGTAAATTGCGGAAAGTAAATAACACAAGGATTTAACGTGGTTCGGCCCAATTGAAAAGCCTACATCCACCCCTTCTTCTTATTAATTATTTATCAAGAGTACCTACCACTACTAGCTTACAACAAATAATTAATAAACACTAGAGATCTACCTGACCTTAGTGTGAAGCTATTCTTCTTTAACTCGAGAAATTAATCTCTAACAAGGTGATTATTTTCTCGTTACAAGTCTCTCAATAAGCGAAAATACAATTCAATTGTCTAGAGACTTATCGTAACTATGCACTTTAGAAAATATGGTTTAAGATTAAAAGTACAAAGTTAAAATAGCTTTCAAAAATCAAAGTAAATATTTTGCAAAAGAGAAATGAAGAACACGGTTCAAATGTTTGAACAAAAACGTTTTGCAAAGTAAAATTAAGATTGTATTTTTGAAAAGCTTGAATTGATTAAAAATGTATTGGAAGTATTAAAAATGTATTGTGTTGTCTTAGGTGATTTTTAATCAAATGAAATGGATGAGTACTTATAGTACTCGTGTGACTCTAGGTCACAAAACAAAAGATAATATTATTTTTATTTAGCAAAATAAAAGATAATATTACAAAAGTATTATTGTGTGACAAAACTTCCTCATAAAATAATTTGCTAGTTGTCAAAATATATTTAGGAGGATATTTAGTATTTACTTGATCTCCAAGAACGAATCTAGACATTTAATTCAACTAGGAGATGCAAGATATTATTATTAGATATTAGAAGATAATATAGAGAAAATCTACCTTCTATAAATATATTGTATATGACCGAAATATGGTCATATACTAGCTAATATTTTGGCCAAAAGATATAGTATCAAGATTGATTTTTCCAAAATATATTATCTTATAAAATCAGTTTAGAAGGAGACTTATCATAAGAGATATTTTGTAGAATCATAATATATTACAAATACTTTGCACATCTTTTACAACTAGGTTTTCATATATTTTGCTAAGCAAAATATACTCAAATCTAATTCTAAGATGAGTAAAGATATTCTCATATATCATAATAAAAGAATATAGAAAACTTTTAACAAAAGATAATTCTTTAGAAAATATTTCAGAAAATATTTATAAAACGTTTTTATGAAAACTGCTACAGCACTGATGTTACAGTAACATGAAATCATGTTAGGATAACATTACTGCTGAGCTGAAGGTGTGTAGTGCATAAACCGTTAAGTCACTTTACGTGTTTTGTTCATATAGTCTTGACGTCTGAAGCTTGTCTTTGACGTTTCACATCCTCTTCTTCTTTTCACTTCTTTTCGAGCTTAGATACCTACGCATCATGAACTCAAACACACAAACGAGTAGCATACGATAGAAATAAATAACTTGACAATATCAAAACTAATCGTGGAGTCAACAATATCTATTGCAAACGTATATACACCAATGTGTTTCCAAAAATGATACCCAAGTTACTTGTATAAGATATTAGGCACATTGAGGCGACAAGGTGTGACGCTGATGAGAACGCAGACATCAAGTAGACACAGACACTCTTTACCGTTTTTAGAAACAATTACGAATTTTTCAAGTAAGCTACTGTCGAACAACACCCTTATTTGGATTTTAAAAGGACTAGCATGTAAAAAAATAAAAGCTGAAAATAATGTCGCAAAGGACAAGGCTTCCAGGAAACAACCAAAAGATATGAAATATAGGACTTTTAACTAGATCTAAATATATTAGATATGAAATTATATGAACATAAATTGATGCGAAGGTCGAGTCGGAAATCGAGCCAAGTGAAACTTTAATACTCAATGTCAGTAACTTTGCCCGTGAAGAAGTAAACTACGTGGACAGAGGGGCCGTGTATTATATGGGCTCGATGAATTTGTCCAAGGCTCGGGTTTTGACACAGCTTGTCGGAGAATATTAATTATTCTGCTCTTAATATTTTAGGCATGAGAATTATTTATTTTTCCTAAATTTTAAATATTATTACAGTAGCAATAAGGCAATTGTGCCATGAGTTTTATTTTCCTTACGTAGCAAGTTATTAAGTCTGTTTCGTATACTTTAAGTAGGAGTTGATTTATTGGTTATCAGACATTGAATCATTAATAAAGAAACTTAAGCTGTTGTTTGCAATTTGCTTCCTCGGTTCGACGCGTTTTCGTTCCAACTCAGGTTAGTGTTTGACTTGATCAAACTCTAATTTCGATTGTTATTCACTTACTCGCCCGTGACTGCTGTAATCTTATATTTCGTCCATTATTGCTCTGTTTTGTGTATCGTTCTGTTTCGTTATTATAACGGCTGCCTGTTGTAGCTATAGTATTGCTTCCGCGTAATCGAAAGTCACTAACTTTCGTATCATAAATACAAGCATCCACTGCAATGACAATATGAACAAAATAAAAATAGAAACAACCTTGCACACATTTATATAACCCAAAAATATATACAAATTGACAATCACACTCAAAAGTCAAACCATGTCCTCACTAACAATACTCGATTTCAGCAGCTTGTGTAGCGAAAGTGTCGGTAATTTTTCTTCCATTTACTTTCTCAACAGATGAGCTATGGATCGTACGGGGAGCCATACATAACTATGGAGGAGTGTCAAAGTCAATTCAAGAAATGTGCAAAGACTGCATTGTTGGATGTATGAAGTGTGTTGATGGCCGTCAAGCCAAATTTCGGGGACATGTTGAATCAGAGACAAGTCTTGCCTCCTTGGTTTTGCAAATCTCTGTGATAAGTGCGGGCAATTTCCGATTTCCAGTCTTTGAAAAGACTTTTGAAGGCCAATCCTGTGTGGCACATACAACAAATTGCGACAATTGTGAATGTAGAAAGTTCGAAGAGAGGTACATGTTTCCAACCAGTCGGGAAGCTCGGCTAAATTTTTGCAGTCTTCTATCAACAGATATTTGAGTGAGCTGGCAGCTGAACTAAGATCATTTGGCAAACATGTCATACTTTTAACCCCTCTGATTGCAAGTGCTTGAAGTTTTTGAAGCCCGCTCAGACCTATTCCGCTCTCTAAATCCAACTCTTCGCAATCAACTATCGACAACTGCTCTAAGTTGACTAGTAGTTTCATGCTATCAGGAAGTCTTTTCAATCTTCGGCATTTCTCAGTCCCCAAGCTACGGAGAGAAATTAGGCTTCCAGCATCCTCATTATCCCATAACGACTCTAACCTCGAGCAAGAAACCAGAAGCATATGCCTTAAAGAACGTAACCTATTACACCCGGCTAAGTTTTTTGGCGACTTGTCAGGAAAAGAAAGCTTAATTTTATCAGCTTGTATATTGATAGAGGTAGTTCTTCCAATAGACAGCACCCTGCTAGAATTATACACTCCAGATTCACTAACTCGCATACCGTCTCTGGGAGTGATTTTATGAAACCATTGTTCGACAGATCAAGAACACGCAAGTGCTTTAGATTCCCAATGGTGCTTGGCAACTCCTCAAATTGGATGCTCCCTAGACCTAGGATGCGAAGGCGAGGCATACTAGATATGATGCCTTTTACAAACAACTTACTCACCCCTATGGTTGGCTGCCGAAACATGAACACACGGGCGTTTTTAACATTAACTTGTTCTGGAAATTTTATGTTGGCCAAATCGCTTGAATCCCAAATTAGATATTGAGATGACTCTGATGCATTAAGTTGATTCATGGTCACAACTGCTAACTCGTCCCCAAGGACATCCACTGCTATATCGTGCAAAAGAAAATTTATCTTAAATTTAATAATCGTCTCGTCGAAATCCCATTCTACATCTTGAAGCATTGACCTGGACAACAACTTGTTAAAGACTTTTTGGTAGAAGTAACTTTTATCACCATCACATAAATACGATAAACCTAGTGCACTCCAACAATAAGAGGTATAGGATGTAAGATAAACATTGTCCTTGGCAAACAATGACAGAAGAGCAAAACCTGATTTCAATTCAGATGAAAGTTTATCAAAACTCAATTTCAGGAGTTGTTCTACTCCACGGTATTGTCCATCTAATTGGTTCAAATTATCCATATTCTTAATTCGTAACCATTCTTTTTCCTTTCTCTCATTTCGTAGCCGAATTCCCAAAGCACGTACAGCCAGAGGATTTCCACAACACTTTCCTACTATGGATTGCCCGATTTGTCACAGCTTGGGGCACATTTCAGCTTCACCGTCTGCAAAGGCTAACTTGTTGAATATACATAGACAAGTTGAATCAGGAAGGATTTCCAAATAAAACGGCTCAACATTTTGGGTCGTGCGAGCAACGCTTTCAACACTTGTGGTGATCAAAATAACACTTCCCCTTTTACCAACTCCAAGTATACTCTTCAATTCTGTCCATAATCGATTGTCATCCTCCCATAGCTCGTCTAAAACTAAGAAAAACTTTTTTCCATTCAAAACTTTACGAATCTTTTTTACCAATTTTTCGAAAGGGTAACTTGATGTATTCTCATCATAATTAGCATTTTTTAAAATATTGTTTATCATTTTTCGAATATCAAACTTATTAGAGACACATACCCAATGTTTTATATCGAACTGATCGACCGCACCGTACACTAGTTTGGCGAATACAGTTTTGCCAATTCCACCCATTCCAACAATTGGAAGCACAGATAGGGGGAAACTGTCCCTTAAACCCAATATTCTATTTAAAATGTCGTCTTTAGCCTCGTCTCTTCCGAGAATAGAAGCGTGATTCACATAGCTACACTTATCAACGATATATCGTTCAGCTTTCGGAGCTTCAATTGGACGATCCTTAAGACCAAATTTATCTCTCTTTGCTACAATTTGGTTAAGTTGTAGCTGAAGTTTGTTTATTTTCTGACTCAAGTCAAAGCGGGAAACGAGAGGCTGAAAGGAAAGATAGTATACAAGTTGAGTGAAGAAGTGGCCTTTGTTAATGTAGCTAATATATAGTCGAACAAGATCCCGCACTATTATATTATATCGCAAGATATTTCAAAAATTCATTAGAAAGGTAAATAATCTGCGAAGGTAAAAATTTGATGAATTCAAATGAAGGGAAGGAATAACTTGTAAGCATTGACATTTGACAGAGACGCAGTCGTAAATAAATTTAAGTAAATGCAGGTACCCCAAGTGAAGATGCGCTGCATCATTATCAGACAATGAAATTGAGAATCTTGTGGAAATTTTCAATTAAATACGATCTGAAGTATTACTGTAATTTTTGGAACTTTTTCTCAAAACTGCGTTTTTTGGCAAAATAATTAACGAAATAAGGTTCTCCCCAAACTTATTACCCTCTATGGGTCCACGTCAGCAACTTTTTTTCAGTAAATTTTTAGTAAAGCGTAGGCTACACGTTTTCCTTAAATTTCGAAACAGAGGCTACAACGTTTTATACTTCCATTTAAACATAAAAAAATTAGAAACTTCTGATGTTTTATTATTTTGAAGGAAAAACAAAACGCTATAGGCTACAGCGTTTTAGGTAAAATTTTGTCAAAACGCTGTAGGCTACAACGTTTTCTACTTCCATTTAAACGTCAAAAACATCAGAAACTTTGTTCGATCGGAGAAAGCTGCACTCTACAGTTTTGTAATTACAACAAAACGCTGTAGCCTATAGCGTTTTCTTCTTCCATTCAAATAATAAAACATTAGAAGTTTCTGATGTTTTTGATGTTTAAATGGAACTATAAAACGTTATAGCCTACATGTTTCGAAATTGTGGAAAGCGGCGTAGCCTCTGGCGTTTTACTAAAAAATTTTACGAAAAAAAAAAAATTGCTGACGTGGACCCATAGAGGGTAATAAGTTTGGGGAGAACCTTATTTCGTTAATTATTTTGCCAAAAAACGCAGTTTTGAGAAAAAGTTCTAATTTTTGGGCAATGCAAGAATATGTCTTCTACTGAAGTATTACTGTAATTTATATCCTCTTTGCCAAGTCCTTGTTCAAGATCAAGGGTTTGTTCTCTTAGTTTTAGTTTTCCGAACTAAAACAGCAGCCTATTTTAATTAATAATATACTCTGTATCTAAACTTCTTTGGAGTACTTTGAAGGGTTTGATAAGATAAGCAACAATAAGATGAGAACGAAAGACCCTGATAAGCACCCGATTGTCATAATTAGTGAAATCAAATGATGGACTGATTGAGCGTAGCATAATCACTTTTTGTCTCGTCTCTCCCAAGTACAGTAGATTTGTTCACATGAGCAGATGCATCGAAATATTTCCCCCAAGAACGCATTGGGGTTTCAAGAGGACACTCAAGCCAAACCAAGGTTGTTCTTCTCAGCCATTAGGTGGTCAAGTTTTTCGTGTGACCTGCTGATCTTGTGGCTTAAAACAAAATTAGAAAAGAAAGCATTTGAAGTCACCTTCAATTAAAAATTATGAGAAGCGCATCCTACGCAACTTCATCAAGAAGAGTGTTAAGATCAGTGAGCTGAACTTAAATGGCATTGCATGTCTTTTGTGCTACTCCGTATTTGGTAGCAGCGTCACGGTTAAATAAATTTGAGCCTATTTACCTATAAATTGACAAGAATATATACACATAACAATACAGCCAAGTTATCACATTTGATACTTTGCATGCGTACGTTACCATATACAAAGCACTTCACAAGAGCAAAGTCGTTAAAACAGCGAGAAAGCTCCGGCTATGCAAGGAAAATGTTCCCTCTTCACGGTGACGAGAAACTAAACAATTCCAAACAATGATCACTATGGAGTTTATACGGTAATCACTTTCAAACATATTACTCCGTATATAACACTTGAAGATTTTGCTATCAAATTTGGAACGAAGAAATGTGAGTATCATATAAGTTAACAAAATACCTCCCGAGCCTGATCATACACATTAAGAAGACAGGATGTCCGTATCTTGTCTTAGTTAAACCCAATGAAGTTCTGATTCTACGATAAGTCAAACTCATTTGACCCAAAATCAAGGGAAGGGAAATGAATTAAAATGACATTAGTTTTGATTCTACGATAGCTTATACAAACAGAATAAATAGTACTCCGTATATTATAATATAACCAAATATAAGTTAACTAGTTGTAAAGCCCGTGCGATGCACGGGTTTTAAATAATGTCTTTTCATTTATTTTTTTATAAAAAATAATTATTTCTTCAATAATTTATATTTTCAATATGTAATTGTAGATGTATGCAAACAAATAAATTAATAAAAACATATAACGTTTCTAACATAAATGATTTAAAAGTTACTCTTTCTATTTAATACCAAACATTACATTTTTTTAGACACTATTTTTTATGGTAGGTGTATAGAATATTCCGAATTCTGCATCATATAAGTGATCATATAACCATATATGGTTGTTTTTTATTTGCCTTTATAATTACAATAAGAATATTAATTACTAGTTTTAAAGCCCGTGCGATGCACGGGTTTTAATAACGTGTATTTAATAATTTATTCATGATTTATCGTTTTTAATTTGGATTCAGTACAAATATTAAAAAAAATCAATAAATATGAAGAAGGGTTATTGATATCATGTTCATTGTAATGTAATATATAAAAAAATATTGAGGAATATAGAATTATATAAATGTAAAAATGTTTATATAAATTTGTACAGGTTTTAGCTTATTTATGAATTATGATACTATGTTGTCGTTATTATTTTCATAGTATTTGTATTTCATTACTAATTATACCTAAATTTTCTTAGTAACCTTGTTAGTGACTTTAGTTGATTAATTTTATATTCCTATACCCCTTTAACTATGATTTATTCTCTTAGATGCACGATAAATTAGTTTGAGATTGTCTCAAAGAAGACTTAGCTTTGAATTAAACTTTTATTTAAGAGGGTTTTATTTAAATATTTGTATCTTATAGAAAAAAATTAATTGCTTTGAATAATATATGGAAAAATGTTAATGAGTAGTCGTATGAAATTAAGGAAAATGTTAGTCTTTATATTTTTTATCTTTGTTTTCTTCATTTAAGTTTTGTAGAAAGCTTGCTCTTAATAGAATTTATTAGATTAATTTACAATTTAATAGATTATCAAATGATTATTTTTCTTAAATTATCAAATAATTATGGTAAGTGTTGCTCACTTTGATTAATAAGTTATTTAAAAAATAGTTTTAATTATTAATAATAATTTATAACCTAATTTAATGGTAATATATTCTACGAATAATATAATTGTATATTATCGACTTAATACTTTTGAATGTAAAATTTGGGTATATTGTACAAAACTACCTTATTTATGCTACATTTATTTTTAAAAATGGAAAGTATTGCCTTAATTATTTTTATTTTGGAAAAAAAAAATACCAACATTCATCTACGCCATGTAAATTAGTTTCTTTTTTTCCATAATTTTCAGATGCTCTCCTACAAAACTGACATTAACTATTAAATTAAAACTTATTACGATGAAACTAATTAAAAGGTCAAACATTATAAATTATAAAAAAATATCATATAACGATAATTAATGACTTTATTTGATATATGACAATCACTAAATCTTGTATATCTATTTTACCTTTCATGTTAAATATAGTTTTGCTATTGGTTTTGTAATCAAGTTTACTCAATGAGAACAAAAAATCTTGAACTTAAAATATAATTCTACAATATATACAACGGAAAAAAGGATCATCCCCAATTCAATCAAGCTATGTTTAAATAACAAACATAGTAATTAAAAAATATAAAACTGTTCTAAATTAAAAAAATTTATCAAATCAAATACACCGTAAAAAATATTAATAACACAAATCGTACTCATAACAAAAATATACTAAACTTAAACTAATACTTAAGAAGATCAAGCTAATTTTTTTATGTATATATAAATAAGCATGAATTGTAAATTAATTAGTGAGATTTGATTTGAATCATTTGATCTTTAAGATTCTATGGTTGAGATTTGATTAGGACTTACATAATCCTATTTGTATGTATAAAGAGGATTTGAGACACACCTAAAAATTATCTAATGTATGATAACTAAATAAGGAAATTTTTTAGATTATTTTTTTAATTTTATAAAATTAGGAAAATGGTTAGTCTTAATATTTTTTTAGCTGAGTTTTTTATTTTTATTTTTTTATTTTCTAGTCTTAATTTTTTTTTAGGTAAGTTTTTGTTAAGTTTTATAGAAAGATAATTACTTTAAATTAAATTTTTTTTTAAAAGAGATTTTCATTTAATTTTATAGAAAACTAATTTCTTTAAATTTTATTAGATTATCAAGATATTATTTTTATTAAATTATCAAATAATTATGATAAGTGTTACTCAATATCTCTCCAATTTATATGAAAATGTAAGTGTATCAGATGGAAATTAAAATAAAATACTATTTTTTCTAATGTGAGTCTTAATATTTTTAAGTAAGTTTTTATAGAGAACTCAAATATTATGAAAAACATTAGGTAAAAAACTAAAGGTTAGTATTATAACAATAGGAAAAATGCTGGTCTCAGTATTTTTTTAGCTTACTTTTTTTGTTCTTTAAATTTTGGTAAAAGTTAATTGCTCTTAATTGAATTTATTTCTAGAAGAGTTCTTCTTTTAATTTAATACAAAACTAATTGTTTTTAATTTATTAAATTATCAAATAGTTATTTTTTATTAGATTATCAAATAATAATGGTAAATGTTGATCACTTTTATTAATAAGTAATTAAAAAATATTTTAATCATCAATAATAATGTATATACAAATTTAATAAATTATGGTGTGGGCATTCTAAAAACACTTAGCAAAACTCTCTTTTATGTAGATGTATATAGATATGAAATATATAGTCTGATTTCTAATTATAAAAGAATTAAAAGAAAAACTTTAAAAGGGGATAGTAAAAAAATAAAAATTTGAAAATTTGTCATCGAACTAATACACCATGTTCATTCTTTTTATACCTAATTTTCAGATATTATCATACAAAATTGACATGAACAATTAAATCTAAACTTAATACGATGAAACTAACTAAAAGATCAAGTATGATGAATAGTAAATATTATTATACAACAATAAATAATGATTAGATATGTAAATAAGATAATCAGTAAATCGTGTATATCTCTTTTACCTTTCACGATACATATTCGATTGATTTTGTAATCAAGTTTATTCAATGAGTACCTCAGATCTTAAACTTAAAATATAAATCTGCAATATACAAAGGGAAAAAAGATCATTATGAATTCAATCGAGCTATGGTTAAATAACAAACATGATAATTAAGAAATAAAACTTTTCAAATTAATACACATATCAAATCAAATACACGTAAAAAAAATAAAAATAACACAAATCGTAATCATAATTAAACATAATAAACTAAAACTATTTAACCTGGTACCTTGGAAGACAAAACTACAGTTTTTGATATATATACACACAAAAAAAGTTTGAAGACTTACCTAAAAAAAATATCTTATGTATCATAATTAAACAAATAAATTATGTGTCATATAATTGTTTCTTTCCAATTTTTTATTTTATTGAATGCAAATTATTTAATCTATTTTTCAAGTTAATTTTTTTAGTGGATGAAATACTTTGATATTTATACTCAATCTATTTTTCAAATGAAATTTTTTAGTGGATGAAATACTTTGATATTTATACTCATTTGATAGCATTTTTCGTTTCGAAACTAATGATGTTATCTTTATATTATTTCGACAAATACATATTATAAAACATAATCATCAAAGACTTAGCTAAAAACTTTCTAATGTTTCATAATTAAATAAGGCAATTATTTCTCATATAATTATTTCTTTCCAAATTACTATATTTTCACAATATAATTTATTTTTTTTAATGTAATTTTATGATTGGTCTAAATCTCCTTGAATTAAGGAGAGCGCTCGAAAAAACTCTCTTTTATATATATATATACTAGTTAAAATGCCCGTGCGTTGCACGGGTCACGCAATCTAACTATTTTTAATAATTTGTATCTAGGTTCACGTATTGAAAATACTTCTATAAGCCAACTCAGTATTTATCAATGTTTACATATAGTATTTTCTATGTTAATAATGTCATCATTGTTATCTTTACAAATTTGTGAAAACTTCCTTGTACACGATATTTCTTGTGTAGCCAGGGTACATTTGTTTGGTGTCGTCAATGTAGAACTTTAACCCATCTGGGGATGTTGTTCTTGAAGCTGCTACATAGAGTTGACCGTGACTGAATACTGGCTGTGGAAGATATATGCCTACATGTTTGAGCGACTGACCTTGGCTCTTATTTATCGTCATTGCGTAGCATGGTCTTAAGGGATACTGTCTTCGTTTTAGCACGAAAGGTATTTTGGTGTCCGTCGAAGTCATTACTATTCGTGGAATTAGTACCGTTTGTCCTATTTTTGACCCCGTAATTATTTTCCCTTCCACTATAAACTTTCCAAGACGTGTCACAATTAGCCTAGTGCCATTACATAGTCCCCGTATAGGGTTAATGTTTCTGAGTAACATTACCGGCATTCCCACTTTCAATTTTAGCTCATGATGTGGTAGTCCCGGTAGGTTCAGACTATTCAAATATTCCATTGGGTATGATGTGCATAGCTCTTCGCATTCAGTTGATGAAGTACATATTTCATCGTAACTTCTGTACAGTTTTTCCTCTGCACTGATTTTGCTCATCATATATTCGTTGATCAAGTCCGCTGTCTCATTTAACGGTGTTAATATTGCTCTTTCCTTGAGATAACAATCGTCGCCACCTTTCTGCTCGAAATCCGGGTACATTTCATTTACAATTTTTTCCACATTCAACTCACCTTGGCTGCCGATGTATTCGTTTGGTATTTTTATCCATGTTGGTTCTGTTTCGTCTTCCTCGGCCTTCGACCGAAGTCTACCTTCGCCCATTGCTAACAGCCACTCATTGAACTTCTTATTTCTTCGTTGTGTTTCAACATCACCATGCCCCTCTGAAACTCTCATACTTTTTGAAAGTTTATGTACTATACAGTCACTCCAAATGTACGACCTATTTATCGACGCTTGGACTATGTCTTGTCGTGTTCCTTTAGATACTATAGGAAGTACCTGACGAAAGTCACCACCAAGTAAAACCACTTTTCCTCCAAACAACTTGTCAGTTGCTTCTGGGTTATTAAATCCAATTATATCTCTCAATGTGCGGTCTAAAGCTTCAAAGGCATATCGGTGATCCATAGGCGCCTCATCCCATATGATTAAAGATGTTTGTCATATGAGCTCTGCGAGTTGGCTTTTTTGTGAGATATTGCATGTAGAGTTCTCATCCAAATCAATTGGTATTTCAAATCTACTGTGTGCTGTCCGTCCCCCGGGTAATAACAACGCTGCAATACCTATAAGAAGTTGAAGATTAAACTGTAAGTCCTATTTAACTGATTAGCCTAATTGTATTAAATAGTTAACAACTACGTAGGTTTGCTGGTCCTTTTTTTTTTGTTTGTTTATTTTGAATTTTTTTGTTGAATGTGCATGTGAAATTAAATTAATTATAATGGTATAAAGTAAGTTGTTACCTGAGGAGGCTACATTTAGAACTATTTTTTTGTCGGCACGAACTCGTGCAGACAGAGTACTGTATAAGAATGTCTTCCCTGTCCCACCGTGGCCGTAAAGGAAGAAGACGGCTCCTTTATCCTGATTAACTGCTTCCATCACTTTGTTGTAAACTTGCAATTGGTCTGAATTTAGTTGTCTAAATCTTGTTGACCATTCTTCGGCTAGTTGTATCGGATCGTATGCTCGTTCATCTCGTATAAGTTTGTTTTCCAAACCCTTTACAGCGTCAAAGCTTGGCAGTGGCATCTCCTTGATGTCTTTTATCGACTTTCCGTATCTCATTAGAATTTTGTCGATTTCTATCAGAGTATATGTTCTCTTGACCTCTTCTTGGAGTATCAGTGTCGGGTGACTAAATTCTTTCCGCTTTCTGTGTTCGATATCGTCGGATAACATGTTGTAACTGCGCTCCCATAACTCTTTGACGTCAGTTATCTCACAAAATAGGAGCATCGTCACAAATAGCTCCCTTAGTTTTGAAGGCATTGCCCACTGATTTGCTTCTTTTAATGCATCGTGCCATTCTTTATCGCTATTTAGTAGTCCGAGGGCGGCAAAGCATGCGTCCTTGTATGTAGGATGGATGTGTCCATTGATTGTCCTGATGTCTTCGAAACTTGTTGCACCCTTAACTATGTTCAGTAGAAGGCGGAGGTAATATCTTTCACCTGCTGTAGGATGAACGTAAGTTATTCTTCCTATGCTTCTCCCTTGTGATCGTTTGACCCATGTATTATCCTTCCAGACATATTCTGTTGGAAATTGTGCGTATGTAAGTGTCCTCGCTTCTGGGTAGCTGGAATTTGCACTTAACCACGCTGTCAACATTGTTTCCTTTTCTTGGGCCCGGTTCATAACACCTCGCAGACGGGAATTGTCGTTGAGCACGACCAATTGTTGTCCTGGTAAATGCACAGGTAAACGAGTAACTGATGGGTTTCGGTCGTGAATATCAAAGCCAAATAATCTCCAAGAAGCTTCGCATGCCGACAGATATCTGCAATCTAGGTACGCGTTGATTTCATCTTCTTGACCATTAGTAATCAGTGCAGTTGCTTTATCCGGGCCCTTCATGATATACTTGAAGAGGTACTTAATTGCATGGGCTGTATTGCACCATTCAACATTTATATGTGCATCGAACATCAATAGCAAGCCTGGATTATAAGGTACTATGTGCCTGTTATCCATTTTATGTTCACCTTTTTCAATGTATCTGCAAAGTAATTGTTTTACATATAAGTAAATAAATATGTGTTGTTGAAATTACAGCATGTAACCTTTAATTTTTCATTTCAACCTCCGTATTCTTTACCTGTTATCTTGTCGACGCCTATATATAGGATATCCATTATTATCAATTGTAGTTTCGTCGTTGAATGACTTCGGGAAATTTTTGGTGCAGATTTTGTTAACCATACAGGGACATTTGGGGTTTGCATCGCCACATGGGCCATGAACCATTGATTGAGAGACGATTTTGTATAGTTCTGGATTTTCTTCTTTATCTGGTATTTCTGCTTGGATAATACGATCTATATACCGTGGTGTAATCTGTACGGCATCTTGTTCTAACCATAGCAATATGTGTGCATGAGGTAGACCTCTCTTTTGAAATTCTATGGTATATACATCTGTTAAGACAATTATGTAGTATCTTTTTTTAATAAATATTAAATATAATCAATTTTCCTTTGTTATATAGTGCAACTAATAATTGTTGTAGTTCATGTTTTATTCAGAATCTATGTGGTGTTATAATTTGACATACCTGCAATGACTTTGCCAAAGTAATGTTCTTTCTTTAAGCAATCCATCAGTTGCGCGAGCTTTAGCTTGAATATCCTGGCCATGATATCTGGTCGATCTTCTGCCTTCTGACCTTTGATATATCGTAGCATGGACGTTACTTCCGGCCAGTTTGAATTGGCAGTGAATGTGATAAACAGGTGAGGGTTCCCATAACATCTACATATGGCCATGGCGTCTTGGTAGTATGCTTGCATATATCTTGGTCCTCCCGTGAATGTCGCTGGGAGAAATATCCGTTTGCCTACTGCGGCACCTCTGTAGTCTCCTTCTGTTACAGCATCGCAGATGTTGCTTAACACTTCACATCTGACTGATGATTGGTTGGTTCTGATATACCACAACCTTTCTGATTCTGTGGCACAATAACAGTCAACAATGTATTGTTGTAGTAGCCGTCCTCCTCGAAGCAAAGAGTAGCCATCGGACAACCTCTGTTGCAGACGATATGCATAATATTCTCTCATTGTTACGTATTCCCTTTTACGTTTCTTCTTACTTGTGGAACTTACATCTTCATTGTAAGGTATACCCTCATAATAACTATCTTCGCCATATGGAAAAAGAAGTGGGTATTGCAAAGCCATGAATGATGGATGCAGGTCGGTGATCCTCTGTAAGCCTTCGCTTTTGTGGTCAATGATTATATCTCTTCCCACGCTATTGCCACCAACATCCCCAACAATTAGAGCAGCTATTTCCGAAGCTGTTGGTCTATTGTACATCTTGCTTTTGTTCTCTCTTCTGCCCAATAACCGTATAGATAACTGCAAATCATTGTTTTCTTTCAGTCTCTCTTTAGCAGTTCGGAATGATTGTGCTAAGGGATTCACATCATCGAGCATATTTTGCAATCCTGTGAGTATCTCTTTATTTAGTTGTGGGCTTCCTTCTTCTTTATTGACCGTGTTTGCTCTCAACTCGATTTCTTCCGAGGTGTCGTAAACATAAAGCTGCAGAAACGACGGTTCTCTTTTATCCACAGGGAGCAACGAACCAGCCTTGTGGTTTACTTGACCACTTATTCTAAACACATATGATCCGGGTGTTCTATTGACAGATTTATCAATGTTAGCTCCCATTGACGTGAATTGATAACACGAGTTATACATACGTATCTGCTGTCGAAATCTTGACCCGTTTCCTGGGGTTTCATAATCTAATAAGCGCTTTAAAAATTCAGGTGGTTCTTGCAATTTAGGCAAATATATCTTTCCTTCACTGCAACATAGGCTGAAATTCACACGAGTTTTAGTGCTTGTGTGCTTTACTCGCTCTTCAAACCACATTATTGCTCCACAATATGAGCAGACATATTCATCTGTGTTTAAACTCAAGTACTTTGCATTCATAGCGTTTGGTCCTGTGTGAAGATATTTTCAATGAAAAATGTTTGTATGTGTGATACAGTCATCGATAGTTTCTAATTCATAGGAAAGTAATGTGTTAGAGTAAAAAGAATATGTACCTAGTCCTTCATCGTTTTCAGCTGTATGACAGCCAGATCTCCACTTTTGTCTCCTTTCGGTAAGCAGTTGTCTCCGTCTTGTTCTATTTGCTTTCCAAATTTCTTGAGGAGATAGTGACGTTGAGGTTTCAACTGTTACGTTTTACGGAGTTTATTGTTAGAGATGTTATATTCGTTATGGTGCAATTGAAATAATAGAATTTATGAAGTGGTTTATAACTGTATAGCTTCACGTTGATGTACTACAAGCTGAAACTATGGAAAAAAAAAAGAGAAGCATGTCCGAGATAGCAGTTTACCTGGATGCTGAGTAGAATCTTGCAATATCCCTTCATGTTCTATTCGACGACGCTGTCTGTTTCCATCCGACTCTGTTTGTTCTCTCTTTCTTTTATTTGTGGATGCTTTAAATTTTGGGGGCATAATTACTACCAGTATGACTTAGGATTTCAAGTCCTGTAAAATTATTGTCTAAGTTATAAGTATATAATTTAACCTGTTCTTGTTGAAGTATTTATAGTTGTGAAGTTCTAATTTGATCTGGTTTTATGAATGATAAAGATATAGAAATAGGTTAAGTTTTGGTATTGGGTTAGAATTAGGAAAAATTGCTTAAGGGTTGTTTTTAACAATAGTGAAAAAGATTATACAATTGTAGCATCAACATCAATAATCAATATTTCAGTTGTAACATCCACAACACCATCTATAACATTAACCATTATTGACACTCATAACATGAGGTGTATTGTAATTGTTCTCACAATTAAAGGGTTGACAAATTGACATTCATTACAATTCCTACACAAAAAAGCATAATAACAACGAATTGTTGGCAAAGAGTAATTAAATCCCTCCACTAAGATTTAGGAATTACATTTTTAACATTAGAAATCAATTAGTATTAATGTTCAAAGAACTCACCGTTTTAGTTTAATGGTGATTACTCCAAGAACCTTTAACAAAGGTAGTCATCAATTGAAACTTGGTAGATTGAAATTTGATAGTCGTTCTCTCCAAAATGCCATCCAAATTCGCCAAATTCATCATGAGTTATTTGACTCTTTTTGGTTATAAAATGTAAACTTGGTGGGATATATGGAAGTGGTAGTTTTAAGCAATGATTGTCGGTAAGTTTAAATGAATTTTTTTTTTTTTTTTTTTTTTTTGCTCCTATTAAATAAGTTGTTAATCCGTATATCCTTGTGAAATGAGTAACTCAATTTAGTTGTCCACTTGTCTTCCAATTTGTTTTCCACGTTATTTTTTTATTTGTATTTTGAGTTAGTCTTGTTTAAGACCGATAATTTGTCTGTAATAGAAATAATGATTTTGTTTTTTTTTTTTTTTTCTAGTCATCTGGTGCGTTGATTTGTATGTACTTGATCCGTTTTAATTTAAGATGAGTAGTTCTTGTGTAAGACTTGACTCACACTAATTTGTGTCTGTACTGTATTAAATAAGTGTTTCTTATCAAGTTCTTGTGTGAATGTTAATTTGTGTCAAATATATACTCTATAATTGCTCTATACACAAAATAATTGTATTTATATCTACTGATTTATGACGTACCGTTATGTTTTATAATTTCATATATTTTCAAACCATTAGTCGTTTGGTTTTATAATTTATTTTAAATACTCCGTAAGTGTTTCTTATCACATTTTAGTGTGAATGTCATTTTGTTTAGAGTATTTAACAACTTTCTACATGGAATAATTGGAAATATGAATTATAGTCAATCGATACTGTTAAAAATAAAAATGGCGATATAATTTATTCAGATAACAAAATATTGTTTTAAATGAGAATTGCTACATAAAGATTAAAAACTTTAAAAGTTAAAGTATGAAACTCTAAAGGCTAGATATTAATAAAATAATATTCCTATTTTATGTAAAACTAAATTCTTCTGACTGTTGGTTCCATTGGACTCTTGAGTCAAATTATATCTGCAATTGAAAATAAATTACGAAACACATTATATGAGTCACTCAATTTCATATCACTAAAGCAAATATAGTTCATAAAAGATAATGTGTGTATACATCATAGTTAATCAATCAATAAGGCAATACTTTTGGCTTACCTTGGGTTTTTTGGAAATTATTGCACTTGTAGACGGTAATGCATCATTTGTAAGCTCAGAATTACTGTCCTCATGATCTGAAATTTGCCGCTTCCCTAAACCTTTAGATGTTGGGCTCCCAAGATCCTACCACATGACATTTTATGCTCAATTAAGTTGACTACAAATTATGAATAATGGACTTCATGAATAATAACATTATTACCCGTTCTATATTAAAAGGAGGATTTTCTTTCTATTTTGAATGAACCTAAGATGTGGTAATGAAAATGAATATAATAAGCCATATACCTCAAGTGGAATGTTGTTGAATATAGACACGGCTGTGAATGATTGTCTATACTTAACGGTGTAATTGAATTTATCGATCTTTAGCTTGAATATGAAAAGTTTCTTTTCAAATGTATTCCGAAGTAACGAAGGAACAATGTCATCTTGATCATTACTGCACTCATCCTACACAGATTGCATATATATAGGCATTAGTTAGTCAAACAATTTTGGCTTAGAGTATAATATTTGTAAATTTTAAAGACATTTATGTGTATATAATGACATTACCTCGTTTGTATGAGTATCATATAATGTACTTGCGTCTTGTCCAACTAATCTCTTTACTTCATCGTTAAGAATCGTAAATATTGTTGAACCACTACTATCTTTGACTAATAATTCAACACGATATCTATCAAATTAAAAGTAGTTAATTAATTAATAATAATAATAATAATAATAATAATAATTAATAATAATAATAATAATAATAATAATAATAATAATAATAATAATTAATAATAATAATAATAATAATAATAATAATAATAATAATAATAATAATAATAATAATAATAATTAATAATAATAATAATAATAATAATAATAATAATAATAATAATAATATAAAATTATCAACTTACAAAAGCTTAGGATTGTCGAGTTCTTTTTGGCAATTATGGCAATAAAAGTCTTCGAATCTCTCTTTTGGCTTTCTATTACAACCAGGGCAGGTAGGATAGTTCCAAGGTAATTCACTTAGAACCTCTTGAACTTCAGCTACACAATAACAGAACATATCCTGCAAAAAATAATTAAATATAATAAATTCAAATTATTAGTAACTAACGTAGGGTGTATTCTTTTAAATCCAAATAAATGAAATTTGTACATTGTACATTTACATG